>VZRF01001484.1:127070-141025 GCA_013396875.1 Vireo altiloquus
GGGCCGGCGGGGCGGCCCCAGCGTGCCCCTGCTGTGAGCGCGGGCGGCCGGCAGGGGGCGGAGGCGGCCCCGGAGCGCCGGGAGGCGCCCTCGGACGCCCCCAGGGCCGGGGCGCTGCTGCCGGCACCCGGCCTGGCCTTAGCCTTGAGCGCTGCTACCGCCACCCGGCCTGGCCTCGGGCGGTGCCGCAGCTGCTCCGGCAGCCTGTGCCAGCGCCTCGCAGCAAAGGGTTTCTCCCTTATGTCTGGGCTAAACCTGCCTTATTTCAGCTTAAGGCCGTTTTCTCTTCAGCTGTCTCTACACGCCCGTGTGAGAAGCGCTTCCAGCCTTCTTGTAAGGCTCCTTTGGAGAGTGGTGTAAAGTCTCCTTGGAGCTTTCTCTGTCCCGGATTGAACAGCCCCAGCTCCAGCCCTGGGATTAACCTAGTGGCCCTCCTCTGGACTCCTTCCAGCAGCTCAAGGTTGTTCTTTTGTTGGGGGCCCCAGAGGTGGGCACAGCTGGACAGAGAGGCTTGGGCGACTATGGAATATAACAGCCCAGGGCAGTCCCTGCCCAACAAGGTGACGTTTAAGTGTCAGGTTGCACAGTCCTCTGGTGTTCATGTGGGCCTTATTACCATTACTTGAAAGCTGCACAAAGGAAAACTAATGTTGGCTCAGAATCACTTGTTAAATGAAGACCTGGTCATACAAATGTTGCTCACCATATCCTAGCGTTGCCAGGTTGTTGGGATTTAAGGAGTTAGTCACATAGACTAGAAGAATGTGTGGCTGGTTCTGACAGGCCATAGATGATACAACTTAAAGTAACAAGATTGTTTGGTATAAACTTACATATAAGCAGTTTTCTGTAGAAGAGAAATAGGATGTGAAAACTCTATATTGATGGCATTTTGCAATGTGTGGTAAAGTCAATTAATCCTCTGAAAGTCTCTTCAATTTTCTTTGCCCTCCACTACGTAACTGCACATACTGGTATCTGCAGATAAGCAGTCATCACTCTGGGCTTCTGTGCATATTTTACTCTTCAGGTTGTAAACTGTTTGTGATGAGAACCATGCTTTGTTTTATGATCCAATGTTTGGTTAACTACCAGTTGAGTCTTGAGTATGGACACTGGATTTGGAGTTCAACAAATAATGTCTGGCAGCAATTGTAGTAATTATTTTCAGAACCTTTTCAGCTCTAAATGATAGCTGTTGATTTAAAACATTTTGAAAAGCAACAGCAAAGCACTGCAGAACAGAAATAATCTTAGTTTTATTGTACTTTTGCTGTGACTGCTAAACAACAGAAGTGAACAAGTATTTCCTGTACTAATCCATTTTCCAAAGATAGATTGACTAGGGCATTGTAGAAGTTCCATGTGATATGTTACTGAACTAGTTTTGCATTTTGTTCACGTTTGTGAAAGAAATATGTTAATGCCTGTTTATGAGTCACTTCTTAATGTTGCTGTTTTGTAAATCTATGTAAAACTCTACTTTGAACTATAGGCCAGATCTGAAAGAGCACTGAAGCTCTTCCATCTCTGTGGAGGTGGACCAGGGCTTTGCACTCCATAGAAACAGTGCAGAGGGTAACACGGACCTTGATCTTTTGATGACCAGTAAGTTAAATTACAGTCATTATTAAGAGCACCTTCACTTTGATCCAACGTCCTTAAGTCTTGCAGTGACTGTTGTGTCATTTTTCTCAATTTTGATTACTCACCAGTATTAGTTTTTCATGTGCCTTTATGCTGGAAAATACATGCATGTATATCTGCACAAGGACTGATAGTCTGTATTCTTAAAAAAAAGAGAAGGCATATCCAAAGAGTATTTACTGAGTTTCAGATTCCTTGGACAATGTTTAAATACCAGTTCGATGTTCATAGGCTAAAAGCAATGACAGAAAGCAGGGACTGGGGAAAAATAATAAATCATTATAGACAAACTTTCATTGTGAGATAGAATCGCACTAGAAAGCATGAAGGGAGAAAATGAAAATGGAGAAGTAACCAGAGTAGTTGTGACTAGTTGTGCAGTTTTCAGTGATTTTTTGCTCACTGAATGCCTGTGAAGGACAAAGTATTTTAAACAGCAACAAAACAGTACTGATAAATATTATTCCATTCCTTTTGATTAAAGCCCTCTGTTTACTTAATGCTCTGGGTCTCTGTATGCTCTTAATGTCGGGTCTCTGTAGATAAGAGAAAGTGGACAGTGCTTGTGGACTACCAGCTGGACTATCAAAATTACTGATAGTAATTTTGAACACTGTCCAACCTGCTCAGGAAAATGGCTCTAGAAAATCTCTTTGTGCCTACCATTCCCCTTATGACTGAATCCATATTTTTGAAGTGAAAGGAATTCAAGCAACTCTGCTGCTTGTGTGAATATTAAGGGGAATATTCTTTGTGGGTTTTAGGGGAAGAGATACCAAAAGGCCCAAACTGAGTTTGGTTAAATATTTTGGTGCTTTTTTTTTTTCTCTTAAGTTACAGAGTAATAGAATGGTTTGGGTTGGGAAGGATCTTAAAAACTCATCTAATTCAAATCCCTGCAATGTGCAGGGACAACTTCATCCATGTTAGGCTGCTCAGAACCCCGTCCAACACGACCTTGAATGATTCCAGGCATGAGGCATCCACCAGCTCTCCAGATAACCTGTTTCAGTGTGTCATCACTATTATCATAAAAAATTTCTTTCCTACATCTGGTCTGAATCTACCTTCTTTCAGTTTAAAATGATTATCCTTTGTCCTGTCACTATAGACGCTATAAAAAGGTTGTCTACATCTTTTTTTAAGCCCTTGCTAAATATTGAAAAGTTCGCTGAAGCCTTCTTTCCCAGGCTGAACAACCTCACCTCTCTCAGGAGATGTGACTCAGCCCTCTGATCATTGTTGTGGCCCTCCTCTGGGTCCACACCAAAAGGACCATACTGGTCTTGTGCTGACGACCCCTGAAGTGGGTGCAGTACTCCAGGTGGGGTCTCACTACAGTGGAGTAGAGGGGCAGAATCACTGCCCTTGGCCTACTGGCCACATTTCTTTTAGAACAGGATATGTTTGGCTTTCTGGGCTGTGAGAAGACATTGCTGGCTGATCTCCAATTTACCATTTACCAGTATCCCCAAGGCCTTCTTGGCAGGACTGCTTTAAATCCCTTCATGCCCTGGCCTGTATTGATACTGAGAGTTGCTCTGACCCAGGGGTAGGACCTTGCAGTTGGCCTTGTTGAACCTGATGAGATGTTCAACATGAGGAGTGAACTTGTGGGCTCACTCTTTCAGCTTATGCAGCTCCCCCTGGATGGCATCCCAATTCCCCTTGTGTCAAACACACCCCTTGGGTCTTGGTGTCATCCCCAAACTTGAGGCTGCACTCAGTCCCACTGTCTGTGTCACCAATGAAGACATCAGACAATACTGATACCGATGCAGTCCCCTGAGGGACAACACTCATCATGGGTCCCCATAGAGACACTAAGGTGTTGACCACTACTCTCTAAATGCAGCCATCCGGGCTGCATTCTTACTCACCAGATAGTCCACCCATAAAATCATCTCTCCACCTTAGAGAGGCAGATGCTGTAGAGGAATGTGTCAAAGACTTTACAGAAGTCCAGATAAATTACATCTACAGCCCTTCCCCTGTCCACTGATGGAATCACTTCATCACAGAAAGGCTACTTGGTTGGTCCAGAGCTTGCCCTTGGTGCAGCCATGCTGGCTTCCCAAATAACCTCCCTGTTATAGTTCAATAGCTCAATAGTCCCCAGGTTCATCCTTTCTGTAAATGGCAGCTCCCTGGAATACCATCCCAGCCTTTGTGAAATAGCACAAAAAGTAAGGCAGTGTCCCATCGAATCTCTTTCACTGCATACGTTACCCTGAAGTGCATGTAAATATACTTCATATGGGTTTTCCTAAAATGAAGTAGACAATTTTGCTCTAATACAACCAGTGCCATATGGCTTTCAGGCTTGAACTTGATTCAAAGTTGAAACTCTGAAAAGCCCTCTGGATTTTGAGATAGATGTTTTGTGTAGTCCTGAAGATAGAAGAAATTCTGTGTACATGTGAAGCAATGTCATTCAAGGGAAAGCAAGTAACAGATTTAAAAAAGGAATTTAGGAAGCATTAGATTTTAAACTGAGGTTGTAAGAGCCTTCAAAGTATCACAGTGTTCAGTGATGTCACCTTCACAGTAGTTCAGTGATGTCACCTTTCCAGTTGCAAGGCCCAATTGAGCTGGTTTAATGTTTATTTAGTTGTCAGTGGTTTTCAGAATCAAAGTGTACATTAGCAAACAGAAAGTTCCTAGCTGACAGGCTCTGAACTTTGCAAGCAGAAGTAAGGATTAATTAGAAAATACATTTTCCTTGTGGCTCAGCCTGAAGGATAGCCTGGAAGACCGTTACTAGGAAAGAATATCAAGTATCATTAAGTTGCATCTTGCGTCAAGATTTCTCTGATGGCATGTAAAAGGTTAGCATGACTTGCATCACTGATTATATTTCAGTGGACAGAACAGAGCAAATTATTAGTCATGGGACTTGTTGGAAATGGATGTGATGAAAGAGCTGCAGAATAATAAAAATAAAAAAAGTAATAAATTAAAATCAGGGAAAAGAACAGTGCAGATAACAGAATAATGCAGCGGGAGAAGAAAGAGAAATTGTGAAAATGTGAAAGGTAAATGTTTTCTGACTGACCAAGAGTGAAAGACACAATGTGATAGTTAATAAATGATAACTACTAAACATGCTTACGATACAAAGAGTTTACTCTGCCTTGCTTTTTCTGCTGACATAACGGGGAGTTTCAGTGTAGGATGAGAAACTTGTACATCTAAGCTTTTTCTCTAGGCCATGGATGGCCAATAAAAGTAAAGCATGGGCTTCTATCAGGAATTAGATTTGCCATCAGTAGAGAAATTGCAAAACATGGAGTGTATCAGTAGTTTGCTCACAGTCCTGGAAATAAAGTGGGAAATGCAGGTCTATCTGTGGGTTCTTCTTGAAGCTGAGGGAAGAAATATCCTTGGAGAAAGCATCTGTGGAATGACGTATCAAGATGAAAGGAACATTTCTTTTCTAAGTTTGGGAGAAGTGGAAAACTGTTCCCTTCCAGCTTATTTTACCTCCCAAGTTTAGTTTTCAGTGGAACAGAAGTAAAGTTCAGTTTAAAGAAAAAAATTGTCATAAGAGCCAATAAGACAGCACAGACAGTACTGTCGTACTGAGAGAAAATCTATAACATAATAGATGTAGTTCTCACAGCCTTGCTACTGCTTTTAATTCATGTTTTATGCAGTTGAGAGGAAATTTAGTCAGCATTGCTAAAATAATTCTCATAATGTCACCCTTGACACCTTTATAAATTATCCTGAGAGAGGACTTGAGTCAGTATTTGGGAATAGATTCTGACCAGGTGGTTGGACAGATGCTACTAAAGGTCCAGTTTGTTACCAAAGCGTGGTTGGACATTCATAGAAAGTTAGAAGGGTGGAAGGAAAAGGATTTGGAAACCCTCCTCCTAGAGGCGCAGAAAATCTTTGTTACAAGAGATGAGGATAAGCTGAAAAATAAGGCCAGGCTGATGGTAACTCTAGCACGCGAAGTGGTCCCGAAAGCTAGTATCACCGAATCAAAAGGAAAAGGAGGGAATGAGGTCCCCTTGCAGAGGAAGGTTGGGAAGTTTGACCAGCAGATTTGCCATTACTGCCAGCAGGAAGAACATACCCAACAATTCTGCCCTCAAGAGGCAAGATATAGGCAGGTTTATGACGAAACAATGCCTACCCCTGTGCAGTATTAGGGGTGCCAGGGGCTCTATCTCTTGGGGCCATACCATCAACCTGAGCCCTTGATAAATCTAAAAGTAGGCCCCAAAGGAGAGGACCATACCTTTTTAGTAGACACTGGAGCAGATCGGACTTGTGTGACCAAAACCCCTACAGGGTGTACAGTAATTGAGGACTCATTACAGGTTGTTGGGGAAAAAGGGGAGTCATTTAGGGTTCCAATAATACCCCAGGTGAAGGTCTCTAGTGACAATTGAGAGGCCATGGGAGACGTCCTACTTGTTCCAGAAGGAGGCAAAAACCTGTTGGGACAAGACTTCCAGGTGAAGTTAAATACAGGGATATTTCCCAACCAAGAGAGAATGGTGGCTAGAATTCTTCTATTGAAACCTTAAGACAAAACTCAAATAGATCCGAGAGTTTGGGCTGCCCCGGGAAATCAAGGTTGGATGAAGGTACCACGCGTGACAATAACTCTCTGGACTGACAGCAACCCGGTTAAAATCAAGCAATACCCCATGTCTCCAGAAGCTTGAAGGGGACTGCAGCCCTTGGTGAGAGAGCTACTCGAAGAAGGGATCCTTGAGAGATGCCAGTCACCCCGTAACACACCAATTCTGCCAGTAAGGAGGTCAGATGGAACATATCACTTGGTCTGTGACTTGCGTGAGATAAATAAGAGAGTAATCCCTAAATAGGCGATGCCTATACGATCTTGAGCAGAGTGTCACCCCTGCACAAGTGGTACAGTATAATGGACCTGAAGGATGCCTTCTGGGCATGAGCGCTTGCCAAGGAGTGCCACAATGTTTTCTCCTTTTGAGTGGGAGGATACAGAGACTGGGCAGAAACAACAGTTAAGATGGACCAGACTCCCACAGGAATATATAGAGTTGCCAGCAATCTTCGGTCAAGCTTTGGAGGGGCTGTTGCATGTCTTTGGTGAGCCAGCTGGGGTACAAATCACTCCATGTGTAGATGACATCCTGGTGTCAGAGGAGGGCAAGGAAGAAGTGAGAGAAGGCACAATATAATTAATGAGCTACCTTGGAAAGAATGGATTTAGGATATCAAAGAACAAGCTGCAATTTGCAGAAAAGGAGGTGATCTTCTTAGGGCACATATTGACACAGGAAGCGCAATGACTTAGCCCAGAAAAGATTGCTGGAATCTTATCCATACCACGCCAACAACAAGAAGGGAGGTGAGGAAGCTCCTTGGACTGTTCGGGTATTTCAGAATATGGATTGATGAATATACACAGCCTTTTAAATTGCTGTATGCAAAATTGGTTGAGGAGGAGCCCATGAAACGGAGCAAAAAGATAAGGATCAGTTGGAGCAATTGAAAAGAAAGCTGACAACTGCACAATTGAGCCTCCTGTCATTAGATCATCCCTTCAGCTTATATGTAAACAATGAACAGGGAATGGCATATGGAGTATATGGAGCTAAGAAGCTGGTAGCTTTCCTTTCCAAGTTTATGGACCCTGTGGTTAGAGGCTGGCCCAGCTGTCTGCAAGCGTTTGCAGCAACAGCGATTCTGACTGAGGAATCTTACAAGTTAACATTTGGAAGCATTCTCAGAAAACATACCCCTCACAATCCAAGAGGACTCCTGACTCAGGGAGCTCATAGATGGATGACTGATGCAAGGTTTTTAAGGTTTTAAACCATCGTAGCGGAATCAGGTAGCCTCACCCTGGTAACGGACCATAGTAGGAATCCTGCCCAGTTCCTCTCTGGCAGCCCAGCAGAGAACTTGATATATGACTGCCTGGAGATGGTGGATTATCAGACCAAGGTCTGTGAGGACCTTGTAGATTATCCACTGAAGAACGGGGAACAACTTTTTATAGATGGCTCCTCAAGATGTATCCAGGGAAAGAGGGGATCTGGGTAGGCAATTGTGGAAGGGAGAACATCAAGAGTGATAGAATCAGGCCCAGTGCCATCAAACTGGTCAACACAAGTGTACGAACTCTACACACAAAAAAGGAGGCTGAAGTATTTGAAAGGAAAAAGTGGCACCATCTGCATGGACTCCTGATATGCTTACGGAGTAGTACACTTGGGAAGATATGGGAAGAGCGAGGTCTACTAAACTCAAAGGGGAAGAATATTCTTCATGAGAGCCTCATAAAGGCTCTAGAGCCTCTTGGAGGCACTAGAAGAACCCCTGGAAATTGGAATAGTCCATGGGAAGGCATACCAGACAGGACTCTCTTTCAAGAATAGGGGAAACAGACTCACTGACAGCCTGGCCAAAGAAGCAGTGGAAAGGGGAAGCAAAGGGAAGACTAGCAAGATCAAGATGTTGCAGACTGAGGAAAGACATAGAGAGATTCTCACTTTCACAGAGCAGGAAGAGAAACAACTGGAGAGAATAGAAGGGAAGAAAGATGACCAGGGGAGGTGGATTCTTTCTGATTGTTGGCAGCTACTAAATAAAACCTTATCCAGATGGATAACAGAGGAAATACATTAGCAGACCCATTGGGGAACGAGGGCCATTTGTGAACATTTCCTGAGAGCCTGCAGATGTCTGGGAGTATGTGAATTGGTGAAAAAGAATAACAGGGGGTTGTGTAATTTGTCAGAGAGTAAATAGAAAGGTGATAAGGAAACCCATGCCTGGGGGAAGAGATTTGGCTATGAGACCCTTCCAAAACCTAAAAATTTATTTTACTGAAATGCCACCAGTCCAACACTGGAAATACCTATGGGTAATAGTTGATCATCTGACTCACTGGATGGAGGTTCTCCCCACCACAAAGGCCATCGCTAGTGAAGTGAGCAAAGCTTTGTTGGAACATACTGTCCCCAGGTATGGGCTCATCAATAGAATAGATTCGGATAAGGGAACTCATTTCATGGCTAAAATAATCCAGGATTTGGCCCAAAATTTAGGTACTGAATGGAAACTTCATATTCCCTGGCATCTGCAGAGCTCTGGTAGAGTTGAGCATATGAATCAAATGTTAAAAACAACCCTGACAAAACTGATGCTGGAGACTAACCTCCCATGGACTAAGTGCCTGCCTCTGGCCCTGCTGCGAGTAAGAACACAGACCCATTCAGATGTAGGTATATCCCCATAGGAAATGTTATTTGGTTTGCCATTTCTGTTTACTCAATATGAGGCAGCCACCATTGAACAGGGGGAGGCTGGGGGTTCAGAAATATTTAACCACTGTTGCTAGGAATCTGGAAGAACTACGAGCCAGAGGGTTAATCCCTCAAATACTTTAAAATACCCTGTGTACTTTAAAATACACAGGGTTCAACCGGGTGATTGGGTGTTGATAAAGACATGGAAGGAGACCACTTTAGGCCACAATGGGAGGGTCCCTACCAAGTATTACTTACCACAGAATCTGCAGTCCAAACCAGAGAATAAGGGTGGACCCATGCAACAAGAATGAAGGGAGAACCACTGTGAAACCACCAGAAGGGGAGGATAAAGATGATTAAGAGACATAGATACATTGATAATAACATCTGTAAGAGTCTCATATTGGGGAATTGATGCATGTGCTTGTAAGTTTTCCCTAGCACCACCTTTAAGAGTTCATCTCCACTGCAATGGAGCTGAGATGGATAAGAGTGATCATCTGGCAATTGAGACCTGCCATGGCACCTAGCTGTGAGAACTGCTACTGCCCAGTAACCCAGCTGAGCGAGGCAATAGCATCCTGTGGACACATCAGACCATCAATCCCACCTGCTACAACCAGGCTCAATTAACCACCTGCATGGATAAAGGGCAAGCATCTTGGATGGCCCCAAACCAGGGTACATATCAGCAGCTGGCTTTAGGGGAGTGCCCAGACAGAGAACCGTGGGTCTGCTTTGAGCGGAAGAGGATATCATCCAATTCGACCCTTGACATTATCGAAGAGCAAGTGACAAAGAGACCAGAAAAGACATGTAACAAGGTTGAAAGTGATCAGGAGGATTGGAACTTCCTTAGGTTTGGTAAGAATCTGTTCATAGACATGGTGGAGAAGATCAGTGTAGAACTGAACATTAGCCATTGCTGGGTATGTGGGGGAACCCTTGTCACAGAGAGATGGCCTTGGAGAGGAGGTGGGTTGGACCCCCTTAGATATCTAAATTATGAAAAGGCATAACTACTCAAGCCACAGAATTCTGGAGGGCTCCAAATGGTTTATTTTGGATCTGCAGTCAGAATGCCTACCCTGTTTTGCCACCCAACTGNTGGAATCATATATCCAGGGTTCTTTATGTTGCCCAGGCAAGAAGGGACCCAACTCAGAGTTCCCCTCTATGACCATCTAGAGATGGGGGAGATGAAGAATGGCCCCCCCAAAGAATAATAGAAACATATAGCCCAGCCACATAGGCCCAGGATGGAAGTTGGGGTTACAGAACTCCCATCTACCTATTGAACCGCTTGATAAGGTTGCAGGCAGTTCTGGAAATAGTCACTAACCAAACAGCAACCCCT
Organism: Vireo altiloquus; assembly: GCA_013396875.1. Classification (NCBI taxonomy): domain Eukaryota; kingdom Metazoa; phylum Chordata; class Aves; order Passeriformes; family Vireonidae; genus Vireo; species Vireo altiloquus. The sequence continues at coordinate 137,334 of VZRF01001484.1, forward strand.
TTAGAGCTAATCACGAACCAACAAAGACGGGCTCGGACGACTATTTACCAGAACCGGCTGGCATTAGACTACCTGCTGGCTGAGGAAGGAGTGGTGTGTGGAAAGTTTAACACCTACAACTGTTGCATTCAGATAGATGACACCAGAGAAGCAATATTAGATATTGCAAAGAATATACGAACAATTGCACATGTCCCTGTGGCAAAGTGGTGGCAAAGCATCCTAGATAAAGGGTGGTGGGGCAACTGGAGTGGACTATAAGGATTAAAAAAGCTGTGATTTCTCTTAGCTGGGGCCCTGGGAAGCTTACTGGTTCTTCCATGCATAATACTTTGTATGACTAGCCTTGTTACAAGTACTGTTCACAGAGCATTGACAACCTCTGAGACACCAACCAACAACCAATCCCAGAGATTACTTGCTCTAATGGATGCAAGCCCAGATTGCACTGTATCAAAAGAGGCTAAACTGATAGACACATTATGAACTGGATAAGGAAAAAAAAAGAACCTGGGCTGGACTGTTAAGGACTTCAAAAGGCCAAATAATGAACAAAAGGAAATTGAGGGATTTGTTATGGATGGGCAAGGAGGGATGGCTTTCATAGTCCTATGAGGTTGGGAGTTAAGATATTAATGATTGATTAGATCATTATGATGATTGGTTACTGGTAAATTTGAAGGTTCATGATTGATTGTTAATTAGGGTGTTAAGTATTTATTATAGAAGTTAATTGATAATTGGTTATATGGTTCAGGGTTCAGTATGGTTCTGCTTTAATGGCTTGTGTAGATTCATAAGCAATGGGGTTCCTTTGTAAGTAGTAGTGATGGGCAGCGGATGAATGACAGATAAGCCGAGAACATTCCAGAAGGAAGATGACATCAGGAGATTACCATAAAGGGATAAAGCAAGGATACTGACTGGGGAGAGAATGACCCAATCCTTCGATGCCCTGACATCCCCACACAACAATGAGCCAACCGCCTGGACAACGAGCCGATGACAGCCAATGAGGACATCACTAGAAGGAGGACTCAAAGGGGAGTGGGTGTCACCAAGATGGGGTATAAAAGACTGCTCCCATCAAGAGGAGCGGTCTCTGACCATCTTGCTCAACCTCAATCTTGCACCCTGCATGGGTCCTTCCCTCATGGGCTAGGCTAACCCACTGTGGAAACCCTGGTTGTTCTGTTTAATAAAACCTTTCTTTCAGATAATTGGCTGCACGTTCTTCTCAAAGACACGGCATATTTATTCTCAGTAGTCTTCACATCAAATTCAAGAGTCAAGAGAGGGGCTTTATTCTTCCTCCTCTTCACCAATACTATTGGAATGCTACAGGAATGCTACAAAAGGCAAAGGCATTTGAATTGTATTTACACTACTGTCAGCCTGGAGTAAATGAGATTGGAAGTATCCTCTGTCACTAGGGATTGGTTTGAGAAGAGTATTGGGAAGAGGAAGTGGGTCTGGAAGCTAATTTACTAAGATTCTTGCCAGCCGGCTTTAGGCATTGTGGTTAAGGTGTCATTCTTCCTCCACTATTTTAAGTGTTGAGAACAGGATGTATTAGAAGTTGCCTTTTCATCTTTGAAAGAAGTGATGTTTTCGGAATTTTGCAAGCATTGTGAAAATGGGATATGTGGCTTGGGAAGGTGTTTATTGCTTAACTGGATTACTGAATTGATGATCTAGTAAATACCTGGGGTCTGATGTGCTTCTTTCTTATACTTTTATTTAATCTTTATTAGTTTCATACATTGAAAAGTTTTATAACATACATTCTAAGTTTCTGTTGCTCTTACTGTTAACATTCTTTTCAAAACCATCCTTGAAAATAGTTTATTATCACCCAATAGATTTGGTACAAGCAGTTCTTGTTGATTCTTGACAGCACAAATACGATTTTATTGAAATAGCTGCTAAAGAAATAATAATAGGTAATATTGATGTCGTTTATTTATTGTCTTGTTATGGGCAGCAATATTAAAACCCATCAAACACCAAGATCTTTCTTTGACAGCATTATTTAATCCTTTCTGTGTGTCGCCTTAAGAAGAACTGAGTATAAAGAAACCTCGACTTACCAGTATCAGTATTTATAGAGATGTGGGAAAAAGACAGTTCCTCAAGACATTGTGGAGTACAGTAGGTAAGGCGAGTACAGACCTGCACATGTGTTAGTAGAGAAGAAAGANNNGAGAATGTGTGTTGCATCGGCCCAGCTTGGGGGCAAGCTGAGAAGCAGTCAAAACCTAAGTCGTGTTTCCTTCTCTGTTAAGAATCCATTAATATGGCTTGTACCCCAGTTGCTATGGTTACCCTTTCCCTAAGTTCTGTTCCTCCCCCTGTGTTGGCCAAACCCATTCCCCTGCTCTCTGGGCGGAGACCCCTTATCACTCTCCCCAAGGCACACCCTTTCCCCCAGAAACTTCTACCCCACTTGACATGTCATTGGTCCCTATCCCTTAATCCCTCCTCTGTTAATCCCTGGTTGGTCTTTGTATCCCGACTCCTCCCAAGTACCACCCCCTGACCCTTTCCCCATTGGTTCCTGGTTCTCCCCTCCCCTAGTATAAAAACTCCTGCACAATACATTCCAAGGTTTTCATCTGTGGGTCCTGTACTGCAAGTAAACCTGTTGGAGCTCACATGAAAGACCCCTCCTTGCTTCTTCACCTCCACGAATGCAAGCCATGCCACAGCTTAGGCGACTGCTCCCAGAGTGGGAGCCTGCACGGTCCATACACTGCAGCACCAACAAGGACGTCTGCAGAAGGACGCAGTGAGCCTTGGGCAGCCCCTACCGTGTCAAATGTGTGCTAAGAATTAGAGGTTAGGTTAAAATGTAAGAACTTCAGCATATAACAAAGTCCCACTCAGCTTGGCTTTCTGAACAAAGCCTTGTAACCTAAATTAAAAAGAATTTCTAGAATCAGAAACACAGACAAGGGGTTAGCTGTACTTTCTAAGAAGATCTCTGTGCATGCGTGTTATGTGCATAGCGTGGGACTTCCTTTGTGGAAGACAAATTCTATGTTGTACTAGTTTGAAAACAAACCAGTGGGAGACTCCAAGTCAGAACTACAATTTAATAGAAAATTAAAAATAAAGGCAGAAAACACTGGCTTAAACTGGCAGTCAGGATACAACCTGAAACCTTGTTAGGTCGGGTGGTGGTAGCAGTCCGATAAAATGGTGGCTGCAGTGGTCCTGAAATGACAGATGCGGTTCTGTTGAAGTGGTGATCCTGTAGAAGGGTCTGGTTCTCCTCTGAAGGTCCAGTGGTGGTTATGTAGCTCTTGTCCTCTGGGAACCTAGTAGGTAAGGGTTACTTGGGCTCTGGTATTTCAAACCTCAGATTATATCCAGGTAGGAATGCTTGCTTCATCCCTCTAGGTGGATCACAATGGGATGATGTAATTTATGAGTCATGCAGTGAGGCTTTCGTGGCCCATTAGCAGAAGATAGCCTCTGGAGGGAGTTATCAGGGATGAGTCCTGAAGGAGATAGGGCACACTGCCGTACCAGCTTTAACAGCTTATGAAGGTGGTGATAGAGGTAGACAAAAGAATACAAACTTTTGGTTACACCTTACAGTGTAACCTAAAACATATATTTTGGGATTAAGAAGCATCACATCAAAAGACAAAATTTCCTGATACAAAGGTCAGTCCTGAATCTTTGTT
>VZRF01001484.1:141372-163516 GCA_013396875.1 Vireo altiloquus
TCACAATGGGATGATGTAATTTATGAGTCATGCAGTGAGGCTTTCGTGGCCCATTAGCAGAAGATAGCCTCTGGAGGGAGTTATCAGGGATGAGTCCTGAAGGAGATAGGGCACACTGCCGTACCAGCTTTAACAGCTTATGAAGGTGGTGATAGAGGTAGACAAAAGAATACAAACTTTTGGTTACACCTTACAGTGTAACCTAAAACATATATTTTGGGATTAAGAAGCATCACATCAAAAGACAAAATTTCCTGATACAAAGGTCAGTCCTGAATCTTTGTTTAGGGCCAAATTTAACAGTTTGGCCATTCATCTGAGAATAAGGTCTGTGAATTACATAGGAAAACAAAACGATGACTCAGACATTGGAGTTGTTTCATTATGAGATTTGATGAGACAGCTAAGAGTCTGAAATAAACCACCTAATTACAGGTAGTGGTTAAGGCCCCAATTTAAAGGATGGGGAAATTGTGTACAAAATTACACTTTTAAAATTAGAACAAGACATTTGGACAGCTGAAATAGGGAATAAGCTAAATAGGTGTCTTGCATTTTTGTATAGTTATTCATCTGTAAACCATGTTAGGAAAAGCTTTTTAAAATCAGAGCATAGAAATTGTCTTTATAGACGGAAGAAGAGGTGTAGAAAAGAGTGTTTGTCACCAATATTTTCAGTGAAGACTTTTTTGGATACTTTTGAACACAGTTCATGTCATGGTAATGGATGGTAATGCAGGTATCTGAAAGTAATCAGGTAGATCTCATTCCAGACAACATCTTACTTTTCTATTGTCTATTAAAGTAGTCTGAAAGATGCTCCCATCGCAGTTGTCCAACATTAGACCACCGGTGTCCCATTCTCAGCACAAAAGTGTGGAACAGCTGCAAACTAGGAACCTGTAGTTTTTGGAGAGGCTTGACTAGAGAAAAAGCATGGGGGAGCACACGCATGAAGTTCTAGTCTTTACCATATTTTACATTTCTGTGCTGTCCAGCAGATAAAGCTTAAAGGCCTTTCTTGTCGTTTCTGGTTAAGAATCTGGTAGGTTGAGCTGGCAGGTCCAACAAAAAACTTAACGCCCAAAGAAAGTGATTCAGCAAAATAGACAAAATGGAAATTATCTCAGGAGGCTCTATTTAAACCTTCAACCAGTGCACTGTCATTCTGAAGGAAAAAAGTGAAGCTGGCAGAAGCACATTCCATAACTGTAAAAAAATTAAGTCTTTGGCAAAGTGTACTATCAGTAGTTGTTGCAGTACCCCATCTTGGGGCAAGCTGGGGGATGACCAAAGAATCCAGAAAGTTTTCTTGTTACAAGGTGTTCCTTTTTAGTTAAGTTCTGTTTAAAGGTGTTCTGTCAAATTCTGTTTAAGTCTGCTTCTAAGTTGTAACCTCGTACCCCAGTTTCTTTGGTTACCCCTTCCCCTGAGATCTGTTCTCCCCTGAGGTTGGCCAAGCCCAATCCCCCCCTCCCAGGTGGAGACTCCTTGTCCCACTCCACCCATTCCCCTGCCTTTTGGGCGCGGAGCCCCTGTCAATCCCCTCAAGGCACACTTCTTCCTCCAGAAAGTTCTCCCTCACTCGGTGTGCCAGTGGGCTCTGTTCCCTAATCCCTCCCCTGTTATTCCCCAATTGGCTGTTGCATTGTCATTCTTCTCCAGAACCACCACTTTACCCTCTCCCCATTGGTTTCTGAGTTCTCCCTCCCCCTGTATAAGAACCCTTGCACAGGTCTGACAGTTCTCTTTCACCTTTAAAGGCAGACCTGCTAATAAAGGTGCTGGTACCCAAGTGAAGGACCCTTCCTGACTTCTTTGCTTCTGTTGATGCGTCATTCCATCACACAGTAGCATGCTACCAAAGAGGAAACTGCTCAGTCCTCTTGACTGCAGCAGCAGACCACCAAAGACGTTGCAGTAGGACACAGTGGGCCTCAGGCAGCCCGCCAAGCGCATCAAGTAGTGATAATAATATGATACACAATATATGTACAATTGACACAAAGTAATGTAAGGTGGTCTTCAACTCTGCCACAAGTTCAAGGAAGGAGTTTGTACCAACATAAATAAACTGAATTCATATTTACATGTCAGTCGTAAACAGTGATATTGATAATCAAGAGTTTCTTCAGAAAGAGAATTTTATGGATACTGTGGCAATAAAGAATACGTGAATTGTATTAGCTTTTCTCCAAGCTGGAATAATTTTGTATTCTCTGGTGTTTTTCATACTTGATTCGTCCCAAATGGTAATTATAGGATAGAAAAGTTGTCAGCTGAAAAACTGCTAGACCCAAAGGAGAGTGCAGGTGGGGCGTGCGTTCAAATTTTCCTATTGAACTGCTGGTGATTGACTCTTATAATAGCAATGGACCACAGAAGCACATAGGGGAAAATGCAGTAATTTTTCCCTATTCATTTAGAAACATCCAGAATCAGAATTTTAAAATCAATACATCTAATTTAGGTATCCATTTCAATTTGCACTGAGCTGATAGAAGTTATATTTGAAACACACATTCTGTCATATTATTTGTTCAGAACATACATTAATTTAGAAACAATACTTTTGCCTAGTACAGAGATATAAAGGGTGGAAAAGTTTTATAACAGCCAGAGTTGAAACAGTGTCCTTTTCTTAGGTGGTTGCTGCATGGTTGCAAAATTTCATCTGTAGTACTGGTTTTCCCAGTACTAAAATAAAAATACAGACCAAAAATTTTCTTAAAAAAAAAGAATTTTTACAAAAATGAACATTTATTGTGTAAATAATTATCTGGTTTATCTTCCAGTTGCCTGACTTGCAGCTTTGGTATTCTGATGATATTGCTGAAGTTGTGATTGCTAAGGAGACACAAATTGAAGGCCTATGTGACTAATTCCCAGATTATTTGTTGTGCCCCTGGGCTGCACAGCTGCAGACTTGTAAAACAATGTGGGATTAAGACCCGATAATCTTTCTGGCTTGGTTTAAAACAAATTAAGGCAGCCAACACTCCAAAATGAGCAGACACTCCAGCACTCTTAGTTTTAACCAATCTGTTTCCGTCAATAAGGACAGACAGATAGGTAGATGTAAGTGAAACAAATAACTGTTTAAAACGAACAAACAAACAAACAAACCCTGAAATAGCTCCGCCAAGAAGAAAAAACCACTAATAATCACTAGTTAGAAAGCTGTTGAAATTTCACAGACTTGCTCTGGGGGGAAAAAAGAGGAATGAAAAATGGAAGAGAATCCCCACTCCCATGATGGTACCCTTCATGGACAACTGCATGCCTGGAAAGAAAAAGGGAAGAAAGGCGGATAAATCCTACTTGGCTCAACCTTCCCTTCACTGGAACAAACAAAACAGAAAGATAGAAGCTTACAAAGCACTTCTGGTGGCAGATGGGAATTTCTGGCATCGTCTGGGGAGCTCTGGCCCTGTGGCATCAGCCTTTGGTTCGCTGGGTGTCAGTGCTGCTGTTCCCGAGCCATTGGTGTATTGGAGGGGAGAATCAGCCTCCCCAGTCACTGAAAATGGCACACCCGGCCCCAACAGGTTTTGGACCTGCACTGCCCGCAGGCGTTGGGAAGTTTCCTCTGAAACAGATTTTTATTGTGCAGTGCTGCTTTGTGGATTGCTACTGCCACTTCTTGGGAGACTTTCCTCAAAAAAAATTAGTAAAAGAAGACCGAAAGGTAGCCTTCATCTGCACTGCCTCAGCTTTCTCCAGGCAAGAAGTAAAGGGAAAGAGCAGGAGCCACAAGGCGAAGAGGATCTTCTGAGAAACTCTGGCTTTCAGAAGGACCCAGCAACCCCCTGGCCGTGCAGTTCCATCTGCAGCCACAGGGTGTTGAAGAGTCAGTAACAATTTGGGGCACAGATAGATTTGGAATACCATAACATTTTGTGTTTTCCAGGACACTTTCACAACTGATTTTCGGAAGGTATCTCTTGATTATGGCAAGCAATGCCTTTAAGAAGAGACTGACTGGTTATTGTAGTCTCTTTGAGCTGAAAAGAATAGATTTTCTGTTTTCTACTGAAAGGGTTAATATAATTGTAGTGTGTGCTAGGCATTAGATACATAGTAGTAAACATGGAATTAAGCAAATATTAGCCACTTATGTCCTGGCTTAGGACACAGGATGTAACTTGGCAAGAATTAGGGAAAAAAACTTTCAAGAAATGAGGACCAAAGCTTGCTAAAATCAGTATAGAAACTGCTGAAACAGCTAAAAAGAGATGGCACATGCCTAGGAAAGAAAGGTGAAAAGCACAAAGAGAGGAAGACTTCATTGAAACGACCACAGAGGAGGACTCTGAGCCTTCTCAGTGTGACCACCAGGGAGCACTTCACCTGCACCTCGTGTATGCTAATGATAATAATGAGATCTAAAAAATAATTTCCATAGCCACTCCTTTTCTAAGAAACGTAATGAATATGCATGAAATGCAGCCATGTATTGTAATCTGCTGTTTGCCTGGTGTGTGTGCTGGGAGGAGCCACAATCCCCCACGCACCCCGTGCCAAATAAATCAAATACTTGCTTCTTTGACTTTGTCTTGGTAGTGTCTTTAGGCTCAGTTTGGAGCGATTCATCACATAGAATAGATTTTCTGTTTTCTGCATAGGCAGGTAGTTCACCTGTTGAAATTAGGAGAAATAATATGCCTTGACCGAAGGAAAAACCAAAAGAAGTGGTAGTTAAAAAGTGAAGTTTCAAAGATACAACCAAAGGTTGAACACCTAGTTTCCACTGAGTTCCAGTAGGCAAACTGAACAGTAGTTCTTGAATTTAGTGTGTCTTTGAACATCACAGTTGTCTAAGGGTCATGTGAGAAAAACGGTAGCTCAGTTCTCAGTGAGATTTTACACAGGGTATTTGTTCTTTAGCTTTTTGTTTATAAAGTCTAATCCACCTGTCTTAAAATTTTGTGAATGCTGTTTTTAATTTACCAGGTTTTCTAGCATTACAGTAGAATTCAGAAATCTCACTGTGGGCACAGTAATGCTTGATTTCTTTATTTACAGCAGTATTCAATACAATAAACACAAGGCTAGGAAGCAACTATTGAAGAAAACTCAGTCTGTTGAAGACTACTTTGCAAGGGAAGGGTAACTCTTAAACTGTGTAGCTTTTATTTCCAAAAAGAGTTAGGAAGAGGTCCAAAACACTAATATTCATCATAGACTGTGAAAACTTTGTTATAAAACTGACACCTATAACTGTTATAATGATTTTTATTTTGTGAAGAACCTGACATTGCATTTGCATTTTTCTTGATATTTCTGTATATAGTAGATATCAGAATCTCAGCATTAACCTGAATTTACACTTCTTGAATGAAAAATGTTTTTCTTCTGGATTTCTACTTAATTCAAAATTGCTAAGGCATTGCCTTTTCCATTCACCTTAACATAGAATACCACTCTATTTCCATTTATGAATATTCAATAAACAGTAGGAACAATAGTGATAGCTTCCAACTGATATTAATAAAAATATTTTCATTCATTGCATCTTTTAGTGTGATGGGACAGTTAAAAGTGCAAATTGTGTATGTTAAGGCAAGTCTTCTTAGATTCCCAGCTGTTTTCTTGTGAACAGTTTCTACAAGTATATGTTTTGTAGAGCAAAATTGTCCATTGTAGAGAATGATCTTTCAAAATGAGCTAGTGGTTTGTGTCCTCTTCGTTTCATGCCCTTAATTTTCTTTATCCCTCAACACCACCAAATGAACACATTATTCAGACTAGAAAGAATGACAGAAATGTCAGGTTCTCATCTATCAAAGAGATGGAACTTTTAATTCTAGTAGGCTTAGGTCTGAAAAGAGATTTTAGTCCATTTTTTACTTTTTAAATTGTAAAATGTAAATAGACCAGTCCATATGAGTATCATGACAGCATACTAGTTTCAGTCAATACACCAGTTGTTCACAAATGTTAACAGTGTGTAATGAAGTCTAGGATGTAATACTCTTACATATATAGAGAGATATAAAATGTTTTAAAATTACTGTTATCATATTTTACCAATTTGTAGACAAGACTGGTTTTAAACATTCAAAACTTCTAAATCTAGGCCACATCTAGAAAAAGATATTTTTAAAGTGTAGGTTTTTAGTTCTATAATGGTAATGTATTTATCAGTTTCCTCCACAGTTGTTTCACGATGAAGTCTGTTAATATATTATTGCTATAAACAACTATATTAGAATGTACGTATACAGACTAAGTGCTGGGTCCTGCACTGTGGCCACAACAACCCCTGCAGTGCTACAGGCGAGGGGCAGAGTGGCTGGACAGAGGCCAGGCAGAAATGGGCCTGGGAACACCAATTGGCAGCAGGCTGGTCATGAGCCCGGGGCAGCAGGCTGGACAGTGTGCCCACGTGACCAAGAAGGCCAGTGGCATCCTGGCCTGTCGGCAGTACTGTGGCCAGCAGGACAAGGGAAGTGATTCATTCCCTGTGCTGGGCACTGGGTGAGGCCACACCTTAAATTCTATGTCCAATTCCAGGCCTCCCATTTCGGGAAGGACATTGAGGTGCTGCACTGAGTCCAATGGAGCTGTTGAAGGGTGTGGAATGCAAGTCCTATAAGGAGAGGCTGAGGGAGGTGGGATGTTTATTCTGGAGAAGAGGACACTCAGGGGAGACCTTCTCACTCTCTATAACTGCCTGAAAGGAGGGTGTAGCCAGGTAAGGGTCAATTCCTTCTCCCAGACAACCAGCAATAAGACAAGAGGACACAGTCTTTGGCAGCACCAGGGGAGGTTTAGGCTGGGCATAAGGAACAAGTTCTTTAGTGATTGGGCATTGGAATGAGCTGCCCGGGGAGGTGGCAGAGTCACCATCCCTGGAGGTGTTTAAGAAAAGACTGAACTGTGGCATTCAGTGCCACATTCTAGTTGACAAGGTGGTGTTAGGTCATAGGTTGGACTCGATGATCTCAAAGATGTTTTCCAACCTAGTTGATCTGTGATTCTGTAATTCTGTGTATGATTGTTTGTGAATATGTTTGTATATTTATGTGTAAAGATCAGTCCCAATCCCAATGAAATAAAGTAGGTACTAAACTTAATAAAAAAAAAATTAAAGCCTCCGCCATTAAATTTCAGACCTAACTACACTTCAATTAGCACTATGGCATGTAAATTTATTAATAATTATTTATTTTAAATCTTCTTATAGTAGACCATATTCTTTCTATATTTCTTAACTATAATCATTCAATACTCTGTTATTGTTTAATATTGTAGAAGACAAAGGAGCAGCGTATGTAGAAACTTTAGGTCAGAGGATAGCTTCAGACAAGAAAATACAAAAGCTCTTACTTTAAGACTGCTGGTTAAATGACTGAGTGCTTTACCTGAACATGGGCTGAATGAAGTAAATGTAGTCTGGAATATTTGTTTATTTGCCAAGTTTTACTTCAGATGTGGCTGATTTCTGCAATTTCAATTCCCTACATTTTCCTTGGGTAATATATGTTGATTTATTGAAAGTCATCATATATACGTGAAGATAATACCCCAAAAAAGTACTGAATCTAAAATTAATATTACAAAGGTGAATCTTTTCATTGGGATTTGCTTAATCCAATCTGATTCCAAATTCTGTATTCCTGTGATATGTATAATAAAATTTTGACCATTCCATCATTTATTTGGATACTCACCCAAAATTAAGAAGACTGGGAAGTATATATGATGAAAAAAAATCTAAAGAGAAATCTATATCACTGATTATTCGTCTGAATACAAAATACAGCCTAGTGTGCAAAAAATAATATTTTTTCTTTATTGGCTGAATAGAGAAAGATGAATTGCGAGAGCTGAAACAGAATAGCTGGAAAAGCCATAAAATCTATCATTAGTATGTTCTTCCCTTTACAAAATCTTTGATTGCATGATGTAGAAAATCTGGTATACAATGGTGTCACAGGACTTACAGAAAGTCTTAAAGGAACTGACCAAATATAGGAGGCTGTTCTCAAGTTAGTCTTAAGCAAGACATAATTGAGATGGTTCTCATGGAATCACATAATAGCATCATGTTATGTCAAAAAATAAAATATACATAGTCATTTTTTTAAACAGCCATTATTTAGAAGATCTTGAAGGAATTTCAAGTATTTTCTGTGTATTTATTTTATAAAATTTTTAGTAGCTGGATCAAAAAATCATAACTCAGTAAGACATAGATACACTAAGCAGTCTGGGTTAAGAGATATTTAAAATCACTACAATAGAAAATGAAGAAATAACAAGAATTAAGCAGAATGACTTCTTAAAAAGAAAATTGTGTTTCTTTTAGAAAATAATTTTTTCTTTTAGAAAAAATAGGTATTTTAGAAATTATTTACTTTACCACTCTTTCCATTTATGAATATGCAATAAAGAATAGGATAATAATAGCTTTCAACTGATATTAATAAAAATATTTACATTTATTGCTTTTTCTACTGGAATTCGGTATTTAGTGGGCAGTATTTAGTTGATGAGGCATCAGCTTGTAAACATTAAAAATTTCTTCTCCCTGAAATGAGCAGAGACTGCTATGTTTCTATGATATGAGAAGAAATAAAATGTCCTGGATCACAAACCAAAATACAAAAAAATGGAGAAGTGAAGTAAAAGATTAGTCTTTATCATATCTAGAAGTTAACAACAGCACTTCAGAATTTCTTACTAGGTCTTTTGTTTGACACATTTATTGATCTTCAAAGGTCAAAAAGGAAGGAAGTAAAAAAAACTTGTAATAACACAAAGCTTTGAAGGTGATTCTCTAATTATGTGATAAGAGACCATTATCTTCATGGTTGTCCAGTCTTGGTTATCAATTGATGTGTTTTTTAAGCATGAATACTTATGTCTATATAGTTAAAACTCTGATAGTCAAAATATTTGGGGAAAAACTGTATATACAACCATATAGATATAAGAAGGTTATGTAATTGTTGTATTGCCTACGTGCATTATAGCAATAATTAACAGACTTTATCATGAAACATTTGTTTCTATTCTGCATTTCCTGACCTTAGGGATTTGATTGCTACCGCTTTTGCTTAGTTATACATTTAGCAAAAGGAACAAATGATGCCAAAATTAGATGGCAAGATATAGCCCGTGTATATACAGAAAGGTTATCATGAAAATGTAAAAGGTAGCATTTTTATTTGGCATATATGAAAGAGAGGAATGTACAAGAAAGAAGCCTCTTGATCCTGATCACAGATAGTCAGAAAAACCAAATCAAATTGCAGGTATGTTGTACTGTGGTCTCTCTTGGAGCTAATGGCATCAACAAAAAATGTACTTGGCACCGGTTTCAGTTTTTTACTGGGCTTTCTGGCTATCCTCAAGTCTTCCAGTTTACCTGCTGATTCTCTTAAAGCCTTTTTGGGGAATTTATGTTACCTGTTTTGAGGAATGGATGTTCTAACTTATTTTCCTATTCTGTGTCCAGCAATGAAAAATAATTAGATAGTTTATTCACTTCTTTCATGAGTAGGAACAAGGTGCAGAAGTATGGGGTAGTTACCATAAATTTTTCAGGAAATGCTTCTAGTGTTAGCCCAAAATGTAAATAACTTTGAAAACATACTGGTTTTCTGCAAGGATTTAGAGTTCTGACTGAATTTTTTAATAGAGAGTTCTTTTCTAGGATACCTGGTATATATCTGAAAGTTGGAAAGATCTTGATCAAGATTACTTGAAATATTCCTGGCATGTATTGAATTGTATGCTTGTTTTGACAGAATGAGCAGTCATAATTGAAAAATGTATTGTGAATCAAATAAAGTTATGTTATTTCTCACAATAGTGCATGTTTTTGATGAAATCTCATCTCAACTACTTTGTGTATAGGTATGAATTCTAATTTTTAAAGATTACCTGTTTTTGTATTAACCCATTGCTTGATGACTTGAAACAGCTCTCCTTGTGAGGAAGCACTTAAGAGCTCTACAAAAAAGACTCTTCTTCTACTTCTATTTTTCTTCTAATTTTAAAAGTGATAAAGTGGTAGTATTCAATCTGGATTATTTTGAATCTGTATTATTTTTGTCCAGCAAGTTATTCCCAGTTTGTTGATATAGTAGAAATTATGTGAGATTTTTAATTGTACTCTTGGATTTCTTAAGCAAGAAGAGACATAGTTTGTGTGTAAGAAAAACCCAGAGGAATGGATTACTGTGACCAAAGGACCTCACCAGGAAACCAGAGGTAAGAAAGATGCAAGTAGAAAAGCACGGACTTGCAAAGAAGACATCTTTTATTCTGGGATCGATGGAGATTCACAAACAGTTCATAAAAGCCTCAAAACACCTTTGTAAGTCAGATCTGTCTTACTACACCAGGTTTTTATGCTGAAAATCCAAGTTTCTTGTCCAAATTGTCAGAATGGGCCGTGGCCACAGGAGCAGTAGCATGCCAAAGTCCTCTGTTGCCAAACATCCCTAAACCCAGTAAAGATCTTGACTTATGTATTAGCCTAATTGTAAGTATGCATATTCTGTTTTCTGAGGGATTTGCTGCCTCATTCTTGCATGAGGAAAACAAATGGTCAGTAAAAGGGTTACTTCATGGACATAGGTATGTGAGACAGGGAGAGGAATAAATCCTGGTCTTAGTTTGGTTATGTCTGCCCTGCTTGTTGCTAGTATCTTTTAGTTATTCTTAATTGTGGAAGTTACTCAGTGGAAAACAACCATGTAGTAGTCTTCCTTTTCTAAATAAAAAAATAATATATATTAACATCTTTGTTAACATATATTAACATGTTTCTTTGTAGAAACAACCAAGGGTACAAAGAGTCACATCTTTCCCTAGTGCCCTCTCTCTCTCTCTCTCCCTCTCTCTCTCTCTCTCTCTGTCTCTCTCTCTCTCTCTCTCCCACTCTTCTCTCTTCCCTGTCCTTACCTTGTGCTATTATTGTGCAATTTGCAGTACCTAGGGGAAACTATGTATTTTCCTGCCTCTTTTGATTATATTTAATAACCATGCATTTTAGAGCCATTGTAGAAAAAAAAAAATATTGGAAGATGGAGGGAAAAGAACAGGAAGGAAAAACTATTCTTTTAAGCCCCATATCAAAGACCATTCTAATAACATGTACCAAAAGACTCTACAGCACTCATATCACTGAATGTGATGAAGTTTGGATCACATTTCAGTTTTATAATTGTAAGGAATTTGCAAACACACAAAACAGTGTGAATGACGTTGAAATTTTGTCTCAAAGCACTGATCTATGTGCCAAAATGTCTGCATCTTAAGAAATGTTATTACTGTGATAATCTAAAGATATATCAAACAAGAGAAGTTTCACAGGGAAGGAAATAAATGTTTTATTGAACTAATTTATCTAGAGGAGAAAACTATGAGATTTGGCAGAAATAAATGGCTTTTTTAGTTATATGCGATAGAAGATTAACAGTAAAGATTCAAACCAAACACAGTGGAGTAATTCACAATTCACTCATGGCCTTTAATGTAAGAACTAGTATGAATGTGGTAATAGATGCAAGAGAATAAAGTTCTGTTAAGTTAAACCATAAAAAATCTGTTCCATGAAATTCTCATGTCCAACCTAATTCACAAAATTGTACAAATATATGGTTAACTTTAAGGCTAGATTTTCATTAGTGGAACACATATTTAAGTATTTGATTGCCTAAATATGTCTTTTTAAGTTAAGTTTTTAAAGTTGTAGAGGGGCAGAACCATAAATGAGCGCTTCATTAAGAACTTCCTTTGCTTTTTGCATTCAAGAACTGAGGGGGGAGAAGAAGTGAATTTTTGGCCCTTCATATATCCTTACCCTTAAAACATAAGATATGTGACATCTTAAAAATACTAATTAAAAAAAATCATTTTTAATGAGCAGCCCATAGAAGATGGTTTCTCATATAGTGTGCTGATGCTTGTACTTGCATTAAAGAAGAGTAGGGGAGGACTGAAAGGAAATAGTGACTCATCTAGATTGGTAGGATCTAAGATAAGGGTGATTAAACAAAATCTCTGGTAGTCTCACTTTCTGTTGTACTTTAAATGAATCACCAGTTTATTTTTAAACTGGTGTGTACTGTTCCTGACACTGAAGAGAATGTAGCAACAGAAAAAGTTAAAAGAAACTTACCAAGTACTTTTCTTTCCAGAATAATCTGCCGCAGGTAACAGTATTTCAATTTGGACCATGTAGTTCATAGCAGAAAACAAATAGGACAACAGCAATACCTGATTCAAGAACAAAAGAAATCAAAAGAGAATCTTTGATAAGTTCTTTAATACAAACATAGGTTCTCAGTATTGCTGTCATAAGGATATGATAAAAGAAAAAGCAAAAATACACAAAAATTCTAGTGTTCCTTAATTAAACTCCTGAAAAGAGTCAGATCTTGTACTGGAAAGGATGACAGTTTCTGTCAAGAAACAACCTTTGACTTCAGAAAGCAAATTGTAGAAACCATGTCAACGTGAGTTATTTAAAACTGGCAAGCAAACATCAGGAGATGCTTTTCCCTCCTTTGACTATTGAGAAAGCCTCTAGATAATTTTATCTTGAAGGATTGTTAAATTCTAAGGTGACTGAAATTGGGAGCAACTAATACATTATTTTTTTCATCATATATGCGAAGGATGTCTGATGTCTATGGTGAGCTCAGAGGAAAGATTGGCTGGGTGGAATTAAGTGAAGAGTTTGTATATAACTGTGCTACATTAATACAAACTTACATTGATTAAGGCACATTCTCTTGAAGTGAAATAAAAGAAATACCTGTGATTTTTTGTAGATATTGTTCCCATGTCTGCCTCAGCAAAACAGATCAAACTGTAGGTTTGTAAAATAAATCTAATTTTTGCTTTTTATTTTATCTTTCTTCAATCTCCATGTGCCAGCAGCCATTTTCTGCTTTCCCATTCTCACTATCAGTAGTAGACATTAAAAAGATCTGCAGGTGAATAATAGAAATACATATACAGGATGAAATTATTTATGAAGAGTAGACACATACCATGCTAGAACATGATCAGGCAGACTCTGGTGCAGTCCTAGCTCAACAGGAGGCTCAAATCACAGTAGGAAGCTGTGGGTAGCAAAAACAACTCTTAATTGTCAGGCTTGCTCTTCCCAAAATTGGCAAATTGTGAGCTATTCTGTCATTGTTGTTATTTGCTTAACAGTTAAGTTCTGTGCATTTTCCATTCCCTCATAGTGCAGGAAAGACAGTGTGAACAGGAGCTATTTTTTCTCCATTTCTTCCCTGAAAATGTCTTTGTATTCTTGTTTCTGGGACCAAAAAAAGGAAGAAGGAAGAAGGAAAGGAAGGAAGGAATATGAAGGAATGACATCCCTCCTGAGTGAAAATAAATCTCATGAGATTGTCTTGCCTATGGTAACAGAACAGGTTACAGAAGGTGGGGGTAGCAGGAACCAATTCAGACACTCCCTGCGGGAAAACAACTGTGCAATTACTTTCCCTTTCACGAAGTAAAATGCTGCTACATAGATTAAGGACAGCCACTGTTGCTGTGAACCACAGCTGGTCAAACAATACTCAGCTCCATAGGGCTGTCATGTGCACAGACAAGAGTAGTGCCACTCAGGGCTCTCGGGAATACATCACAATGTGGGTGGTTTGTTTGTTTTGGGGACAGATGCAGAATTTTATCCTGGTAATACTCTTTAAGCTTTCTTATATTCATCCTTATTTTTTCATTCCTACTTTATGATTTTGCCCAGCAATTCCTCCTCTATGTAGGGTTGCTTGTTAGACATTAATTTTTTCATGGGGGTCATTGCAGGCTGTAGACAATACATGCAGGCATCAGTAGCGGCTTGAGAATTCTTTTCTGTTGAGTGCTGTGTCTTTGATTGCATGACAAATTTTGGTTCAGGATTGCTGCTTTTAGAAGCTCACAAATTCAAAACAGTCAAAGTAGGCTGAAGAGAATTGGATGGGAAGGATAGAAGTAAAAGTACCTATAGGTGCATGAGAAATGCAGATGTCTCAGCAACTCATTTACACTTCATTGCAGCACTTAAATAGAATTTATGTTTTCATTATGGTATTTGTGTGCTTTCTCAATATGTTGTCACACACCCTTGTTCTTGCCTCATCTCTAAAGATGTTAGGCATCCTTCTGATCTTGACTCTAAAGACATGTATCAGTATCTACTTAAACATGTGGAAATTTTTACTCAAAATTTATCTAAACCTCAGAAATGAGTAATGCAGTGCAAGGTTGTTCCGTGTTTGTAACACTATATATTCCACCTATTCCTGTGGGATACATACTTTAAAGATGACTGTACTGACTACCAGGTACATGCAATGGAAAAATGACAGCTTCCTTCAGTATCAAGTATTTCATACTATCACACACAGAATATTTTTCTGGCAAGAGTGAGAGAATGTCCTACAAGAGCGATGCAGTATCTATCTAAATTTTGTTTCCTTTGCTTTTATTGTAATTTATTTCAAGAAATTGTAAGGCCACATATCCAGTTGACTGCAAACCTCCCTTTAAATCACTTCAGTGGAAAACATCTCCAGTGCCTGGTACTGTATTACAGCATACATATGTTATAGTAGGGTTTGCCTGCGTGTGTGTATACACTATATATAGCTGTTGTTTAGAAATGTGGCTAGAAGGCTGTTCTTATAATTCTGGCAGAATACACAAAGCTTCTGAATGTGGATGTAAACTACATCTGGTGTCCATATTGTGTCTTACAGAAGCCAATATGAAGTCTATACACAGAACATGGCAACAACCATTCTTAATAAAGGCAAACTTGTGAGGGCTGATTCCTCTACAGGACATTGTGTTATAGTCTGTTTCCTTCACAGACTATAGTACACTGAACATTACCCCAGTAACAACTCAGATCTAGTAGATTTCCTCTGACTTGCAGTGGAGATGGGATTGTGGAGAGGAGATTAATCTGAATCCGTTCTGTTGCCTTTCCCTTTGGCTTAAGATTAAAGCCAAAACACAGTTTATGAGGAATAGGGATTTTTACCTCGGTATTTATTTAAGGATCCTTAGATGCAGCACTTCATCCAAGTGGAATGCCTCAAAATGCACACACCCAAAAATGCACTCCGAAATGCACACAATTATAGCCTTGAATATTAGCCTATCTATCAAAGATTCCCCAATGAGAGGCTCGAGTGAACCCCTTGTTCCAAGGAACCTTCCCCTTGGAAGGGCCTATTTTAGTTTACAGAAATGTGTTCTAGAGAAGACCTTAGTGTCTGAAATGTCTGACATTTACTCTTCTGGTTTAATGGTACAGTGAGTCTCAACTAAATTATCAAACTTAAAATTACAAATATGCAGACTAAAACCACTAAGATTACATTAAAACTAAATGAAAACGTATATAAGGATATAAAAGAAATAAGAAAAAAATCATCCTAGCATGAGTTCAATAAGTTTGTCAAAACAAAGAGGAAAAAGGATAACTTTTTCTATTTAGGGGAAATCTTTTATAAGGAAAACTGCCATGAACTGCCACTGTTGTGCTTGTTCACGATGAGAATTGCCATAGCATTCATAACACAGACTCTTGACTAGCTACAGGCCCATGGGTTGTTACAAATATTAGGCCTTTCATCCATAACAACAGGAATTTTTATGGCATGGGTTTCCTAAGCCTTGTTGCCAAATAATTTGTCATATGCAAAAAAAATAAATACATAAAAAAACCCCAGTGCAGAACCGCTACAGTTATTTGGCCGAGCTGTGTGTTCTTTGCAGTACCCTAATTCCATCATTTCAATGGCACTACCTGTCAGAAAAATAGCAGTAAAGCCTTCATAATCTCTACTGATTTTACTCTTATTTAATGGCTGACTCTGAGTAGGTGCTCTAGCCTTGCAGCTCTTAACAATGTCATTAAGAACTGCAGGTGCTCAGAACCCCTTCCCACTGTGCCATGAATCCTTATTTGTGGTGTTTGCTTTAACATGAAGTTGTCAAGATTATTTACACAGGAAATCTTGACAAAAACTCTTTACTTTTTGTTGAAAATAAGTGCCTATTTCATAGCTTTAGCTCATAAGCTCCCTGCTGTGGAGTCTGTCTTGATTTTTTTGCCCTGGACAATGCCAGTAATATTGTTGGGCTGATGCAGTAAACTAGACGGACAACCCTTTTACAGCTTCCTACAGGCACTGCAGAAATTCCTAATAATGCCTCAGCAACAGAGATTAGCAATAATGCTTTGCAAAGAAGCAGGAGCAATTACCATATGAAGTATCTCCCATAACAACTCTAAACTGGGAAGGAGGCAAAGTACAGCCAGCCTGAATCCCATCTCTTTATGCTTGTAACCATATGTACAGGGGAACAATAATCTGGGACAATTAAAATACTTGCTTTCTGTTTTCTGATTACAGTTTGAAGAGGTCTGAAATCTTCTTAGAACAAACTAGACACTGCTCTGGATTATGAAAATTTGATGAGATTAAACACAACATTTGGGACTTTTCCTGGGTAATATCTAATGATGCTTTCTGGTTTAGAACCCAGTTGTCAGCAGTGAATCACCTTTAAATCTGAGCTCACACTTCGTCACTGTGATTGTCATCTTTGCCTTTCTCTGATAATTTTTGAAAGCTTTCATCTATCTGAAGACATTATTTTGCTTATTTATCTGTCTTAAAATTACACAAATGGCTTTCATTTTTAAACAAAGTCTGGGGCCAGAACATCTTCAGAGACTGACACAGCAAAAGGCGAGAGTGATATTTTCCCAAAACCACTAAAGGAAAAAACACAATTCAAATAAAATGGAGCAATACAGACCCAGACTACAATCTTTCAAGTGTGGTTAAATATAACCACAGGGATCCAAAAGAAAGAAGCTGAATTTGAAAGGCTTAATGTTAAATACAGCCATGCAGGTGCACATACTGCACTGGGACAGTGAGGTCCAGTCTCACTACACATGTATAAAACTCAATAAAATCTTCCTGAGACTTAGTTCCCTCCTGTGTTAAGTGGTGCACATGCCACAACCAAGTCCGGCATTATAGCAGAATAGAAGATACCATGTCTGCACAGTAGAAACTCATTTCAGTTTGGACAGACATATTTTACTTTCAAACTTTATTTTGCAATTCTGGCTTTGCTTCTGTGAACAGCTTGTTTTTCCAAAGAGTTAGAGAGTGGGAAGTTCATCCCCATGCAGATAACAATTGCCAGGGTTGTGCTGCAGGCACCACTTAACACCACAGGGGTTGAGTGATTCAAAGATATGTGCTGACTCTACTGAGATTTTCATTCAAGCAAGGATAACCTTTGTTGTTTAGTAGTTGTAATATTGGATGGGAAATGTCAGAGTGAAAGCAGGTAGTTTTTTGGTGCTTTAAGAGAGATTAATTGAAGAGAAATTTCATTTTCCCTTGAAAAAGAATGGAAAATTCTCTACCTGTCATTCATGGAAGGATGATTTATTTTTTCCAGCTCTGTCAGTCAGAGGACCTTTGATACAAGTAGATTAATCCAAGACAGTTTATCATCAATCAGCTAAACAGTTTTAAAAGTGGGGTTTTTTTCCCCATGTCCCCAAACAAAAGCTTTTGTATCATTGTAACAGAAAGGACAAAACTACAACTTCAAAAGCAAAACAGAGTACATCTTCAGCTGTGCATATTTCATTGAAAAGAGAGAGAAAAAAAATCAACTTGGTTACCAAATTATTGAAGTTGTATTCATCTAGCTCATTTTTTGGTGTTAAGCTATCTTCAGGTATCAGAGATCATCGTGGAACTTTAATTAAATGTAATTTGAAATCTACAGTGCTCTGCTGAAGGCCTGGTCAGGATGGACAGCCTTTTGGACAGTGGACATAAAGGGAAACAGACTTGTCTTTTTTATGAACTTCGTCATGAAATTAAGTAGTCTGCCAGTGGGTAACACATTTATCCCCCAACAAATATACATGCCAAGTTAATTGAAGTTTAAAATAAAAATGTTTATTTCTGAAACTTCCTAGCCCAGTTTAGTGGAATGCATATTCATATCAGTATTTTGAATCTAGGTCTGCACTTTTACTGTCTCAACTGGAGCAGATTTGATGATGTAAATTCATTCATTTCTACACTTAACCCTTTGTTTACAATTGCAGTTTTGTGTCATTGTTCTCAGCTGTAGGACAGGGTTTTTCTCTTTTTCCTAAGTTGTAAACAATTTGAGGTCGATATTGTCTGTTGGGTTTTTTTTAATGTGTCAGTGTAGCTGTTGGCACAATGGAGTCAAGACCAAAGCTTGGGGCTGCTGTGACACTGCAGTGGTAACATCCTTTTAGCTCTAGCACAGTGCTTTTTCCTGATTATTCCAGTATATCACTCCATCAGTTTACTAGCACTGTCTGCTTCTTTACGCTAGTCTACCAAAGAATTTTTAGACTGAAGAGCCAGCGCTTGAAATACAGTTCCATCTTGCAGACTACCTTGCTGTCCCTTAGAGGTCCCTTGATGCTTTGCCACTTTGAGGAGGAATGATTTGTAAATTGTACCTCAAAGAGTCACCTGTCTAGACATTGTCACTTGCTTTTAAAATAGTAAGCTAGGGGAGGAATTCTGCTTATGGTGGAGTACTTTTACTCCTACTGTGTGCCATTAACCACATTTCTACATATCAGTAAAAGCTGAAGGACAGGATGTGCCCACTCATAAGTAGTTTTGACACTTTGAAGTTACATAAGCCTGCATTGTGTCACACAATTCTGAAACATTTCTACATAAACAATTGTCTGTACATATCCAGAAACTGCATGAAAGTTTTATTAAGCTTTTTCTACTACTTGGGTTTCTTGTATTCCTGTTCTAATTACATCATTAAAAGGACAATAGATGAACTTAATTCTGTACACGTATATACCTCCAGGCTCTGTGAAAAGAGCTCCAGTTCCTGAATTTGATGGACTAGGCTCTGACTGCCAGCCTTTGATAGGACAGTGTGTGGGGGTTCTGCACAGTATGTGGTTAAAATGAGCAAACTTCAGCATTTATGTCTGGTTATATGCCTTTTGTGCTTTGTTGCTAAACATTGTGGAAATTCTCTCTCCGTCATTCTTTTTGTCTGTGGCCAGAGGAGAACAGGGACAGTGTTCATGGCATGTCAGGTTGCTTTTATTGTCTCATCATTCCTCACCAAGGATCCTTTCAGAGAGCGTCATTGACAGCCAAGCATCTGTTTTATTGCATGCCTGTTGGATATGTTTCCAATCCGCTTTGCTTAGTACATCCTCCCCTGACCAGTATAAACCCAGGGGTGAGGGAGGTTGTAGCAATGTCTTAAACCTCCCTGATTCTCATGATCTGCTACTCAAGATTTGTGGACATACAATTCCCACAAGAATGAAAGGACATCTAGTCAAATGTTTTCCTATCCTTTTTTAGAAGTCTATCTCAAAAAAATTGTTCATCTTTTTTTACCAGGCATACATGAAGCTGAAGTTTCCAGTAGTTTCCATGGTTTCAGCTTTAAAGGGCTGGTGCACTGAGTGTGTATTTAGGAATCCTTTCATTTTGGCTTCAGGTTTTAATGTAATTTTAAGATAAGATAGGCTGGCAGGTGGGAGATGAGCATTTCTGGTCTACATACTTTGCTAGAGAAGGGAATCACAGCTGAGGACAGAAAGTGCTTCTAGAAAAAGAATAGAATTGAATTAATATTTTGTAGTGATAAATTAGTCTTTGCTTGCACTGTAAATGTCCATCAGCCACAAAATGTGTTATAAAACATTGCATGACAATGAGCAAAGGAAAAACACAGAATCATATGATTCGTGAATACCATGGAGATCAACAGTTCCAAGTTGACCCTCAGGACTGTGCAGTTGACCCTCAGTTGACCAAGTTGACCCTCAGTCCAATATTTTGGACTGTGCTGACAAATTTTGCTGATGATCATGTCACACAGAGAATATGTTAGGACTGAAATGAAAGAGTGTTTGAACATCAGAAGTCTTGTTTCCTATTCTACTCAGACTATCTAAGAGACAGTGAGTCACTTAGTATTTAAAAAACCAATGACAATATATTAGCTAATTGAAAGCATAAAATATGGAATAGAGATTTATAAACTGCAGTTTCTACTAGTTGCTAAAGATAATTTAGAAATCAAATCAGAGAATCACAGAATGGTCTGGGTCGGAAGGAGTTTTAAAGATAATTTTGATCCAAACCCCCTGGCACAGACAGGGACACCTTCCACTATATCTGTTGGCTCAGAGCTCCAGTGTGACCTTGAACACTTCCAGGCAGGAAGCATCCACACCTTCCCTGGACAATCTATAACAGTGACTCACTACCCTTACAGTAAAGAATTTCTTCCTTATACATAATCTAAACCTTCCCTCTTGCAATTTAAAGCTGTTACTTTTTGTCCAGTCATTGCATGTTCTTGTAAATAACCTCATTCCACATCTGTCTTGTAGGCTCCCTTCATGTTCTGGAAAGCTGCAATTAGGTCACCCCAAAGCCTTCTCTTCTCCACTCTAAACAATCACAATTCTCTTATCGTTTTCTCACATGAGAGGTGCTCTATCCTTCTAACCTTCCTGGCATCCCTTCCCTGGGCTCACTCCAGCAGGTCCATGTCCTTCCTGTGCTGGGACCCCAGGGCTGGATGCAGAGTTCCAGGTGGGGTCTCACCAGAGCAGAGCAGAGGGGCAGAATCCCCTCCCTCATGTAATTATATCTCTAATGCTTATGTGTTATAGGATGTACTTTGGGGGAGTGTTAATGGAATTAATTAGTTAATATTTGTGCACCCCATTGTGAAGTTGTGTATGAACATAAGCTATTAACTGGTTTATGAAGTTTGCTGTTTACACATATCTGGTACGATGAACTTTTCCAAGTCAGTATTTCAACATTTTAGGAGCAAAATGACTGTATTTCAGCTGTGAACTCTGGTTCACAATCCAGTATTGATGGCTCATTTTGTTTTAGCATAAACACCAACAAGTTCTCTGGGGCTTCTTTTTGTTCCTCCCACCCTCTGCAGTAGTTTTGATTTAGCTGCGAAACTAGAGGTCTGAGTCTTTATTTTATTACTATTCAGAAAGTAGAAAGAAATTTTTGAAAGAGAAAAAATTTATGATGTGAAAAAGAATGGATTGGTTCTCAGCATGGGCGTGAGGAAAAAAAATGTAGATTCTCTTTCAATATTTTGGGCAAACACTTTGCATTAACTTCTGGGCACCCATCCAAATGTGAACTTTTAACATCATATTGAAGAGATTCTTTGAAAGGATCCAGAGATATCCAATTACCTTTATGTGAAAGTATTATATTCAGTACTCCCTCAGTATCCTCTATTTATGCCTTTGGGAGAAAACAAATAGAGAAGGTTACAGACTAAAACCAGAACACATAAAGTAAAATAATTCTTGCAGCTTTCACTTATTCAATGTAATATTACAAATGACAGTTATTGGTTAAAGGTAACTACACAAAGCTACTACCTGAATGGGAAGAAACAAGGGAGCAACTTGATATAAAATTTTATACTATCATATTCCTTGAGACTGCAGGGAACACAGCTAAACTCTGTAGAATATATTTTGTTTCTTCTTTTAAAAATCAGTAACCTGTAAAATGAGAGTCAAGAGCATTTTTTTCTCCTTTTTCTACATATTCTAAAAATTTCTGAATATTAGGCATTGACACTTATCTCTGTGACTTGGTTTGCTCGGGTTTTCTGTTTTCTGATACGAGGTGGTCAGAGTGAAGCTCTAATCAACATGGCAATGAAATATCAAATTTCATCCAAATACCTCAAAGAGTTCAACCAGTTAGTAAGACACCACAATTTTCTGTGAAGTTCTATGTAAATGGCAATTTTTCATAGAGTATATGTGAAACATATAGGGCTTACNTATGTGAAACATATAGGGCTTACATGGCTTGTTCAGCAACCTAAATATTCTCTCTGAAGAATCTGGAGTAGATCTTGTTTTTGGTCTTTTTTTCATGCTAACTACTCTTTCCTGTAGAAAAACACAAAAATAAAAAATAAAACCAAACAAAAAACTCCCAAAAAACCCCAAATGCAAACAAACAAATTAAAAGCCACACAACCCCCCCCCCCCCCCAACCCAAAACACAACCCAGATGAC
>VZRF01001484.1:163528-189439 GCA_013396875.1 Vireo altiloquus
CCCATATCTAATGACTAACACTGATGACATTGGAGAAGTCACAGTCTGCAGTTTATTTAGTGTTTTTTTAGGCAAAACTGTCCTTTTTAAGAGCTATACATCACCCCTGCCTTCTGTTTTTCATATTACCTCTTCTTTCACTCAGCTATGAATCCTAATATTTTACGCTAAATGGTGAAAAGTAGTTGTTCTGCTCTTGTGGGCTTTGCTTCTAACTTTGTAGTGTCATTACATGTCAGTAAGTCAATATGGAAAATAACTTGAAGTCACTTTGTGCATTGTGCTTAGTGTTTTTTCATTACTGAAGAAAATAACAATTTAGGCTATTTTCTTCATCTGTAAAATCTATTTGCATTTATATTTTCTGTATCAGTGTGTTTCCTGCATCATCTGAACTGATTTATACAGGTGTTTACAGAAATTAGATCTTCATCTCACATGTTTATGCAAACTAGGCTCAGTGCTAAACTTTATACTACTGATAAACTGTATCCTCAGCTCAAATTTAATGAATATGAGAAAGAAATATGTGTAAAATCTTGAAAAATTCTTTCCTTCTGTATGATTTGACTAGCTGGTCTGGAAATTTTTCTTAGGGTTTTCAGTCTGTTTTACTATATATGAGCAGAACCATTAGTTCTGTTTGTTTGGGGTTTTTTTTGTTTGGGTGGTTTGTTTTTTGTTTTGCAGCATGACCTATACTCTATTTTATTAATTAAACTTTCTGTTGTTTTTTTAACTGTAGATATTGATCACTTGTACTGAAAATGCTGGCAGGGCATATTAAACTTGAAACCCTTTGTAGGTCAGCCTTGTTCAGAGATAACTTATGTGGCATCAGTACGTTTTTAGGTACTTACTTGCATTATCTTTGTTTACTTTTATCAGTATACCTTGTCAGTGCAAATTGGTAAAATAGGACAGAAAAGTAAACAAAGTTATTCTGAGTCTTTCATTAGACATAAAAAAGAGTGTGGTATGACTCAAAGTCATTGCAAATTTCAGTTTTGGGAATGTCAGGGTAGAATTGTTGTTTCTTGAGATTTTTAGGTTTTGTTTTCAGGGAAAGTTAATATGTGTGTGATAGCCAGGAAGATAAAATATTCTTTCTTAAGGTATTAGGCATGGAATAAGACAAGAAAATGAACTTTTAATTTGATACCTTCAGGTTTTCTGGATTTTAAAATAGATGTCCCCAAATGTTCCAAATCTTAGACCCCCCGAACTGAGTCTAGTGAACTCATCTTCAGCTTCTGCCTCTTTCTGCGTTTTATTTGATCTTGTCTTTGTAGAAATAGATATACATCTCTCCTTGCTGTATTAGAGTTGGTTTGGAAAGTGGGTACTTTAGAAAACATTGTGATTAAAGAGTGTCTAGGGAAAGAATGTACCTTAGCTGGAGCTCTGATTGAAATCAGTAAAAAATATTAATAGTTCATCAGTTACTGAATTCCATCTCGTCGTTGGCCCTTACTGAAGCAAAGTAAAACACAGGTTATGTCTAACTGTGATGGCTCTTTGTAGTGACATAGCAATGTCATTTGTTGCTCAGCTGGCCTACTCATTGCTATGACTAATTAGCAAGGAAATCAATGTTAATGATGACATTTACAATAACTCACTGCTTATTTTAGGGCTAATTAGTGCTAACCTTATTAGAGAAAAGGCTAATAATTGGCAGTTAATAATTTTCAGGCTCCTCAGTAGATCTAACAGCACAGTAACCTAGCAGAAGTTGATCATGCAAGGGCAATAGGGTCAAAACAACTTAAAGAGAAACTGTAAAGGGTTGATGAGCTCAGAGGGTGCAAAAAGATCAACCCACTAGCCTACTTTGGTAAAATACAGAAAAAAAAAATTTGTAATTAAATTTTGAATTGAGGCAAATGTACTTGAACCGAATCCTTGGGTTGGTAGAAAATGTACATTAATGAGTAAAGTTAATATTTCCAGGTCTCTAAAACATTATTTGGGTGAGATAATATAACTTTATTTCCACCAAAGTATGCAGGTAATTGATGCATAGGGATACTCAAAAGCTAGAGGGATGTGACCAATATCCCAAGCCATTTAACCTCACCAGGGCTTTCCCTTGGCTGTGGTATGCTTGGAGGGTAACACAAGGGCTTCATTTGTGTTTAGGGCTTTCTGGATTGCTAAGAATGTTACAGTAGTCAAGTATTAAGCTCCTGTAGCTCCTACAAGCCATTTATCTGTGATTAATCCAGACTGAAGGTTGAGAGGTTGAACAGTCAGGCACACGGAGTGGGCAACGTAAGAATGAGTGGAATATGTTATGGAGAAATGAAAACTGGAACAGATGGTTAGACACTTTCCTTAATGTTTCTGAATTCACTGTTCCCTGTTTTCTGAATTCACTTCCTGAATTCATGGTATAGAATAGACTCAGTCCTGCAGAAGTTTAGATGTAAATACCTGGGAAGTTAATGGACAGTTTCCAAGGCAGAAAACTGTCCTTAACAGTTCTTCCATTAGTTTGGCATTTCCCTCCAGTAATTCTGATCTTTGCCCCTGTAGTGCAAGCTAGTGACAACTCCAATGCAGGTGATGTTGTGGGAGCACAGAGAGGAGTTCCAAACATACGAGACCAGGCCAGGGCCCTGCATTTTTTAATATTTGCTTTTACAACCTAAATTCCACAGTCAGGAGCATTTTTAGAAGGTAGTGTGGGAAAGAGTGTAATTGTGCTGTAACTGTCCCAGTGTTTTCTCAGGAAATCAGAATGATCTTATTGAAATATTTCTGATGGCTGTCACCAACATATAGTTTCAAACTCTTGATTTGTATTTGAATGATCAGGGTAGTTGGGAATGATGCTTGAGAACTGGAAGAAAATGTCTCTCCCATCTTGAAAAAGGTAAGAAGGGTGCAGGTAATTACAAATCAGTTTATCTTACCTTGATGATTGGGAAGATGATGGAGTAAATAACCTGGAAAATCTTTCCAGGATGGAAAAGAAGGTAATCAGTTATGACTAGTTAGTAGTTAACACGGATTCATAGAAGGGAAGTCTTCCTTGACCTAATCTATAATCCTCTGGCCTGGTAGATGAGAGACATTCACTGTAATTTGCATGACAAAGCAATGTTAAAACCCAAACCCACCAAACTCATTTTAAACCCTCATAGCTGCTATTGATTCCTACAGCAAATTTGTGACATATATTATGTCTGCAAACACAGGGTGCTGTCTTATCTGCAACTATCAATCAGAAGTGCTTCAATACAAACAGTGGAACTTCAAGAGCAAAAACTTTTGAGTAACTTCTCTTAAGAAGTTCCTGGTAGATAGCAACCTTTTGTTTTGTAAAGTGATTCCATCATTCACTGTGTTTCCATTCATTTTGCATTTTGCAAGGGAGCAAAAATGCATCCCACAGCAGTTATTTCATACAAGTCAAGAACCTTGGCATCAACTCCATTGCATTTTAATTTTCTAACAGTATGTGTGGACTCCTGTGGAACAAAACAAATGGGTAGGTAAAAAATCCTGCAGAGAT
Organism: Vireo altiloquus; assembly: GCA_013396875.1. NCBI lineage: Eukaryota > Metazoa > Chordata > Aves > Passeriformes > Vireonidae > Vireo > Vireo altiloquus. Next base: position 167,049 of record VZRF01001484.1, read on the forward strand.
CAAGATTATTTTGTGTAGATTCATAATCCTATTAGGAGGACAAACATTTCCTCTTGCTTAGAGAGATGATGGGAAAAGTTACTTTCTGTCCTGCGCTTTCTAGTGCAGTCCATGCTCAGGCAGAGATGCGATCCCATAGTCAGTGTAAATTGCATAGATAGATTATATATGGGCATAAATAGTCATTCTGAATTAATAGTACATTTTGTAATGCTCAGTGTTTCGTGTCAATATCCTCTGAATGTGTTTTGGGAATAATTTTTAACTGTAGCAGCAAATTATCGCAGTAACAGTTAGCTGGCCAAAGTCTCTCACCTGTTTTCTGGAGGCTGATGAGGATATTGTTGGTTTGCCTGCAGAAAGCAGAAAAAACCTTTCTGCTACTTCTAATTAGTTGTTAGAAAGGCTAATATGTGTAACTGCTTCAAGTCATGGGATTCAGAGCATATAAAGAAATTCAGAGCTTTATTTACAAATACGACCAACTAGAAGAACAGTGGAAGAGAAATGCAGGATAAATTTCTTTTTTTTTTTTTTTTGTTTTGGTACTGACTGTCCTCTGTGCAGCATAATTTAAATTTGTCATTTAAGAACAGAAAGGAAGTAAAATTTATGATTCTTCCTGTAACACAGAGGATTATGTGGTGGCCCACACTACTTCTGATGAACTGCAAAAATTCAGACCTTCATGCTTTAAAAGTAATTTAGTGCGTCTTTGCCTGAAAGATAAGGTTAGAGGTTTTCAAGTGCAGAAAAAAACTTCAAAAGACTGATTGAGCAGTAATTGGCATCCCAATTCATGCATAGTTCAGAGTGGATTAAAGAGCCTTGATATGCCAAGTTCTTGCCTGAGGAAAGGGAAGTTTGACATTCTTGTCAACTGAAGAAAGGGCACTATTATTATTATTTATATTCTGAGACATCTTTATGCAATGTGTCCATTCTATAGATGATGGGTACTGGTGGATATAATGCTGATAGATATCCTCATTTACCTTGGTGTTGAGCATTTTACCCATTACCCTTTACAACTTTTTGAGGTATTATTCAAATTTGTGCAAAACATAAAGGCAATTGTAAAGTTTTAATTTTTATTTTTCTCTTGAGAATTGCTCTAAAAATTTAGAGATTAGAGCAATGTTTCAGTGATGACATTTGGTGACTCCTTGCCCCACCCATGCTTTCAGAATTAACATACATCCATACTTTCACTGCCACAAATGTCTAGACTGAGTTTTTTTGCTTCAAAAAGCAAAAGTCTCTCTGTTGAATTCAGTCCTGTAACTTAAATTCTCAGAATAATATGCAAATGGAACCTTGCTGGTGTTCTGTAAAGCTTATGCTGGCCTGATGATTAAAAATGGATTTTACATTCTACAAGCAGAAATATCCTAGTATTTATTTTCTCAGGAGCACAGAATGGACATCTGCTATTTTTTATAATTTCCAATTTATACTCCAGAATTTTGCTAGCATTGCTGCATGTCCTTCTGAGATATTTTGCAGACGATACACAAACAAGACATTTCTACTATATGTCTTCTAAGGACATACCATGAGAACATCTGGGCTTTGCTGTAAAAAGAAAATTTTAAAAAAGAGGACTCGGTAAATGCTGGATATATATCAGGGTTTTTTATGGCCAACAGAGACTATCCTCAAACACCTTGATAAGGTAAGGGCTTGCTTCTGTTTTTTCCAGAAAACAGTCCCTGGAAAGAGCATGGACAATTTTCAGGTTTGTTTAAGTGATGTGGCTCTGCTATAGCTCACTAAGTAATCCTGGGTAATGTACAATTTATTGACCATTTGGAGGCTCCTGGGGTCTTGAAACCTGTTTAATAGGCATCTCAAAGCAGCAGCTCTCCCATAATAATATTACTCTGCAATACTGCAGAGTGCTTTTGCTCTAATGATGTATTATGGAAAATGTGGTGCAAGCCTGAAAATCACCAAGGGAACTCATAAAATATTATTTAACCTTTTGTTAATTTAAAGGCTCCAATATTATCTAATTTATTTATTATGGGAGAAAAGTAGCCGAAGTCAATTCCACTGTGGATTATGAGATCTGCACATGAGTTTCAGCTCTGCTATAAATTATGGATATTGAAAGGCTGAGATGTAAGCTTTTAAACCTGCCCCTAAAAGCTGACAAGGTATAACTTAATTTGTATTAGTGACAGGTATTGTATTTCAAATGAACAGATAAAAATAATTTGAAGCTGTGGTGACTCCCCCTGCAGAGTCTATGTAGAAATCATGGGTCTAAGTCTTTGGTCTTTCATTAGCAAATCCCAGAGTCTATTGGAGTTTTTGCATAAATAATTATGACTAGTCTTTTTACAGCATTTTAAAACAACTTATATCAAAAGGCATAGTGTTTTACACGTTTTACTAGAATATTAAATTAAGTACAAGCTGCAATAGCAAGCATGAATTTAGTAAATCTGTCAAAGTTAGTTCACTGAGATACTCTAGAGAACGTGAGGATCAGATTAAGAATGGCTGAAGAGAAGAAGGGTTCCTTGGGCAAGAGCTCTCCTAGGTGCAGAGAGGTACAGAGAATAGCCTTTTGCATAAGAAATCAGTTGTAGCATTCATGAGAACTGTTTGAGTGATGCGGAATTTCAGTACCTGGCCCATCCCTACCAGGTATTATTAGCTGCTGCAGAACACTGAAATGCAAAGCCCACTTATTTTGCTAACATAGAAGTTGTGTGTGATCTATAGTCTAGAGGGGAAAGCTTCCTGCTGGTTATAGCAGATTTACTTACAGTAAAGTGAGTGGAATCCAGACAGTTGTTTTCCTTGTTTGTTTTTATGTTTCATGGAGTACAGGGTTCTTGTTTTTTCTGTAATTCACCCTTGTGCAAGTAAGTGTTTGAATTGCACAGGTCAGTTGCCAGACTGACGATTGAAATCTTTTATGCAAAAGAAAACCACATTTTTGTCCTTGCTGTGAATGTGTAAGAGACTTAAAGATCACAATTGCCTTAAACACTGTTTTAAATTGGAATTTTGAAATTGCCTTAAAATCTGTTAAGATCAGCAAAATTTCCTTTCTAAAGGAAAATTTCCTACATTTTCTCTGTAGGAAACTGTATAAAGAAGCAACTGGTCATCCTGGGCTACTTCAAGGTAAGAGATTCTCTGCTGAGGTAGCTGGAGGAAGTTCCAAAATCAGGCATAGAATATCCAAGGAAAAACTGAGGTGGCAGATACTGCTAAATCAAGTGAATGCTGATAACTGATAGGGTATATATGCATCCTATCCATAAGTATCCATAGGTATGCATTTTTGCGAGCCCAGATACCATGCAAACACAGGGTATTTCTGCAGACAAAATACTTCAGAAGAGCTTTTCAGAATATTGGTGGTGTTTTGAAATCCAAGAGCTGTATATTTATTATTGGAAGGATATGAAGTATCATTTCTTCCTTGTTGTCAATGTACCAAGGTAAATCTAACCTTTTTTTGCCATGTCTAAGAGTCTGCTCTGTGGTAGATCTTAATCTCCATCCTTTTTATCCCAGTCACCTGAAGTGGGAAGTGTGTTGGCATACAACACTCCTGGATTTCCTTTCTGCAGCAGCTGTGATGAAGCCAGGAATACTGACTATGTAGAACTCATTCTAGCATGAGATCTTCATGTCTGGTTTGCTTATCAAATTAAAGGATACTGTGCACCTAGCAGTTGTATACAGGCAGCTATGTTGCAGTAAAAACAGTAGTAAGTACATCCATTTTCCTTGAAACCATTGCCCCTGGCAACTAGTGTTATTAATTGGGAATTATTTAATACATTATATTTGACCTGATATGTTGGCTGTTGGTAAGAGACAGATTCGGACACCTCCAGCATGTCAGGCAGGGGCTGTAGTCAAAACAGAACTGCTATATTTAGGTTGGCTTCTCTGAAAGCAGCAGGTAAGGACAGGTTCCTGTAGGCCCTTAGGATTTTCATAAGGCTGGTATCCCATGCACAAAAGGAGCCTGACTATTTGGGCCACGGCTTTATACCACATCCACGTCCATTTCAGAGCCAGAACTGAGGCTAGGATAAGAAAGCCTTTATTCCCTCAGTTCCTCAGAAAGCACTCTGCCTGGTTGTGTTGTCTATGGCCAGAATTCTGCTGGAAACTCCCTGGGGTGAAGGGTCACTCTGAACCCCTCTGCAGGTCCCATATAGTCCTGAGAGTTTGGGGTAATTAGAGCCCTGCATCTGTATTCTGTGATACAGTAGTAAACCTTGCAGACTTCTGAACTGCTGCACTGATGCTTCTCTATTTCTGTCTCTATTCATACCCTAAAAATATCTGTGTATATTGGAAGTGGTAGATACCAATCTTTCTTGGCTCAGCTGTTTCATCTTTCCAGAGGAAAAGCAATCACCCAATTATAGACACTCATAAATTAACTTGACAGCCCACATACTGGAATTGCCATGCCTTCCTGAGCCATTTAAATTTTTCATGAGTTCTGAGTCCTTGCAAATAGGGGCCAGAAAGGAACATTACAAGCCTCTACAGAAATCGTTTCTTCTTTATTTTTCTGGCTTACTGGCAACACACTCAGAGAGATGATCATTACCAGCTTCTCTTTCTCAGAGGAGACATTATGCTAAAGAGGCCTCCTGTGTTCTCATATAAACATATTCTTAGTAAGACAGTTGGGATTGCTGCTGGATCATTCATCATGTTCCCAAAAAGAAATGCTAGATATACAGGTTTGAAGGCTGATAAAGTTTAAAGCTAAAAATATGAAGCATATTTCTCAAACCTTCTTCTTCAGAGTATGCTTGCTCCCTGGTATCTCAAGTGTGAAAAGAGAAATATTTGGGTAAATTAGGACTACTGATTACTCCCACAAATTACAAAGTGTAATCTTCAGGGTCTGCTGAAACAGTGCAAGGAAATGAAGGACAGTTAACATCTTGTCTGGCTTGGGTTGCCTGATTCTAGTCTGCTCCAAACACCACCTTCATCCCCTGCAAACAGAAAATAGTTTCAGAAATATCAAAGTAGCAGTATGTGTTTTCAGTTCTTGCTCTCATTGATATACACTATCAGTTCCCATTTTTCTCTGCTTTGACTTATGTATCTGGATAGTCTCCCTTTTAGAAGATTTTAATTAGGGCCTTATCTGGACCACTCATTTCTGAAAGGCTGAAAAGATGGAGAGTGCAATATGTCATTTTAGCTCTGATCCCAGAGGACGTACAGGTAGGCTGAGTTATATTTTGTTAAATTCAGATACTGTGGTTCTTTTATAGGTCATGCTGTCTTACTAGAGAGAACCTGTGGGAGTCATACATGTTGAAGAAATCAGATGTAGAAAATCCCCTTGGTGTTTTTGTCAATGGACTACTTACCCTGTATTTAACCAGTTGTAGACAGTCCCCTGTGCAGTCTTCCTACCACAGTTTTAGAAACCAGTGCCACCATTACATTGGTGGTGCTTAATTCACCACGGTGCCAAGGGTAATACGCACCAGTGCAAGTTTACTCAAGGCAGAAACCAGAAAAAAGTCCTGAGGGGCTGAAAACACCTTGGTATTACCCCAGGAAACTCCTCCATGTAGAATGTACTCACAGCACAGTTCTAGTCCATGGAGCTGCACTGACATTGTGCTCTGCAAGGTGCCAGACATCAGTGCTGTGCTTGGATTCGCACACAGGTGGCACACAGGCTGGTGACTTGTCTCGTTCATCCATGCATGCTGGGTGCACTAACATACGTTGCTTTCCCTTATGTCATACAGGAATAATTAATAATTAGTTCTTCTCACTGCAGAATGATCATATCTGGGTGCTTTTTCCACCATCATATATACACTTTGAAATATGTGGGGTTTTTTTTCCCTAAATGTCTAAAAATGTTGTTCAAAACCCACAATCCCGTGCAGTTCATACACAGAACATTTCTGACTTTTTTATGTGAGTTTGGTTTTTTTACATGGTCACTGAAAGAGATTGCCATTGCTTGGTGTGAATTTGCTGTATCAACAGACATGGTAAACAAAAGGGAGAGGGAAGTACAGCTGAAGAAAGTTGTGATTGTCTGACATATATAGAAAAATTTTTTATAAATAATACTTTCATTTAGCCAAGGTGAATTGTGGTTTTAAAAAACAGTACAACACCTGTTAATTTTTCCTTGAAAGAATGCCCTGTAAGAAATTTCTGCTACTACTTTTCTTTGTTTACCTTTGTCCCTGTGTTAACCTCTTAAGAAAATTAAGAAGAATAGCACAATGCAATGCCTGCTTTCAGTTCTATTTTGAAAATCTCCTCTCCTAATTAATTCTGAGAAATGGTAAAATAATAACTTGAAAGAATGTTGGCACCATAGATATGTAGATCAGACATTTGTTTTCAGGATAAAGCTTGGGGCTTCATAAGTTGAAAGTCTGTAGTCTATACACATTGACATTTATAGCCAAACTTTTTTTGAATATCAGTGTTACCTCAAGCCCTGACCAGGCCTGTTTGGGAAAAAGGGCAAATCTGCTGTTACTTCATAGTAGCAAATTTTGGAAATCAAACAACTGTAAGAGAGGAGCAGAAACATAGACAGATAGACAGACAGACAGACAGATAGATAGACAGATAGATAGCTAGATAGATAGACAGATAGACAGATAGATTAGAGAGAGAGCCTACAATTAGCTCAGTTGCTAAGAAAAAAACACACCATCTTTCCTTGCTTCCTGGGAAGCACATAAACTGCTTCGCAATTGCCATAATTTGAGCTGTAGAATTGAGAACTTGGCTTGAAAGCTATTGTAGTGCCATTTTGACTTCCTTAAAAAAAAACCAACTTTACTTGAATTGCTTGCTTCTTATCAATGGTAGCTCTAAATCACAATGACCAAAAATTAGTTTTCTGTTTCAGCCACTGTGCCCTTAATTTTCCTTTGAGCTTGCTTTCAGATTGCAGTTCCTCCATCATCAGCTGACTCTGAAAACGATACTGGCTCTGCTGACAGAGGCCACTGTTTACATATCCCAATGAACTGAAACTGAGGGAGCACATTGGCTAGGGATTTTCAGAGCTTCGCCTCTGATGTTGCAAGAAGCTGAGCCAGTCAGTAGACAACTGAAAATGCTTCCTAAGAATTGTTCTTAGTTCTGTGGTTTTAGCAAAAACCAAGTGATGGATGTGATCCCATAAAATCATTGGAGTAGCTGTTGTGAATACAGCATCCACAGTGAACTGACATTCTCTCATCCTGACACAGAGAAGAGCCAAAATTTCTTCCATGCTGGAAGTTAGGTCCAAAATGCAACAAAACTTGATTTCATTCATTAATAATTTGCTACAGGGAGAATTCAGTAAAATGCTACAGCATAGTTTGTAAAACACAGCAAACAGCATTAAATTTTGAATGCGTTTATTTGTAGTATTTAAAATACACAATTATCTGTTTAATTGCTAATATGATCAAGATGGGTAAGTGTATTTAGTGCAGTCCTCCCTCTGTACAGTACTGCTACTGGGAATTGAAGCCATATACCAGCAGAAAGGTTGCAAGCAGGATCTGAAATATTTTTGTTTGCAACCTAAGTGATGCCTGAGGTGAAACTGTGCTGTTGAAGCAATGACAATTGGTTCCTCCTGGCTTTCCCCAGTAAAAGAAATTGAAATTCAATTGGCTTTCAGCAGAAATAGTTGTGGAGCAGCAATTGTCACTTCGGTGGCATTGTGTATTTCTGTGTGAGGCGTTTTTCAATGCCTGACAAAGATATATTATTGTAAATTAGAATATGATCTAAGAATGCACTTCATGGAGGCAGGACAGCACATTTGATGAATTTCATATGCTCAGTAGTAGGCGTATGCTGAATGCAGATTGTAAGTCTACAGCACAAAGGCGTGTACAGCTCTGCCAGGTGCAGTGATACTTGGATGATAACTTTTTGCAGTATAATAACAGTATCTTCAGTAAATCAGAGGCTGAGACATTTATTGTGTAAAAAGATAGATATTTAAAAGCTATCTGGAGATTCTAGGGGTACATTTTCTGGGCTGATTTTAAATGATTGAGAGCTCATTAGCTCAAAATAGATTCTATCACAATGTCCTTAACCAAGCCATTTCAGCTCTTAGATATTCTCACTGTTAGAAAGCTTTTCTCTGTCTCCAGTCTAAACACTTGCAATATAAGCCTAGCTCATCCCAGAAGATACAACAAAGTTATTGTTTTACTTCTAACTGAACATTCTTCAAATATTTTTTCAGTATTTAAAGCATTTTTTGTCACTTCAGTCTTCTGTAAAGATCCCAGTGAGTTAAATATTTCTCCATTTTATAGATTTATTGATTTTTCCAACAGCTCAGTAATTTTATTGATTCAGAATACCTGAAACTGTCAGGGCCCAGATTTGGCAGTTGTAATACAGACCAGAATGGGAATACTCAGGTATTCACTTGCCTTTCTGATAATATTCCTGTTTATATTTCCCTCTGTGTTGAAACTGTATTCCTTAGAAATTACATCATGAAGCTGTTTTCCACTGGAGCTTTTCCTACAGACCTACCTCTCCATGCCCTCATGTCCCACCCTGGCTCCAGACATATTAGTCCTCACTACAAGATTACATACTTTGCACATTTCCTTGTTGAATTAAATACTTTTATTCAAAGTGTTTCTCCAGTTTCTAAATTCAGCCTTGCCTTCCAGTATGTGTGAACTCACACCACTGTGGCAAATTTCATGTCCAGTTTTTCATGCTCAGAGTTATGCTGATAAAGGAACAGTTTTTAGCATGGGGTGTATGGTACTCTTATTTACTGAGCTCTTGCTGGTACCACTTACAACAACTGTATGTGGTTTTCAACAGGGCCAGCTTTATAGTAGTTTTGTACAGGTCATGTTTCCCTGGCTTGCTTGGAAGCATCTTATAAATGCCAAAAGCTGACCTGAAGCTAAGATATGTGACATAGTCACACACTTCTCCATTTACAAGACATGTTACTATGTCACAGGAAATGTTCTTTATTAAATTGATGCCAAATGTTCTTTATTAATTAATTTCATGCTGCTTAATTATTATTTAATTATTTTATATATGCTTAATTTCTTTCAGTGTTTTTTGTCACTGAAAGTTAAGTAGATCATCTATGGCTTCCTGACCCCTGTTCCTGTCTTTTAAGGACAGAAAATACAATCATGATATGCAAATCTGCTGGACTATCTCGTTTCCAAGACAAGGGAAAGGGAACTGCCATTAACTCCTGCAGTTAGTTCTTTGTAGTTTAACTTGTCTTCAGTACTGAAAGACTGGTTTATGCTGATAATTTGTGTCTCCTCCTGTCACAGTTTGCAGATATTTTATGGAAGATGAAAGTTAAAAAAGATACCAAACCTCTGTCTTTCAATGTCATGTTTGTGAATCTCATTCTTCAGCAAGACGCAAACTCTTTGGTCTACTTAGTATTAATGGACTTGAGAAATTGGGATTTTGGGCGTTTTTGGTGCTGCTTAAATTGCTCTGGGAGCTCTGTGCCCTGTATGCTGTCCTTGCTAACAGTATATTGTAGCTTTATTTTTCTGAACTGGTAGGAAAGTTGTCTTTGAGTATGGCAGCACATGTACCTTCGCCCTAGGAATATCTCCTGCTGTTAAATAATGAGTGGCTTATTTCAACTACTAAAATATTCTCACACTGTAAGAGGCAATGCAGTTAATTTTTTTTCCCTCATGGTGACAAGCGACATCCTTTGGTCTGCTGCCAGAGGACTTTGTGCCTCTCATCTACAGCCAGGGAGTCCAGGTGTTTATAATGCTCCGAGAAATTTTAACTGACAATTGTTCTGAGCTACAGTTTTTCTGAGAATGTGTCTGAGAATGCCAGCTTTCCTATTCAATAAAGCCAGGACTACTGGGATCAGACTGAGGTGAATTTAATGGAGGACACTTAATTCTGTGCTGTGCTTTAATCCCAGTTATCTGGTGCAGCTTCCCTTACAAGACAGTTACATTCATCATAGCACCTGAAAATACTCGGATATTCCTATGACACTTCAAACCTGGCTTCAAACAGTACCTAGGTAGGAACAACAGCAGGAGGCATCAGCATCTTTAATGAGAGAGCTAGTTTTCCTAGTTACTCAACTTTTGGTGTGTTATTTCTATGTATATAAGGAAGGAAAGTCCTGTTCCTGCTCGAATTGTAATGAACAGGACATTACCTAGAAGGTAGTCTTCATGTATTCAACTCTTCCCCAGCTGGGGAAGTTTTCTCTCAAATTGATGAGACAATGGAATACCACAGAAATAGCACAGTTTGACTCTATGAGGAAAAAAAAAAAAAAAAAAAGGCATTTTCAAGTGAAGCTTTTAGGAACTTTTTTCAACTCTTTTTAAAATATTTTTCCTATGTTTCACATAATAATTCTGTGAGTGGATCAAACAAGCCATTCACTTTGCTTCTACCCTTGGGAACATGCAGCTGCAAAACCTTGCCTAAGCACAGCTTTATTACAAGAACATTTTTCTTCTCTGAAACATGGTTCTTCAGGCAGGAAGCAGAGGATGTCTTCAGGAATCCATTTTTTTAAATGCTTTTTACCATTACATCTCTTAAACTCTGGCATTATCTACATTTTTGGAAAGATAAACTTATAAGCTCTTGATTTTGGTAATTCATTTTGGCAAATTTAAGGGAAAATGTAGCAGAATAGCATACAGGCCTTGCAGCTTCTTCAGTGGCTGTTCTCTTTTCCTTATTCCTCCTGGAAGATTGTAAATTAATGAGAGGGATATATTTCCTGCTTAAGGAGGCTAAGTATGAATTTTTATAGAAGCACATTTTAGAGATTTTTTTTTCCCTCACCCTTGAATTGATGACCAGGCTCACAATATGAACTTGCATTTCTGTACAGCTCAGGGTCAACCTTCAGTCAGCATGTTCTTTGGAATGAGCTTGAAGAGTTTGTTCTATATTTAATGTTGAGCTTGTGCTCCTGTCTGCTGCTGACAAATGGCTTGTTAACATATTTTTTCTGAAGTACAATTTGCATTCCTCTGAACCAGGGATTAAGCACTGTGTGTAGATTAGAAATAATTTATATCTAGTTAATAATAGATGGGGTTTTTTTCTACTGCCTCAAATTTTGTTTTGCATGAAAACAGCAGAATGCTCCCTAGTGATGATGAAGGAGAGCATTTCTTAAGTGCAAATAACATGGAAACATTTAAACTGGAAGAAGCGATTTGTGTTTTAGATGCTCATTTACTGACCAGTAAATTAGTTCTGACCATGAATTCACCCTCATCTTTAGGCTTAAACACAGCTGGGTGTTAATTTTAGTTCATTTAAATGGGTGAGTTTCCAAGCCTATACAAAGGAGTTTAGCTTAGCAAAAGTACATTGGTATAGTAAACATTTAGCTTTATGTAATGATAGATTTTTTTTTTAAATGTTAATAATGATCTGATGCATTTTAATGACAATCTTACATTTACAAAAAAAAATCTGTTTCATCCTTAACAGTGCATGCAAAAAGGCAAAAATGTGCAATAATAGGACTATTAGTTCATTTTGGTTTCTAAGCATTTAATTATGCTTTCCTTCATTGTTTGACTGCTTTGTAGCTGTAGGCAGAAATAGTCCTTTCTGTTGTGGATGGTTAATTTAGGTTGGTGATCTTTATTGGGTGGGCTGACAGAGTGCTTTGCTTTAAATAATTTCAATCATTTTAATGGTAACTCTGCAATCAGGGAGAAGCCAAGAACAAATAATATGCATTTGATGACACAGATCCTCTCTGAAATAAATGTTCTTTCTCCTTTTCATTAAGGAAGAAATGGATTATGAAGTGAGTCAATGAAGAAAACCTCCCTACAGACTAAGTCTGCTTTTCTGAAAAGACACACTATTTTAAATGAGTTGTTAAACCTAGATCACTTCTGCCCACCAGTAGCATCTGTGTAGAGAATCCCTTTGACTTCATAAACCCATCTTTCCCCATAAAAGTGCTTTTCACTATCCAGACTGTGTGAATTGCTTATGAGCATCAGAGGAAAAATCCAGTGCCTACTGAACTCAAGGAATTAATTCCCCTGGCTGGAGCAGTCAAGGAACTGTCATCACACAGGATTTTGTCACGGCTGCACTGTGAGAAAGGAGCAGGTAAAGCCCAAGCAGGTCACTGCTGTAACAAACCAAGTGCCTGCTGCACAAAGGAGCACCCATGTGTGATGCTGCTGAAGGAGAAAGGAAAAGATGTTGGGTCTGCTGTTTCTGTATCTACAAACCTGAGCTGAATCAGGAAGATGGGGGAACTGAAGTGAGGACAGTGTCTGTCTTTCAACAGATCAGATGTAGCAGCTCCAATGTAGGTTTGTACCCGCCAAACTGTGTGTTTTTCAGAGTCCTGTGTTCATTAAAAAAAAAAATTAAGAAAAAGATATTACCATATAGAACTTAAAAGATCATTAAAATTTTGACACTTCCTTGAAGCCATCTTACAGGATAGCATTTCTGTGCTGAGTTCCATGCAATGGTACTAAACACCTCGTGGAAAGACTAGCATTTTTGTTAAGCAACAAATTCCTGCACATTTCAAGCCTTAATTGGCCACTTATATTATATATCCTCTTTTTTCCCACCTGTATTACTGTCAGGTTTACAAGGACAAAGGAACATATTTTCTGACATATCAAGTCATCAGTACTTCACTGTGTTTCAGTGGCTGTTTTCTGGGCAGCTGGTTCAGTTCTCTGTCTGTGGTACTCTGAAGTGCTGTGTATGGTTGAGAACATAGGCTGGTTCTCTTGTCACCATGAGAAAGAGCTGCCTGTTGCATTATGAGTGCTGTATAGTGCATTATCTGCTCAAAGACTTACCCATGAAACACTGAATTTTTAACATCATCAACTTTCAGGTGATCTTTCTTCTCTGTCATTAATGATTTTCTTTCACAGAAGAGCAGTGACTGTTGGTCTAAGGAACAAAAAAGTCTTTGCAGGACAAATAGAAATTCAGGAGTATACATGACACACATATCTAGAAGTGAATTTGTCACCAGCTAAAATATTTGGCAAACAAATGTACAGTTTCTGTCAGAGGGCTTCGATTTATTAAATTTAACCCTGGTTTTAATATATGGGGCTTTTTTTCCCCCAAAGACAGGCTATTGAGTGCCACTACAGCTGTGATCTCTAAGTGTGGGTGATGTAGAAATAGGGTTTACTGAAGATTGATGAATAAGGGCTGTAGATGTTAGGTACAAGGCTAAAACTCTTCTCTAGTAGGCACTCATGTCAAATGATAGCAGAGGAATGCTTGATATGTTTGGAAATTCTCATCTTGCATCTCAAAATTTAGGTTTAGTGTGGAGTAGTGCTCTAAGTTGTATTTTATAGTAAAATGTTTGCTCTTGGAATGGAGTGCTGCAGGCAACAGTGAAAAGCTTAGATATTCCTTATTTTCTAGCACATTCTGCCTACATATTTTCTGTTTTAAAATGTGAAATGTATAAAATAATCTATGTAAAATGAACATGACTTATTAATTCTTTAAACTAGAACAAAGAGAATATACAATTTTTTATTTAAAAACCAGCCATGTTTCTATAAAACGTGTCAATTAAGTTTTGTACATCTACACAGCTGAGGTCCAGCCCTAGAATTATTTTTTAAATGCATATCAATATCTATCTTATTTCATCCTCAGAGCTCCTTTTGGAAGCCTTCTTTTGTAATTTTGGGAGGTTTTTTTCTCATTTCAGTTTTAGATTTGTTTCTGTAATGGCTAGTACACTGAAGGCTTAATAACAGTAGTACTAGTAATAATAATAATAGCAAATTAATAATTTTAAAATTAATCTCTTTCCCCAGGATATGGAGGGGGTTCCCTATAAGTTGTTTTCCATATTTGTGTGGAAAAACTTCTGGACATGATAGGTAATTCACTAACTCCATCTCATCAGTTCAGCCTCTTTGCTGAAGCTCTTCCAGAAGCTGCCATTAATAAGGGCTGTTGCGTGGACCTGTTTTGTCCTGGCCTGGGAGCATCCCTTGAGGACAGGTCTCAGTGTGTCTGCCTCCACAAAGTGCCTGGGAGGCCAGGCAGTGTTATTCCTGCTGTTATTCCTGCTCTTCATCTGAAGGTGATGAGAAACACGAGGGAGGAAACGATTTGTTCAACACTGTGTAGTGTGATTTGTCACCTGCAGATGGAGTGTGCCTCCTAAAATATCAAGTCCTTGGTTTGTTCCTTCTTCTCCTTTGTCCTCTGTATAAATCCAGGGGCTGGATGGTGGCCATCACTTTTCACTCTAGAACATCTGCCACTAGTTTATCTTATTCAGACTGATTTCCTGGGAATGCAGGTTCTTTATAGATCTGATCACGAATAGAATTGTCATAATAACACAACACCACAAATTTCATAGAATAATAGTTACTTATCTGGGGAATTGAGAAGTACACTTCCATATGTTGATTTGGCCTTCATTCCAGCAGCACAAGTACTTACTTTTTCTTTTGCCATCTATTTATTTTTCCTTTTTTGGCTATATGTCTCTTGATTGAGATACTAGGATGATCTTTTCCAGTGTATGCCTGGTTCTGCTGCTATGTAGCTGAATGTGAGTACTTACTCCTCGCAGCTACACCTAGCTATTCTCCAAACAAGAGCAAAAACTCAAAAGCGAAGGACAGAATTTGCAAAGTAGACTGGAAATGTTCCCCAAAGAAATGTTTTCATAAGCCTTACAGCACAGAGCACCTCTTTTGTTATCTGTTTGATTGCACTACACATGCAATGTACCACCACAGTACCACTTCTGTGCTACTGATACTTTTAGTACATGATATCACTATAATTTGAGATTGGGGAAGTACTAGTATGTAGACTTTATCTCTGATTGCAGCTCAGAACATTTTCTCCATTCAGGGGGAGTTAGTCATTCTGTGAGACATTTAAACATCCGATTTTTTTATTTTTTTTTTTTTTCTTTCTGACTAGGTGTTCAATACCAGTCCAAGAATTAATTGCAGATAGCTCAAGGAGACAATCCAGTGACTAAAGAATAAGGAAACTTTTAGCTTCCATTGTAAATTTATAGAGAGGAAATGAACATTTAAAATACTTAGTGTACTCATGAAACTATATGAGGTCTACCAAGTGCTACATAAAAATTATGAAAACAGATGGCTCTGATTTTTAAGGCTTTCTCAGATGAAAAGTCAATTGTGTAATCAACATGCCTGTGATGTACATATTGTAATGCTGAGAATGACCAGTTGTGCCTTGCACTTTGATCACTTTACTTAATAATACTGGATTTGAAATTGATTCATATACTCATGAATCATGAATCCACATGGGAACAAACAAAAAAAAAAACTGCTTTTAAAGAAATCGAGCTAGAGGAATAAATGAAAAAAAAGTGTGGGGTTTTTTTAATATTCTCTTTCATTAACACACTGATATTGCCAAATCTACAGTACAATATCGCCAATGTACAGTACAGTACATTTATGCCTATGGACTAATACATAAGCACAAATACTGAGAAATTACTTTTAGTTGTTGATGATTTTCACAACAAATGAGCAACTTAGAGAAGAAATGAGTGCCTCCATAAAAGCAAAACAGTGTTACCTTTCATTTACAGAATAGCATGAATCATTTGGAGGTTTTTCCTTCTCCAAGAGTTTTTAAATAGCTGAATTTATTCTTGTCATGAACTGTGTAAGTTCTTCACTCTTGCTATCCACACAACTTCTCTGACTAACAAAATTTCATTAGTCTTTCTCCTTTTTCAGTCTTTAACTGGGTTGAATATGGCAAACTGTTAATTTTAACATTTTTCAGTAGAATGTAGAATTGCAAAATATATGCCAAGTTTCTTCAGATCTGAGTTAAAAACTTTGGTTTTACAGCAATTACTTTATCTCATTGTATTGAAATATATGGGCTTACTCTTAATTGTATTTATACTGGTTTGACTGTATATAAACTGTATCAGCTTAAATGATAAAATTTACCACAGAAAAGCAATTACCTTTGGTTGTTAGGGATTTAATTGTGACATGCCTGTGTGGAAGTTGCATCAGTGTGGACAAGCCTGTTGATCCAGACATTTCTTGTTTTCCTGTTAGCAACTTTGGTTTTCTGTTAATTGAAGCAGCAAAGTGAAGTGTTCTTGTATCTGACTGGAAGTTTTAAAAGCTCCTAGAGGTTCCATGCTGTAATTGGTAGTGTTGGTTAATGTAGAAAATGTTAGTTTAAATTAATTTCAGAGGTAGCAGTAAGATGTTCCATGTCTTCCCACCTGATCATCTGTTAATCCCTAGCTAAGTGGCAGTAATGAACTGAAAAGGTGATAGCATCAATATCTGCAGCCAAATCTATGAAATAATTCTTCTCTCATTTCCAAATCATCAATGCAATATTGCATCCTAAAGCATTAAAGAACAATGGTATTGTACACCAGAAAATTGAGAATCTTTGGGTCCTCTGTAAGCCTCAAATGGACTCTTCTTCCCTAGCCACAATAAGTTTTTAGTCAATGCAATATGGAGGGAAAGACATTAGAAGCCAATATCAGCTCTGTGCTGCACAAATCCTTTCCAAATATCTTTAAATTTTCAGTGGGTTTTTTATGGAAAGCAGACATTTTAGAAGAACTAAATAAGAAGCAGTCAAATTTACTGTAATGATAATATATTTAGTGACACAAATACTAAACTATTTAGAAGGCTGGCATGCCCTCCATTAATCAAATGTAAAGTAATTATGGCCTTTAAAATTTTTAACACTCTGTTGTACATGACTTTGAACAAAGCAGCTTATTTCTGTTCTTACTAGAAAAAAATTATTAACAGAGGCTAAAATTATCCTTTAAACTTAAAATGAAACAAATACAGTCCTTGACTTTTGTGATGTCGATTGCACTGGTGCATAAGTTTTTTACTAACTCTTTAAATGAAGTCAAGTTCAAATATATTTGTTAAACAGAAAGCCTTCATCTTAAATGTATTTTCATAGAAACAAGAAACAAATTCTAAGGGCCATTTACCTTCCCACATGCACTACACACTTCTTTCAAGTGTGAGTCTACATGGACTGCAGGGCAATGAAATTCAAGCCAACTCCAAAGGAGTGTGAGGGAGAAGTGCTGCACGGAGTGCTGTGTTTCATCCAGTTTTCCAGGACCTCATAAGATCAGCTATCAGTAAAGAAGGCATTTAGGCCGATATTCGTTGAAACTTCAGTGCTAGTCCTATTACACAGTGGAACTTGCTCTCATGCTATGAATGTTTTGGGGCTCTTAGATATCAAAGACAGCATTTCCCTTTGAGATGGCAGGATGGTCCCCACGGTGGTTGGAAAAAGCATATTTTGAAGGAGCTCTCCTCCAGTGTTCTGGAGCTGTATTCTACACCTGTTGCTTGTAAATTTGAGGGATAATAAGGATATTTTGAGAACATAACTACAGCATTTGCTGGCCTGATGGTACCCTAATCACTAATAATACTTCAGCAGTAGTGCAGAACTTCTTTTACAGCTTAAAATCATAAATATCTGATACAGGCTTTTCTGTTTTCTCAGCTGGCTGTTTATAAATCTCTTGGCAACCCATAGGACAAAAGCTACATCTTAAAAAGTTGTATTGCCTATGACAACAGCAAGAAGGCAAGTGAGAAGATACCCAAATAAATCAGAGCAGGCAAAAGATGTTGCAAACTGTTTTGCCAAATCAGTCACAAAATACATTCAATCATGCACCTCACTGGTATGTAGAGATGTTGAAAAGTTATGGGGTTGGAAAGCTATGAGACAATATGGAGTTCTGTGTTTGCCTAAATCAGATATAGCTTAGCAGTGTTTTAGTCTTTCTGTGTTTCAGACAAATATTAATGCAGGGCTTATTTTCACTGGTGTCTCTACATTGGCATTTTCAATGGTGTGGACAGAATTTCATGACAGGTTCACAGAATTGCTCACGCATCACAAAGTTTTAGGTCCTGCAAAGGCACCCTGTAAGAGTATTCATCCAAACCACGTGAACCTACTACAGAGGGGGCAGGTTTGTATGAAACAGCAAGATCACAGTCAAGATGCCTCCTTCCCAAACCACAGTGTTTGTTTAGAAGTGGAGTTAAGAAGTGCAGCTATGGTCCAGAGCCCGATTGCTTCTACGTAGACTTGTTCAAGAAGAGGGAGGAACAGGCCAAGCTTGCATGTGATGCTGCACACTGGACAGCTGGGTTATAGCTTGGCCTTGTTTCTTGTGAAGGACAACAGTCACTGGTACTGAGCCTAGCACGGGAGACATTTACAGGGAAGAGAAAAAGGAGAGTAATTACATCTGGATACCAAAAAGTTATTTCTGGAGGTGGAGAGGAGACAACTGGATATGGGGATATATTAACTACTTCGTGTGCACATGTCTCTCCAGCAGAAACATCCACTCTATTAATGCAGAGATTCAGATTCATTTTGGTGTCTTGAACCAGGATCATATCCATTTCATAAAGATATAATTTTCCTGAAATATCATCTTCCAGGTCCTCTGATTACGGTGTCAGTTTGGAATCCAGGCTCATAGAAATCTGATCTCTGCACTCATTTTGGAAGGGCACAAAAGAAATCTTCCAGAAAAAGTAGGAGGGATTTGTGAGCAGAGAAAAGGGAGTCACATAATTCTTTTGTAAATCATAAGCAAAATTAGTTATTGCTCAGTAAACATGAGAATTGATGAAAACTCTATTTATGTTTAAATACAAATGATAAATAATTTTACTCTCCAAATGAAACCATTCACTGATTCCGAACATTTCTCCACTATACTAGAAAGCAAATTCAGCCCCTGAAACCTACATTTGGGAATCTTGAGAGTAGCTTTCAAAGTCTATTGACTAATGCTTCTGGTAATCTAAAAATGTTAGATCCATTCTGTGGCATTTTACTAACTGAGGTTCCATGGTGATAGAGTACTTACAGGTAACTTAGAGTGTGTATAAAATATTGAATTAGATTAAAATATAATGCTAATAACAGTCTGTGAGAGAATTGATAAGAATAGCAATTAACTGATGTCTGTGATTTTTTGACATCCTTGTATGAAAGATGCCATGCACAGCAAGTGGCAAACATGATGATTATCATCTGTGATATCCTCCTGACCCTAATTAGATGATTGAAGGTCAAGCCCTTGAAAAGTTCTGCACAGGACAAACTGTTCATCACTGAATCTCTTAAAATTACCATTAGCAGGTTAAATGAATTAAGGGAACAGCTATGTACTGCGTTTTCGTACTCAGATTTTTTTCTCTAACATAATACTTGTGAAACCTGCTTTGGGATTTGTTTTGCTTTCATTTACCTCAAAATTGCTTGCTTTGAATAACTTCTCAGGTTTTTTCTCTGGGAACAAAAATAGTGATGGATGATCCTTGCTTATTGTAGTCCGTGCCAGCTCCCAGAAGTGTAAGTAAAGTTAATCTTTGCACCTTTGCTGTGGTTTTAGTGTGGAGACAGGCTTAGTGGCTGCATGGTGTTTCTCTAAGACTTTTTGCAGTAAATTGCAAAGACCATAGAAATTGACGAAAAAAGCCAAACACATTAATACTACCTTTTTTCTTGAATCTCAGCTAGGATTTCCTGTCTTCTGTCTGTGTCAAGTGATAATTAAGGATTGTGAATCATGTTCACACAAGTGATAAATACTTTAAGAAAGGAATTGTGTCTTTAGTCATATGCTTTTACACAAACCTTATATGTTCAATCTTATGATAAAATTTCTTTACATAGAGATGAATTCCCCTCTCCTTCCCTCCCAAACAGCATACTTTGAAGCAGAGCTCCACTTGAGGAATTGCTCAGGAAACATGAAAATACCTTTGTTTCAGCTTTTGGACAAAGTCCATGCTCACCTGAGAGGCTTAGGTTTGGCAGCAAAGATGATGGGCTTTCTCTGATATCCAGTATTACAGGAAAGAATGCAACCTCCGAGAGAACTGTGCCTTCATATTATAAAACAAGATCAACAGATATAGGCATGTGTGTGCTTACACACATCTATCAACAGTATTGTTTTCCAAACGAAACTCAAAACTCCATTAGACACAGCAGATGTTACTTTTATAATGGCATGATACAGTGGTCCCCTACTGTCCTGGTTTTATCTGGGATAGCGTCGGTTTGCCTTCTATTAGGAGGTACAGTGCTGTGGTTTGGGTTTACGGTGAGAATAACATTGGTAACACACTGATGGCTTGGCTGCTGCTGACACTAAGTCAAGGATGCTGCCCTGCCAGAAAGGTGGCTTTGGGGCACAAGATGGGAGGGGACACAGCCATGACAGCTGACCCCAACTGGCTACAGGGATATTCCATGACATATGGCATCATGCTGAGCAGGTAAATAGGGGAAAAGCTGGCCAGGAACTGGCTGGGCATCAAATGGTTGGTGGTTAGCATACTATTATTACTATTATCATCATCATCATCATCATCATCACTACTATTATTATTACTATTAAGTAATATTACTATTACTAGTAATATTATTACTATTATTTAAGTTCAATTATTAAACTATTCTAGTCTCAACCCACGAGTTATCTTACTATCACCCTTTCAATTCTCTCCCTCATCCCAGTAGGGGAGAGTGAGTGCTTAGTTGCCAGCTGGGGATAAACCACAGCATCTACTGAGATCAAAACTTTTGCCCAGGTCTTCAAGGTTACAATGAGCAGACAACTCTATTTTTTAACATATGTAGATAGTTTCAGACCAGGATAATTTTTTTTCCTCTGTGTGCATCTTGTTCTAGCGGTATTGAAAACTATTTGCTTTTCAACAAAATTCAGAGTTGGTGCGCTAGTTACAGTCTGTGTTCTTCATTCAGTGGGAATCTACAGTAAAGCAGATCAACTACAGGAAACTTTGGTTTGTCTGCCTGTGTTGTACATCACTGAAACTGTTTATCTCTGCAGAGGCAGCTGGGTTTATCTGTGCAGATAGTCTTACAGCTGGTTAGACATTATGTTGTCGAGTGTTCTCTTTCCTTCAGTCAGACCAATGTGGAGAAGCTTTGGCGTGTCAGCATGTTTTGTTTCTTCACTGTGCACTGAACCTGGAGTGAGTTCCATGCTATTTACAGGAGTTGTGAGCAGTTTTCAGGTCAGCCCCTGTTTCTGTAGAACTTTGTATTTTTCATTCAGTTTTTATTTTCATATTACTAGTCTGATGGTATCTGTATGCATATTGAGGTAGAATTATCAAGTCTTTTTTCTTCTTCCCCTTTTTAGCTCTTTGTTTCCTTATATTTGTCAAAGTATGTATATATATGCATATGTAAATTCAGATTCTTATCACTTTATCATTCTTTATTGAAGAAAAAGCTTATTTTATGGTCAAATCAATTAGGAATATCTGCATGTGAAATTGTCAACATAAAAGATATTATGGTAATGTTCCTTAAATATATAGGTTTTCCATATAAAAGCATGTTAGGCTTTTAATTAATATTTTTAGTAAATATATGCTGAAGTTACTTCCTTCCTCACCTCCTAAAAATAAAAGCTAGTGTATCTAATTTTTAAGAGGGGGCTGAGATCAGTCCTTGTCTTCTTCCTATATTACATCAATTTAACACTGTTGACACAAGTATTTCTACTACTGCTGTTCATAGTTCTTCACTTTCTGTGATAAAAAATACTGGACTTCTTGGTGTTTGCTTAGGAGAAGTTCCTGGTTCCTTGTCTGACCATTGTCTCAAGCATTCTTAGTATAGCAGTGATTCCTTAGATAAAGTGCCTTAGCTATCCCAATATGAAACTTAGAAACTGATTTCAAGACCTGAATGAAGTTTTTCTGGCATGTGCTATGGAGTTCAGAGAAGCATATGCATGGAGTTCAGAGTTAAGTACCTCAGTGGAACAGGGGTTACCTCAGTAAACAGAGCAGAACTCAGTAATAGACAAGCTAAGGTCCTCCACTGTGCCCGTCAAAGTACTTCAGAGCCCATCACTACCAGAGGTAACCAGCACTGGGTGAATAGGCTATTTTATTCTCCATATCTTTATTCATTTTCTTCTTAAATAGACTTGCTACAGTGCATGTGTAAGATATAACATGGATACTGCTGTTCTGTTAATGTAAGTGAATTTCAGTCATTTTACTCAAGTCTCTCTGATGTGGGCAAGTTGCATTCAATTCCTGCTGCTTCAGCTGTCTGACTTTCTCTGTTGCTATACTATATAATCATTTTGTATGCAGAGTCATGCAGGTTGCAAACGACATTTGCCACACAAAGATAACAAAATAGAAATGAGAAGGAGCCTGTTGCTATCTGGAACGGTCATGGAGATTACCACTGGCTTTTCCTACTCCATATCAGGAAGTATTTTTATATTATAT
>VZRF01001485.1:0-17338 GCA_013396875.1 Vireo altiloquus
GCTGAACACCTGCTTGCCCATGGAAACCACTCAGTGAATCCCTTGTGTGGCTTTGCTTGCCTGCACAGCTTTTGCTTTACCTACTAACCTATTAATATCTATTGCATCCCTTGATTTTTCTCATTTGTACTTTTACCACTCCCATCCCACTGATAGTGGGAGTGAGCAAGCAGCTGCTGTGGTGCTTACTTGCCTGCTGGGGTTAAGCCATGTCACCTATTTAGGCCAGGCAGGGCTCTTTCCCACTACATGGAGAGAGACACACGTTTTCCTCAATGAGAGGAGATGACTTCTACAGCCGTGAATACCAGGTCCTTTTGTTACACAAACCTCACATTAATCAAAGCTTGCCTTTTACAATGAAATTAAAACCCAACTGGAAAAACAAGGTCTAATACAGCAGCAAGGCAAAGCAAGATAGTTTTACAGAAACATGTCTGTAAGTGCCCAAATAATAATATATTTATATGGAGCTCTAGGAAGTGCATGTTCATGTACCAACAAACGCAAAAAGATTGTGTGTGGGGCTGACATTTAGTGTATCTTAGAGAAATGCAGCAGCAAACTTGAAAAAGCACTTTGTTCCAAAGTTGTTAAACCTCTCACTTTCTAAAGGGAACAGTTCAGTGAACATTTGCATGTTCCCAGGAGGTTTTTGATAAAGAATTTAAACATGAGAAAGATGTTCTGAAAAAGAGTGTTTGCTTGGCCAATTAAACATTCGATCTTTTTTGTTTTCATACTTTGTACAACATTGCTCTGTTCACGGACAGGCAAAGACAGACAATCTCTCTGAAACGGGATTGAGGACAGAGAGAGAAAAGCTTCTTGCTTTTACTTCTGCACCTTGCTTGCTTGCTTTCTTGTTTGTTATGCTCGCATGAAAAAATAAACCTAAGCCTTCTGATTGAGAAATCGATGAATATGGAGTCTTTTTGTGGATCAGGCCCCTAGATAGGGTTCATCACGACCACAATTGTGTTAGAAGAAAGCAGCAGAATTACGGACAGTGGCTTTTCTGGGGATTCTGAATGCAGAGAGAAGGTGAATGCGTTTAGTTTCAGTGGCAATATTTCACAAGCATTAAATAAAGGAAGAAGAAGCCAACTGCATATTCCTGGAATTATACTAATCGTAAAATCCATTATTTCACAGAAGAATCACTCAGAGCAAGTAGCAGTCAATATGAAACTTAAAAAAACCGTTGGGGTAAAAGAAACTAATTTAAATTCTGTCCTTCCTTTTTACTGTCATAACCACATTTGTCCATGGTTGCTCTCCTGTTTCTTTTCAAACTCTAATCTGAATCTAAGATTGCTTAAATCTGAAAGTTTCACCCACACTTAATTGTTTCATCATTTGTTTTCCTAGTGAAAAAGTCTGAATACAATTTTGTAAAAACACCAAGTTATCACATCATGGTAGAGAAAAAATTTAATTTCTTTATTACTTTCTAGAAAACAATTCAAAATAATGTATTAATAACATAATCAGAGTGGTCAGCAGGCAGCCACTCTGTTAAATCCTTCCCATGAAAAAAAAAATCCTATCTGTTATGTAAAAGTACATAAAGTGTGTCCAGATTGTAGAGCTGAAAAATACCATGAAAGCCAGATGGATGCAAATTCAGAACTTTGTTGTGGTGGGACAGGGGGGCTGGAGGGAGGGTGGGGCTTGGACAGGGGAAGTGCATCTGTTAGTCTATTTTCCCTGTCTCTCCATGCCCTGGGAAGAGCAGTCAGCCAGACTGCCTTTACCACAGCCAAATCAACCTCTTTTCTTCTGGGAAAGGTTTATAGAGAAGAGGGAAAAATCAAAAGAGCACCACTTGGGGTACAAATAAGTGATGCCTGTAAAATGTTGGCAAGTATGGTGATGTGAGGAAATTCAAAAATTGTGTGAGTCAAAAGTAATAAACCTCAGCATTACCCTGTGGCTTCCATTGGCTGTGTATTTAGATACAGTTCTGCATCTCTCAGATGTTACCATGTCTAAACATTGTTGGGTCCATTAGATTACACAGCACCCCTTTAAACTACTTACAGAAGCTAGCTTATTTAATTTTGAAGAATCAATTACAGTCAAGAAAAAATATTATTCTACACTATATAAATGTAGGTGATAGTCTATAGTTAAATGAAACTACTATTTAAAACTGTATTCTATTTATTTCTGTGATTTTTTTAACCTGTCAGTTCTGTTTTCTCAGAAGCTTGAAATTAGTGCTCTTCTACTGGATCTTAATATGAGTTAGTTTAGGAAAAGGAACTTTCATATCAGCATTATTTTCAGCAAGAGATTTTTAAAGTACATTCAATGTCAATTAGAATTTGTAGTTCAACAGAAAAATTTAACTGTCATTTGTAGAGACAGTATTAGTCATCCTTTTCTCCCACAAATATATTTTATGGTTTGAAATGTTACTACAATGGGTATTTTGGAGCACCAACCAGAAGCTGGAATAGGAACAGATTTAGCTTGTATTTTAATTTTCAAACACATGGAAGTATGTGTAAGTTCAAATTTTTCTAAATGTCATGGACCAAACTTTTTTTCAGTTTAGTTTGTAATAAATTTGTCCTTAGGTTTTCAGTTTGTTTTCAATAACACTCTGTTTGGTGTGGTCACTATGAACTTGATATGGAAGCAAACAGCAAGTTTTTTACACTCTATGGTGATTCATTTTTGAGTTTATTTTGGTATGGGAACCTAGTAAACCAAGAAAAAGATAAACCTGTAAGTTACAATAGGAGATTGCTAGGAAATGTTTTTCTTTTCTAACTCAAAATTTGTTTGAAATATAGCAAATGACTAATACCCATGCATCCAAATTCCTTTTTTATACAAGTACAGCAACTCTTTTTTGTTCTTGAATTTGCAAGAAATTTAAAAATCATGTAAAGTGAAAATTGCATTTCTCTTTATCCTTTGAATACTGTTTTATAAAATAAGTGCCCATTTTTCAAAGCCTATCATCTCTTCCAAACTTAAAGCACAGGGTGAAAATCTGTTCCCTTTGGATACAGCAGTATTTACCCCCATGGTTCTCATGCTCAAGTTCTATTTAGTTTCTAAGGTATGGCATTATTTATGTATTCTTTTTAAAAAGATTTTCTTTAAAATAAATAAAAAAAAAAAAACAAAGATGAAAGGCCATGTTAGATGAAAGCTTTCATTTGGAGATTGCTTTCTTGCGAAAAAAATTTGAGTTTTCATCTCAACCTCAAAAGAAGCCACAACATAAACCTATTGACTTCTGCTTTCGTTGACTTGATTGGCTTGCATACAGAGGGAAAGACTAAAGAGACAAAATGTCTTAATTGCACCATGGTGTGAGAAAGTGAGGAAGCAACTGGGTAGTAAAAGTTACCTGCAGGAGATGATGGTATCTATTGATTTTCCTTTTAACCCATCATCTGTGGGAAAAGAGACGATATTCCCCTTAAAATCTTTGAATTGTAAAGAACAAATGTTCAGTATTTGGGAGAATTTAAGTAGAGAGAATTTAAGTAGGTTCTGGCTTAGATTTTCTCACTGACTTCACGTGCACTGAATGGCCAGTAGCTCATTTTGTCTTTGATGAAGACTGTATATTTTAAAATAAATATATGAATAGGTACCACTCCACTTATCTTATCCTATGACTTTGTCCAGGATTAGAAATAGAAAACATCTAAATTAGTGGAAACAGGTCAGCTTGCCTAATTTTTGGAATACTGTATTCCCAACTAGCAAAAGCAGCCTTTCACAGATATACTGGGAAAACTTTCAGTGTTTTTTGGCACATCCAGCCAGCTTTCAAAGACAGACAAAAGGTGTAATCTGAATGGGTACTCTTTCTGGGAATAAAAGCGATCAATGACCTTCAGTGAAAATTATATATTGAACTTCTTCCCTTCAATTTTTCTTTTTGAGTAATAAGAATATCAGATACATGCAATTTCTGTTGTTATAGTTGAATGAGGTATGAAGAGTGTAATACTTTTATATGGCTTTTTACTTCAACAGACCAACAAGAAAATTGGTGCTATTTAGCAGTAAGGGAAAATATCACACAAAAACTTGGTTTTGATTCACAAACTAGTGAATGGTCAGATATAATTCAGCTTTTCTGTCTCAGTGCAATGCTTTCTCTCCAGTGGAGGCAAGAGCTGGAGTGTCGTGTCCAGTTCTGATCTCCAAAGTACCAGAGAGACAGAGAACTCCTTGAGCAGGTCCAGTAGAGAGCAAAGAAGATGTTTAAGGGACAGGAGCATCTCTCTTATGAGGAAAGGCTGAGGGAGCTGGCCTGCTCATTCTTTGGAAGAGAAAACTGAGGGGGGATTTCTTTTATTAATTCAGTATGCCAGGGCCAAAAAAGTTTACACTTTGTTAAAAATATAAGC
The DNA here is from genome assembly GCA_013396875.1 of Vireo altiloquus. Taxonomy (NCBI): domain Eukaryota; kingdom Metazoa; phylum Chordata; class Aves; order Passeriformes; family Vireonidae; genus Vireo; species Vireo altiloquus. Next base: position 4,386 of record VZRF01001485.1, read on the forward strand.
AGAGAAAGGCAACTCTGGGACTGTATTTTTAATACTGTTTTTTCTTTTAAACTATGTGCATATTGCTTAGATTTTTGCTCTTTTGTTTTCCCCTCAATTAAAGAGAAGATCTTGGGAAATACTCATAACAGCTCATAATTATTTTCCTTCTCTCTTCACCCATCTCTATGGCTAAACATTCCGGGAGATAATATATGCAAGGTTGCTTTCTTCAGGAATTACCAGTTACCATGTTACTGGGCTTTTTCTGGCACTGGGACTTACTATGAAAAAGTAGAAAAATTGCCAGGTTGGCAGCAGTGTGGGTAGGGAAATCCAGTTTCCCTGCGTTTTTTATCTTTTAGTTCATCATTGCACAGAGAAGAGGTGTATCTGCCAGAGGATTACTTTGTGGATATTTTTGTTATCTTTTTTATTTCCAGATATGAGGAAAAATAGACTGGATTCAGTCATTTATGAATCACAAATATGTTTTCAGGCAAAAATGATGGCAGATTTATTTTATGAAAAATCTGAAGAGTGGATGAATAATCATCTTAGTAGTCTATAAATTACTTTAATGCCATATGGACAATATGATTAGTATAGCAAGCAATCTCAAAGGGAGATTAATAATGAGAGATTCATTGAAAAAAAAGCCAAGCCAGTGAGAACAACAAAATAACCTATCTAGAAAGTTGAACATCTCTCAAAAGTGTTGATAATTGGGTGGCTTAGTTTTCTGTGAAACTATTCTTTTATTTCTTAATGTCTTCAAGCATTCTTGGAAGGGACATTATGCCTACATGGAAGATCCCAATGGAATTTGAGGATGATAATTTTTTAAATTCTGCTTTATTTCTGTCAACTGAGAAAATAAAGGTTTGGATTTACTGCCTTGGTTCCAGTGGTTTTTTTTCTCTCCTGTAAATAAAAATTCTTTGTGGACTTTAAAAGGGCAAATCTTGGTTCAGTACTATATATGTCTTCCATGTTTTAATAGGCCTGGGCATTCAAACACATAATTTGATACTTTGAGACATACATTACTCCACTTGAGACTAAAGAATGTAGATTATAAGATTGCAGATTAAAGACTGTCCATTTTATGAACACTATTTTTTTTTATAGAGAACAATAAAAGCTAGACTACATAAATTTGTTATTCATTCCTAATAAAACTCATATTCTGTTACCTATATTTAGTTACAGTGGGCTATTAAATATAATTACCTAGCACTTTTGAAAGTCAGTTTGCTATGGAAAACTAATGTAGCTATTAGAATGATAATTTTTTTTTAAGTACAGGTTTAAATGCACTACCTAAAACTTTAGAAGAAAATGAGAGCTGTACCATGGTTCCCTTAACATACATGAAACACAGGGACGCTTCTGTGTATATTACATGAGGCACTACTGATACCTAAAGAGGCAGAAAATTATTCATATCCAGGTTTTGTTTCACTTTTCTGTGTTTTCTTTTCAGAAGACTTATGGCTGCTTTCTAACATTCACAGTTTCTGCCTATCTAAAGAATACATGGCCAGGTGATTTTCTAAATTTGTATGGAACTACAAAGCTGAGAAGATTTACTGAACTCAGAATCTGGAAGATAAACATTCAGGACCTTCAGGCTCAAAGGTTCTTGCTTTCTTGTTCACTGCTAGAGTGTCTGAGAGAAAGGCAATTGCTTTTTCCAAGTCTGGTAATATCAGACTTTGCTGAAATAGCTACTTCTTGAAATGTCACCTTCAAGTACAAATTGAACATGTTATTTAATTCAGACTTTCTGGTCAATTATTCAAACTGCAAAATAATGTAACATCCAGATACAACTTCTCTAAAAGCAAGAACCTTTTGAGGATTTGGGGTGAAAAAACCTACAGAATATTTCAAAATTAACTGAGGAGTTATCTTAAAAATGTTTGTCAAAAGTCACTAATTAATAATCAAGAAATGCACTGATAACTAAATAGCAATTTTTCATCTATGGATGAAAATAATAATATGGATTTTCTAATTTGTGGTTTGATGCCACACAGTATTATTATCAGAACTGTTCTCAACATAAAACACAAAAAACCTCATGAAACCCAAAAACACCACAAAACAAAAACCTCCAAAAAAAAAAATCCCAAGAAAAAAAACACTGTCACAAAAGCAGAGGAAAAATAAAAAAGCCAAACACTATGACACTTAAAAGAAAATTGAGGTTTTTGCACTGGTTAGTTAGGTGCAAATTATAGATGAAGTAATTGAATCTGACTGGATAAATTGCCTTCCTAAATTTTGATTCATCTTTCTGGACAGTATGACATGTAGCTGACATGTCCCACCACACAGGGAAGCATATCACTTGTATGTGAGGTGAACAAACCCAGTCATCAATATAGTCTCCTGGGATTATTCTCAGTGACAGAATACACACTGCTAACAACTGTCATGCTCTTGGACGAATGTTATTTTGCAGTCCTTAAAAATATTAGTTTTAAAAGAGATTCACAGAAAAATCCCGATTTCATGTTAGGAATACAGTATCACACCAGCCCAGTCATACCAAGAAGCAAGAATAATTTAGTTTTAGTACTCTGCTTTTACTGGTCAGTGATGTTACTTTTTTATTAGTTCATAGTCAGTTTTCCTTCCCAATCTGAGATAAAGCAAATTTTCTTGTAATGAGGGCTCTTGCCTGAACTCCTTTCCTGGGGATGTAATGAATAGGAAGCCAAGGCACTGCACAATGGGTGCCAGGTGTCGCTTAACAATTTCTCTCCATAGAGGCAAAATGTGCTTTGAAACTGAAGAAAGCCAGCAAGTTCATAAGCCCTTTGCTGTCCAGATATCCTTGACGGGATACAGTTGATCTGGTCAACACAGCCAGAGCAAGGTGAAGAGTTGAGAGATGCCTGCAGCAATTACCAGGACAGCAAGTTCCTTGAATAATTACAATTATAAAAAGTTTGGCTGAAAAATACTACCACTTGAAGTCGCGTCCTATTTGATTACATGCCATCAAATCAAGTGGAGATCTGTCAACATCTGACATGTAGAAGGTTGAGGCCAGAAAAGCATAATGCTAAATGTCAGGAAAAAGATACAATAAGTCTGAAATCTGTTGTATCACACAGAAAGGTAGTATTAAAACTCAAGGACATCTAGCCACTACTTCCAAAATCTTTGGGATATATACTGTGTAAACATAATTGTTATTGCCCAACTACGTTTTTATAGATTTACTTTTATTCAGCTATTATCAGTTGGTTGAGTAGATGTGAGATAATGCAATTATTGCTAAAACCAAGAGAAAATAGTGGTGTCTGCTGTGCTTGAAAAGTGGCCTGGATGCACGCTGACAGAGGGAGGATATACATGGAAGACGCCTGCACCATCTGGAGACAATTGGTCCAGTTTGCCCAATGTTCTGGAACACTTTACACCCTGTTGCAGGCTGATGTTTACCAACATCAATCACAATCATCACAGCTCCCTCCCACCCCCGTAGAAGCTCTGTGGAAGGGACATACACACAAAGACCTGACTATCTTCCATGGCGGTCACACCATGGTGGTCCCAAAATGCCCCAGCCCACACACCTTTAAAATAATTTTAGGGAAGGCAATTCCAACACTTCCCTGGGAAGCTTGTTCCAATGCAGGACCACCATTTCAGTGAGGAATTTTTTTCTAATGTCTAATCTAAACCTCTCCTGGTGCGACCTGAGGCCATTTCCTCTTAGCCCATCACTTAGTGCCTGGGAGAAGAGACTGACCTCCACCTGGCGATGCCCTCCTTTCAGGGAGGTGAAGAGAGCAATAAGGTCACTCCTGAGCCTCCTTTTCTCCAGGCTAAACAACCCCAGATCCCTCAGCTGCTCTCTAGACCCTCACTCAGCTTCATTGCTCTGCTTCAAATACTACTGCGGATATAGGTCTTGATACACAGTCAATGGACTTGCATGCTCAGGTTGTTGGAAAGATAAAGTGTGATTATTTCAGAATGCCTTTACACAGGAAATTTTATGTAGAAATCTCAGCACTAATATTAAAATCAAATGTGGAACACAAATATTGGAAGTGCATTTTGTTGGTATGTATAAATTCTCTGATGAGAGGGGATCAGACCAGTACCTTCAGTTCTTGGCATGGTCTGTTGAAGATTTTTATCAATTTATCTGAGCAGTTAGAAAATATCTGGCATAGAAAAACTCCACTTGTTTTCTTAAAATGGATTATGTTACTTTTTAGCTTTTATGCTAATGTCTTGATGAGGTTTTGCTTAACTGGCAACTTTAAAATCAAAAGCAAATTAACATGGTCAAGAAATGCAAAGGAAACTATCTTTTTATATAGTACTTGCAAGTGTTCATTTTATGGTAAATGAAGTATTATATACTTCACATTATTAAAATGAATAAGGACAACCTAGGGTTCAATTCATGTAGAAAAATCAGACATATTTGTGTATAAAATCTGAAAATGAGTAATTCATTAGATGTTCACTTAAGTGTACAGTATTACTACTGTGTTTAGAGGTTTGGACTAAAAATTTTCAATCCTTAAACATGAACAATAGCTCAGTAAAGTACAAGTTTAATTTCCATTTTCAAAGTGATACTAACTAATTTATGTGGTCTTCTTAACAGCATCATTTTAAATGAAGCATAAGAATGTAATAGCAAAAATTAATTTCCTTACCCAGAAAGCCTGTTGGATAATACAACCTAGGTATAATCCCAGATTATTAATGATTATGGACTGCAGGATTTTAAGTAAAATGAAGGAAAAAACTGCATAACATTTTAGAAATTAATACTCCTATCCTGCATGCAATAAGTATGTTTAAAATGGCAAATAAATTTCATTTATGACAAATAAATTTTAAAGATTTAATTTGACAATCTTTGTCTTCACCACTGCTTCAAGGCCAGAAAATAATTTTCTCTTACATTTGAAATGGGTGACTCTGCCTTACTTTACAGATTGCTTTTTAAAAAAACAATGTAAAAGCCACAGCAGCAAATCACATGATAATCAGATTAGTTTAGATTTTTCCCATATTTCAGAATAATTTATTTCTATATGCTTAACACAGATGATAAGGTTTCATTTTTGAAACCTAATGAGTCAGCTACATCCTTAAGAAAAATCACTTCTTTTAATATTTTTCAGATTAATTTTTTCCTCTTCAATGTCTTTGAGATTAAAACATGTTAGCATATGTGACTCAACAGTTTGTTCATATTGTTGACCGTCTAGAGACAGCCATTAGACTACAGAAATGTAGGTAAGGATTTTGACATAGAATCTGGAAGTGTATAATGAATATTGCCAGATGACTTTTAGTGTTGAATCACCACAAGGCCATAAATTTTGTGCTAGAGCTATCAACTGAAGAAAAATTTTGTCAATCATGATCAAAAGCTGCCTTAGAAAGATAGAGCTTTTCAGATTTAACCAATATTATAGCATAGCATGTGTGTGTGAAATTTTTTCCCCACCTTTCTGTTTATTTTTTCATGTCATCTTATTATTTAGATGTCTAGAAAACAAGTCAGAGAGCTTAACTGTAGGGAAAAAAATAAGGCTTTTTCTTCAATTCAGAGGAAAGAAAATAAAGCCTAAAATAGCACTTGGCATGCTCATAAAGACCTAATTTATAAAGCACCTATTAGCAAAAGTAGCAAGTGCATGTGTACCAAAGACATATACCATGCTATTACGGTATCTCTCTCACAGCACTGTCTGCTGAATGTAATCAGAGCCAAGAATCCTCATTACACTTCCTGACAAACAGTTATGGAGGGCAGAGGACCAGCTGACACAAACAAACTGTCACAAAGGGAGGACCTTTATTGACATGATGTAGCCACTCTGCTAGTGGTTTGCACATTGCTTTTGATTTCACCAGGGTAAAGAAAAAAATAAAAGAAAATTACAGCCGTGCTCCAGCTCTGGGTGGACTATGGTACAAACATTTTATCTCCCAAAAAAATGACTTCCAGAGGTAGATGCTTTGGGCTGTGTTTCAGAGGTACATTACATATTTAATTAGCCTTCACCCTCAGTGCATGTTAACCCTGTTCAAGCTGCCTGGGTCATGTACAACCTGAGCAAGTGTTGACACTCGAGGAAAGATAGAAGGTGAGAAAAATTAATCAAGGCTAAGAGAAAAGAGCAAATAATTCCAACTGGAATTCAAGATACAATTTACAAGTAAATGAAGAATTCTATTTTCAGGGCTTTTTACTTCTATGTCTGTAAGTTCTGTACAGCATGGTTGTACAAGTGTCTGCTCAGAAATGAGTATCCCAAGTGGAAGAATTATATGCTGGGCAAGTAATGGCTTCATCTATGTACAAAACTTGACAGAGGATGAAACTACATAATTTATGGTCCTGTCTCTATGCGAAAACCAGATCTTGACTAGTAGGAGCAGCTGGCTGCCATTGCAATGCTGAAGCAGGAAACAGCATGCAAGTGCTAGTAGCACATGAGCTATGTGAGATGCATATGGCAGATGCAGATGGGGAAATACTGACACTATCAAAATTTTGGTTCATCCAGACAGCTACTGGCTGTAGCACCAGGAGTGTTGTTTGAGGGTGCTGCAGTGCAAAACCACAGAAAGCACAGTTTGGAAGGTATTTCTAGTGGTCATACAGTCCCATCTCCTGCTAAAAGCAAAAAATTCAATGGTGTTTCATGTTAATCAAAACCTTTTTCAGTCAAATCTCCACATCTCTTAGGTTAGAAGTGCCACAGTGGAAATTTTTTTTCCCTTGTTGTAATTTAAGCTTCCTACCCTTCATCCTGTTGCTGAGTACTTCTGCCTCCTGGCATGCCTGGCCCTCACTATCCATGTTCTGCAGTACTCTCAGCCTCTCCCACTAAATGTATTCTAGTTCCCCAGTTATCTTGATGGACATCTTAAAATCTGTCAATATCTTGTTTGAACTCAAAGACACAAAATTAAGAATAAGGATTGAGTTGAGGGTTTATGAATACAGAATAGAGGCACAGCCACTTCCTCAAACCTGCTTCCTACACTTTGCCAGTGCAACCTAGTATGCAGTTAGCCTTCATTACTGCAAGGATGTTGACCCATCTTCAATTTGTTATCTACTACGACCCTCAAAATTTTTTCTTTGAAGTCCCTTTCTAGCTGTCATTTTTTTGAATTTGTTCCTCACACAGACATGACTGCAAATGTTGTTGTTGAATTTTGTGACTCCTGTCTTCACTTCAGATAATAATCTTGAGTTCCCTTTGACCTTAGTTGGCCTCTTCAAACAGCGCTGCTCCACACAGGTGAATCTCATTTGCAAATTTGCCAAGGAGCTACATCCTGTGATGTGAGTTGCTTAAACAGTGCTGGTTTCAGGATCAGCCCCTGTCGAGTGCCTGACAGCATGCGTAACCAAACTTCCAGCTGTCAGCACTAGCCTTTGAGCATAACAATCCTGCCTCTTTTTAACTCCCCAGTAGTCCATTCATCTAGTTTGTACCTTCCCCTGGTTAGGAGGATGGCAGAGACCATTCCGAAAAGCCACAGTGAAGATAAAAAGTAGCTGCTGCTCTCCACCTGTCAGCTAACACACCAGGAGAAGGCAGGAAGGTTGGTCATGCACATAAATCTAGGCTGAGTATTCCAGCCTTGTTGTTTTTGAATATGTATACTTTACGGGTAGAGACTCTATCATGCAGTGGAACATGTAATTAAAATCCAAGTTCCCTGATATTTCCTTCTAACATAGGAGGTAAGCTGTGTGCTTTGAGTGCCCCAGTAGCTTGGTGCACCAAGGAGCCAGGAAACAGAATGCTGTCAAAGACATCTGCAGGACTATGAGGATTCCTCCTCTGGGCCAAGTAGGACCACACTGGTTAATACATCCAGCAATGTATGACGAAGAAGTACTTATTTCAGTTTAGATAGAAAAAGTACTCTTCCATGTTACTTGGCTTGGCTTGTGCAAACCGGATTTAGGCCCTAAATCATGGAAGTGCTGATTTAGGTTTTGGATTCAAAACCACTCTTTTAAATGCTGTAAAGAGCTATTCTGTCTCACGCTTCATTAAAACATATAAATTGTTATTCTGATTCTCTATATATTGCAACATTCCAGTTGCCTCAAAGAGTGCATTATTTTTATATGATCATGTGGAGATTTCATAAGGAGAGTGATCTCACATCCTGTACGTGTTGCTTTTTTAACATCCTGACTGATGGATGGTGTATTTTCAGCACAGCATTCAGAGCAAGACATACTACATAGATGAGAATAAAATTTGCGAAGCTTATAGTAGTTCTTTTACTTTCTTGAATTGCACTTGGAGCCCAGCCCAATGACTGGAAAAAAAAAATGGCTAGAAAAAATTTTCAACATTATATGCCATGCAGTTTTTTCTTTCTTTTCAAATAATGCTGGTGTTCCCATACTTGCTCTGAAAGGGGTATGTTGCCCTAAACCTCCATAATTTTCAGCCTGGACCATCACTGCCATCAGTTAAATTACAGAGTTGTTTGCATGGGTTGATTTGGTCCAATTAGTCTGTGCTGCTAGCATATACATTTTGCATTTTGTTAGAATAATTAGATTAGAATGTTTTATGGGTTCAATATTAAACATTGTTGAAAAGTAAATTATTTTTCCCTAACTGCAATTTGTAACAGCTTGCCAGAAAAGAAGAAATTGAATTTCATCTAGCAGAGGGATTACCCATCCATTAAAGTAGTCTTCCAAGACAGACCTGGATAAAATGTCGTGTTTCTAGTTTGCAGTATTTTGCAATTTTATCAATTTTTTCAGAAGATAATTTTTTGGTGTGTCTTTCATACAATCCAGTCCATAAATATACCCTAGTAAGGACAAGGAAGCTCTGTCCCAGGAGCTTAGTCTTCTGGTTCTTCAAGAAGGATCTAGGTCACTCAGGACTTCTAGATAGTCCACTGTAGCCCCAGGAGCCAAAATCCTGAAAGCCAAGAAGGAATTTGAGGAGACCAGGAATTCTTAAACTACTTTTAGGAAACGATAATCATCATAAAATACTGACTTAATACAACCCCTAACCAATAATCAGATTAAATATTATCTTTTATTAAATAGAGGAATCTAAATACTTAGACTTCGTCTTAGGGTCCCTATCAGTAACCCTGAAGATTATGTATCAATGTTCACTTTAATGCAGAGTTGTATACATTGACAAAAAATTTTTAATGGAGACTCCTGAAAGACAACACTGATTTTACTGGGGCAGTAAAGTTGGAGAGCAGCAACTCAATGAACAACATGATGAGCTTTGACATATGCACTGTGCATTTCACAAATGAGTTGTCCAAACCAGCCAACTCTAGAGCAGAAACTAGTTGAAGAAGAGAAAGAAAGGCTTGTAGCCAAATACAATACTAGTAGATTTTTTTCTTCCAAATTACTATTGAAGCCTCCTGTCAATAAGCAAAGTCATACTCCTTTTAAAGATTTATTTTTTTTAATGAAGCTGTGTACTGAAATGCAGAGATATATTATTATTCTGCGAGGAAGCATTTAGCATAAAGAAGTGTCAGAAAAGCACTGTAAATCTCCACTTAAATAAACCAAAGAAATAATAAAGAGGTGAATGTAAGTTTTCAATGTGTCATAATTATATAGAGTAAGAAAGTAGTTTGAGTTAGGAGGGACTGTTACAGGTCATCTTGTTTAAACCACCTTGCCAATAGATCAGGTTGCCCAAAGCCCCATCTGACCTAGCCTTGAACACTTCCAGGGGCTTCCCTCTCTGGCTTTCTTGTAGGTCCCCCTCAGGTACTGGAAGGCTGCTATATGGTCTTCCTGAACCCTTCTTTTCTCTGGCTGAACGACTCCAGGTCTTGCAGCTTTTCTTCAGAGAGAGGTGCTCTAGCCCTCAGATCATCTTTGTGGCCCTGCTGTGGACTCACTTGGATGTCCTTCTTAATCTGAGGAATCCAGAGCTACACACAGCCCTCCTGGTACAAGGGCAGAGCAGAGGGGCAGAATCCCCTCCCTGGCCCTGCTGCCCACACTGCTTTGGATACAGCCCAGGACACGTTTGGCTCTCTGGGCTGGGAGTGCACATGGCTGGGTCATGTCCTTTCCATTAGGGTTGCTTTGCCCAGCTATGGATGCTGACTGCTTGGTCAGAGAGGAATTTTCCAGCATCAGGCGGCTCTGTCTGTGGGAAAGCAAAATTTCTCATGCAGCAAGCAGAAAGGTGGGAGAGAAGAATAGAAAACAATTTTTGGTAAACAATTTGCACCTGGTGTTTGTGTCTGTAAGATGTTTGGAAAAGGGTGTCGCTTGTAATTAGGCAATGATGGTAGGGGGTGTCAATTGAATGACCAATAATGTGAAGTCTATGCAAACCTGTAAAAAGGTCTGTAAAAAGGTTTGTGTGTCTAATAAATGCTCTCTCAGAGCTTTTGCCTCCTGAGTTTATGGAGTTGTGTGTCGTTCTATGACCGTCTCTAACTCGACAGTGACACCCAGCCTGTGTTATGTCTGCAATTGTCCTGATCACAGTGCAGGATCTTTCACTTGTCTCTCTTGAGCTTTATGAGAGAACTTTCTCAGACACCTGCCTCACAAGCCTATCAGCATCCCTCTGGATTGTATCCCTTCCCTTCTGTATCTCTATTTTACCACACATCTAGTACAATCCCCTTGCAATGAGAGGGACAGAATGATATCATACATGGAATCATATAATATCTAAATAAAGCTCCCCTTATTGCTTTTCTACCTTTTACAATTTTTTACTTTTATAGAAACCAAAACTTTTCAGAAGCAAGAAAAAAAGAAAAAAGATAAAAGATCACAGTATCAATTCCACTGGATTTTGACCTGCCTTTTTTACAATTGATAGCCTTTCTAGAAGAAACAGGAGAAGATTATAAATTTAGTATTATCTCCCTCTAATCCAGAGCAGAGGGAAAATCAGAAAAGCATATGGTCATGCCAACCAAAAAACTTGCTTTCAGATCTGACTTCAAACTGAAGAAATACTTCTTATGCAAAAAATCTTTTAAGCTTTAAAATAATTCAGTCATTCCAAAGCAAATGAAAGGGATAACTTCTCAGGGAAAACCCTTCAATTCATTACCTTAAAGGAGGCCTATCAGCATAATAGTAATGTGTTATTAAATAACCTAATTTAAGATTCTCATGTGAACATCAGTTTGTGGCTGAAGTGAACCCTGTTCCTCAATAGAACTGTTATGCAATTACGAGACAAGAAACAGAAAAATTATTCTGCCTGTATTGTGGAAGCTATCTGGGTGTATTTACGCAGGACTGATTCATGAACTCAAGTTAACTTAAGGCTTATGAACTCCAAGCTTGTGGCAGCAGAAAGAGACAGGACATTTTGACATGTAATGTCATTATATTTTGTCTGTGTAGCATTGCCTTGGCTCCTCAGCCTTTCCCTCTTTTAATGTGACTGAGAACCTGCCCTGTTCTTTTCTGTCCATTGTTGCTCGTTCTGTTGTACAGTTCTGAAATGCCATGGAGATATTCTTCCTGAGGCAGGGAGCATGAAAGCTCTAATTCCAACAACAACGTGATGTAACCTGACAATGCGTCATTAAATGTCATCCACTGTAAACCTGAAAAAAGGCAAATAGCTCTAGCTAAGATTGTGTGGTTGCACAACACAGCCCTACTTCACTATGTAGAGAAAAAAAATCACTATCCTGATCTGCAACTAAATGTCACTTACCCTTGTTGTGCTTACTCAGTTAGGAACTCAATGTCTTGCTGCCAGAAAAACAAAAAAGACCCGAAAGTGATAAAGAATTAATAAATTACTGCTGGAAAAATAAGCAAATTCTATTAACAAAATACTTCCAACTATTATTAAAACTAACAGAAACAAATACTCAATATTACTTTATCCCATATGATATGGTTTACTTTCAGGTTAAAATTTTTTTGCTGTTGTTTTTACATCCTTTTCCAAGCTAAACATAACCTTTATGTTTGGCAAGAATGAAAACACTTTTTTTTTGCATACATTAGAAATCTGTCAGAGAGCTTCATTTCAGCTGGAATGAGTAGCATCCTGTTTTTATGCACTAAGCTACATTTCTCAAAATCCCTTCACACCATTGTGGAAAGCGGAAAATGGCTGGTAAACAGTATACAGTTTCTGGGGTTTTTTAGTAACTGCTGCTTTATTCTTTGCTTGTATGTGGAATTAACATTGTAAAAAGAAATGTTTTATGTAGAAGTTACTGCAGTACATTTTAAGCAGCCCAAGATTGTCTAGGAAATCTTGACATAATAAACCATTTCTCCTTTAATGAAAGACAAAAGAACTTTTTTATTAATTCTTAGCCAGACTAAATAATTTCCTGAAATATAATTTTTCTTTTTTAATATTTTGGATTTCTACCAAACTGGTGCCAATGTGAGATTGGCTCCATTTTTATGGTTTCACTACATTATTGGGTCAGAATTATGTTGCTGTGTTGCTTATGCTTCTCTCTGCTCTCAAACACTGTAATACCTTCTTTCAGAGTCAAATATCACAAGTATTTATTTTTTACAAATATGAGTGAACTCACAGTATGTAGCAAATCTATATACTCCTATAAAAGAACTATTAAATACTGCATGTTAGGAGATAAATGCCTAAGAAAAATAATTAAAAATTAATTAGATATTTGCTGGTGAGCAGATTCAAATCTTTTAGAGCAAAATTATGAAAAATAATCACCTAGCATAATTAAGTTCCATCTTTTCTTCTTCAGAAGTTTCACAAGCTAATGGAAACTTCTAAATATTTTCATTCTCTCTACTGTATGACTAAAAGACTACATAAATCTTAATGATTAGTTGTTTGCTCTAGAAGGAGCAGAGAGTGTAGGCATATGGCATCCTTACAGAAGTGCTAGATTTGAAGCACAGGACTTGTGGTTCTTTCATACAACTATTCATTTCAATTTGAGCAGTACTGCTG
>VZRF01001485.1:17895-97981 GCA_013396875.1 Vireo altiloquus
TATTTGTGTATTTTAATTTATATTTCTTAATTACAGTTCCTCAATTAATTATTGTTCCTCAAGCATTTATATTTATTAACATTATTTATATTTAGTAACAACGTGCATGACCTTGTCACCTAATACTTCTAACAAGTCACAACTGCTGTATTTGGGCTGACTCACTTACTTAGACTTTCTGAGTTAAATAATGATAGTCTTGGGGGTTTTTTTTGGAATAGTTAAGTTCCAAAAACATGATAAGAGATAAACCAAAACACAAAATCTGAAAAGGCCACGTCAGAAAATATGAAGTCATATAAAGTCACATCTCAGCTACAAATTCAGGCGGGACTAATTCATTGAAATCATGGCAGCAGTACCATACAGCAAAGTCTTTACTGAAACCCTAGTTCAGTTTTACTTAATTGTATTTTCTGTACAGATGGAATTCATGATTTCTTTCCCCTGAATGACATATAGTTGTGGCTAAGAAGACATCTTATAGAAGTCTGATTATGAAAAGGGCTTTGGGAATAAAAAAAAAAAGAGATAACATGAACATTTTACTGTGTGAAGGGAAGTGAGGATTGCTCTTTAACACACAAAAAAGATCTGACCTTCCTCACACAAGTTTGAAATTGTCAGATGTCACTGAAGTCAGCTAGAGTCACATCTGTGTAGCAATAATTCATGCAGTGGAGTGAAATCCTAGAGTTGGTTTTTAAAGTACGTAAGAGACCTACAGATGATGAGCTAGTATTCTATTAGAGAATGAGAGAAAGAAAGAACAGAAATATTAAAAATAATTGCATTGTTACAATGTATAGCTCTATACATCTTCATTCATATGTATTAAAGGATAGGCAATCTTGGGAGTATCTCCCTATCCTATGACTCAGATTCAAAATTGATCATATCTAAGATCTGAAAAAATGTGGTTAACTTTTATTTCCTATTCATTTCCATTTTTTAAGTACCCCCAAATCCAGAATTTAGCTAGATAGGGAAATGTCAGAGTGTGTCTCTCCTCTAAGCATCTCCACAGTAAACAGCAAGACAGAAAAGAAACCCAAATAACCCAACAAAAAACCAATTAAAATGCTTGGCAAAAACCTAGTTAAAATGCTTTTGCTTTCATCTTAGATGATATCCAGCTTTTATGGATCTGTGAACCTCAGCTGGATCTCTTGAGAAAATGGGAGATGTGTCCTATCCCAGGTCTGAGAACTTCCGATTTATAATCAACTTAGGTAAAAGCCAGCACAAACATCCTTGATTCCTCCTTTGGAACTCAAACCTGAGATCACCTATACAGCTTGTGGTCAAAACTAATTGCAAATTAATGACTGAAACTTCTCTTCTGCCCACTGTTTGAAACAGAGCTCACATGTACCATCAGTGCTTTCAAAGACCTTGGAGTATCTTGTTGGAAAGTAACAAGGACTCCTGAAATCACAGCAAGGTAGAGGCTCTGCAACATTATCTGTATTTCAATAAAAGCACAGAGACAACTCAAATCCCAGCTGCCTGGATGTCTTTTGCAAGATGATGGTTTGACAGATTTTGTCAGTGGTGTAAGATTTTGGCATATCTTGAAAGTACAACCAGTAGCATCTTGAACACAGCTTATGCTCAGTCAGTGGGAATCTTTCCAAAGTCAACGAACCTAGATCTGGTCCCACTGCAGAGAACAGACCTGCAGTACTCATTAGGTTGTGGCATTAGTATCTGCTAGTAGAAATTAATTATACGCAAAGCTAATGCTTAGCCAGCTTGCATCTAGTGCACAAAAACTCTGAAAATGGAGACTTGACAAATATTAACGTCTACCACACATCGAGATGAGAGAAAAAAAAGAGAGCTTTTACATATGCCATAAAATATCAGTGACAATAAGGTTTTTAAACCTCTCTGAAAAAGAGGAAGTTGAGCAAGAATTTTCTTCTTCCTATAATGAGCTATGATACAGTTAGCATTTCACTGAAGAGGAATGTTTTAGAGTTACATTCATTTTCAGTTTACAGTTATATTCGTTTATGTATGCAGTCTTTATGTATACTAGTATTTTCTCTAATACTCACAAAATGTTTAAAAACCTCAATAACTTCTTCCAAGTATGTCTATTTTACCAATAAACAGTATTTTTAATGCCAGTCACTATGTTGCTAAATTATCATAAATCAGACTTAATCGATACCACTTAATTGTACTCCTGTCCAGTTGTATCATTACTGTATTGTGCTGCTATGTCTAGTTAATTGCTGAGTACATTGTGTAAGTGTATTGGGTCTGGCTGAGGTAGAGTTCATTTCCCCTTAGCAGCCCCCACAGTGCTGTGCTCTGCATTGGTAGCTGGAAGGGTGTTGATAACACATCAGTGCTTTGGCTGCTGCTGAGCTGTGCTGTCCCTCTGACATTCCCTCCACATCAAGATCCTGGGAGGGGACACAACCAGGCCAGCTGACCCAAATTAACCGAAGGGAAATTCCACACCATGTGGCATCAGCTCAGATATGAAATGTAAGGGAGAGAGGAGGAAAAGGGGGACATTTTTTGTTCTATAATGTTTTCCTTCCAGAGCAGCTGCTGTGTGTGCTGAAGCCCTGCTTCCCAGCAAGTGCCTGAACATCGCTCGCTGATGGGAAGTAGAAACTGACTTTTTCTTTTCCTTATGTGTGCACAAAATTTGCTTTTCCTGTTTTTCGCTTTAGTAAACTGCCCTATCTCAACCTACTAGTTGTTTTCCATCTAATTTCTCTCTCCCTGTTCTGTTGCGAAAGAGAGTGATATAGTACTTGGCACCTGGCGTTAAGCCAGGGTCAAACCCCTAAAGTAAGTAATGATGAGATGTGCATAGATATTAATATTAAAAAAATATATAGACATGATTTTCAGATATTAGGAAATGTCAGTAATACTTTGGGAGAAGATGATCTGACTCCTTACAAAACTATTTTGCGAAGATCTTTCTCCCTTCTAAAAGACTAAACTCACAACTTCATTTTTGCGTGATGTTAAAGAAGCAGAATTAAATGATCATACTCCACAGTGCAGTGTTTGCTCATTCCTATATTTAAAAACAGTAAAGCTGTTTTTTCAAAGAAATAATGCATTGTCTTTTAAAATATATTGATGTGTGCATAATTCAAACTGCTTCTCTTCATGCTCCATGGAGGAAGAGATCACACATTCTTTTGGCATTGTTTTGTCATAAATGATGTAATTATAGTTCTATAATGTCAGGTTGGCTTTTCTTTCCCAGTTTTCCACAAAATATCACTCTTTAATGAAAGCCAGTTTTACCATTTTGCTGGTTTTAACACCAGCCAGAAAATAAACTCCAAATAAGCCACTCCCCTTCTGGTAAGGGAAGGACAAAAGCAGAGACTGTGGGCTGAGGTAACGGTTTACTGAAAGCCCAAAGCAGTGAAATAAGACCTGCAAAATAACAACAGCTGTATTAATAGCAAAAAATATAAAAAAAGAGAAGGTGCTTTATGCACTAAAAGGTGTTCACCGCTGGGAACACAAAACTCCTGTAGGTTGTGTCTGCATGTAGATCTTTGTGTCTGCAAGGCCCACACCAAGGCCTTATGGCAGCCCTTCCTGTGTGCCACCCACGTTGGCTTTGGGAACTAAGACAAGATGGCAGGCGGGCTACCACAGCTAGCATTTCCCACCCCCCAGCAAATAACAATGGCAAACAAGCTCCCCAAAACCTAAGTCATCCCAGTCAGGCTGCGCTGCTGTTCTGTTGAGCACAGTTCCATGCTGGTGCCCACACCACCATTTTTACTACTCTGCTGCACTGGAGGGCAATCCCATGGGTGGCTGCCACTTTTTTCAAACATTCTGATGTGTTCCTCTTGGCTTAGTTTGTCTGGGCTCATCTGGGCTCCCTTCCACTTGGTTTGACCATCTCAGCTGGGCTGGGGTCCCTGCCTTCCACTCCTTTCCCTGTGGCAGGCTCCATGCTGGTGCTGTCAGTTCAGCACTAGCATGAATTCGTGTTTTTTCTGCTTTCCTTTCAGCAACACGTCCTGTAGCCATGCTCTGGGGAAAACAGGAGGGGGATCAGCAGTGGGGGCCAGTTCTTGAAGGGTCTGGTATCAACACTTTCCTGCTGGAAAAGGGGAGGAAAAATGTTGCACATTTGATGCGGTGCTCAGTTTTCTTCCTTAAACCAGACCCCCCAGCACTGATGTGTCTGGTATAGAATAACAACCTGGCCATACCCACACTGCACTAAGTGCCACCCTCTCCCTGCCACCAGGACAGACATCAATTCTGACCTACGTGAGATATACAACCTTTTAGAAGTCCTCAACCATACATCACTTTGTTCATTCTCATCACCTAAATTACAGATTTTTTTTTGAATTCTGTTTATCCTACTTTTCCTGAACTAATGGTTGTAATAAGGCAACCACTAAATGCAAATCAAGATTTTGCATTTGCTGAGAGTTTGTGGACTCATTAAAAGAGTCACTAAAAGGATCATATAGTGAAAACTATCATAAAACATAACAGGTATCATGACAACAAAAGTTTTTAGTAGATGGTGTACCTCACAACTTATTGTTGTGATACTCTTAGAGTATGTCATTACGTACTCTTAGAGAGATGGGTCAGACAAATTGATCCAAACCTATTGCTGAATCCTCCCCTGGAAGAGTCATCTTCCTCTCACCATGCTTCAGATTTCACACTGGAAACAGAACTCAAACAATATTGAGGTGTTTCAGAAGATAACCTCTTATCTGATCAATGATTCTCGTGTATCAGATCTGTCACATCTGGTATAGCCTTAAATCTGCTAACATCAACCATCAGCTCTATAACTTGAGGACAAGTATTGGCAGATAAAAGAAGAAAATGAAACTGGGTGTTTTACTGAAAGGCTCAGTTCCAACACTCCTATTTAATTCCCTCCCCCCACACACAGACACATACACTTCTGATTAAACCTCTAGTGCCTCAGGATTCAATGATTAGTGAAAACATATACATGAAGGTATATTTGTGCTTTGACCTTTTTTTTAAATTTTGTGCTCTGTATAAAACAAAATCACACAGAAAAACGACTCAAACTTTAGACAAACCAACATGACAGAGCACTTTCCAAGTTCTCTTTTCCATAGGAAAGATCATTACAGAGACTTCAGAGACAAAGTTGAACCTTTTTTCCTACAAGAAATAAAAGAACGGGCCAGAAAGCTTAGTGCAGATACACAGAAAAATGTAGATGTTTTCCTTTAGAGGAAAAAAGAATAGCAATCTTTTTCTTTGCTGTAAAAACATGTTTAATTTAGACGATAGTTAGACAAGTAAATCACTGAGTTCTGAAGATATTGTCCGACAATTACCTTTGAATGTAGCCAAATGCTCAGTTGCCTACTTTAGGAGTGAATGTGGGTCCAATTCCACTTGTGGGACCCCAGGTCTCTCAGTATGTGTGACCTACAGCAGTACACCACCATTTCCATACATCACCCACTCCCACTATGCTGTATAACCACTGTATTCTTGTCTGAGCTCAACACTTGGCAGTATTCACTAAACTCATTTGCTCTGCTCTTTCTAAATTCCTATCAGGAATGCAGGACCTGTTTTTATTAAAAGTTACAGTGAGATGAGTAAATGAACTAATTTATACTTAGTGGTTTTGTGTTCATGCATGATTGAATCATATTCAAAATAAATGTGGAAATATAGGAGTTTCCAGTCTTCATTTAGAACTGGAATGCACACTCTTCACTATAGACTTTGCCTATTATACTTGCTAAGGGCAGCAATACTTTATTAAAATATGTATGGCATAAAGACACCCAATTCTCAGGGGCATATGTTATGCCCATATTTTTAAGACTGTTCATGAAAACATATTTGCATAAAAATTAAGTTAGCACATGATGCAACCTTAATTGTGCTTGCACTCGAGCTAATTCTAACTGTATGTTCAAAAACATCACATTAAAACTTTCATAATCGTTGCATTAAATACATCTTCTTACATGAGAGATTAATTAACTAAAGCTATGTAATACTTAAGTAAATAATTCAACATGAAATGCTTGACAATCTTTGGATTTAATTAAAATAGTACAAAGGGAGGATGTAAAATGACAATATAAAATATAATTTTAATTTTGCCTTTTATACCAAAATGACCCTGAGCATATTATCTACTGATGAATAGATGTTATATAAGAACTAAAGGGAAATGCATAAATATCATGTGCATTTCCATGTCACTAAGCAGCCCTCTGAGCTGCTCCTTCATCCACTTCACCTTTGCCTCTTTGCTTCTAGATGTTGTTAAGACACTGTATGGGAAAATGAAGGAAAGGAAAAATGAAAGGAAAAAGATGTGGCATGAAACATAGAAAACAGAATTAATTGGAGAAGGAAATGACAGCATATGTCACCAGCAGGGAGGAGCTGAGCCAGTCCCTGAGAGAAGTCTGGCACATTGTCACTACATAGAAGCAGCGCAACAAGGAATAATTCAATCTAAACCCCTTTGGTGTCCTTCCTTTTCGAAAGCTGCTCAGCCTGCACACCTCAGTTTCCACAGCAGGAAGTTTTAAGGAAAGCAGAGGACACTTCTGTCAGATCATGGTCTCTGTTCAGTCTGTTCCTCTCTGAAGCCAAACTATATCTGAATGAATGGCCAGCCATGCCCAAGCATGTCCCATTAAGGACACAAAATGGATCAGAAAGAAAGGTTACATCACACACTGCTAACTATTATGGTACACTTCCAACTGAATTAGACTTCCAACAGGACAGAAAGCAAAGGGAACAGAGATGACACATATATGAATACTATAAATAGCTCACTACTGATGAAGTGATTTGTCATTTGACATCAAACATGGCACATTATCTTGGCAAATATCTCACTAATTTTTGCAGGAGAAGCCCAGAACATCAAGAGAAAGGGAATACTTCTACTCTTGAAACACTGTATAGGGTAAAGTAGAAAATAAAAACTGTGCAGACACCACATATTTTCTTACATTCATTGCATTTCTTATCACAGCATTTTCTTCTGTGAAATAAACAAGTTAATTAAATTAATAGAATAAAGTTAAAATAAGAAATGAAATTCAATTAATTAAATAAAGTAACTTCACTTTAAAGAAGCCACACAAAACTGTGAAGGATGTAAATTCACCTCCAGCCCTCTCCTTTTGTTCCCTGGTTTCTACTGCATTCCATTAAACTCTTTCAGTTGCAATACTAAATCACACTTCTGTATATGTATCTCTGTCTCAAAACAATTTTACTGTACTTCAACCCATAATTACCAATAATTCATCAAACTGCACAAAAGAAATATCTACTGATATGACACCATGTATGATTTAGCAGTCTTTCACAGTATCCAGTCAATTCCTGTATTGATCTCAAGGAACAAAGTTCCATTATTTTGAGTCCCATTTTTAAGTCAGAAAAATGTGTAGAAGAGAGTCTGGACACCTGGATCGGAACTTGTGACTCTCCATCTTGGGCATTGGGGAGATGGAAACTGTCCTGTCATATGTAGGAACTCTTTGAAAAATGTCTCTATTTGATAAGGCCCTTATCCATGAGTAAGAGCATGTTGTGGTAAGTGATGGCAACAGAAAGGTTTGTTGCTTAGTGCTTTCCAGACCTGTCTGGGGACTGAGAGGTTTTCTCCTTCATGATACTATTTACGTTTTGTCACATTTCTAATAATATCTGAGTTCATTTGGAATAGAAACAGTCATTTCAAACTTATTCATAGGGAAAGTCTGCAAAAAAGTAACTGTGTCAGCTAAACATTCTCATAAAATTTGACTTGACACTGCTTCACACTGTTGGGATTTTTCCACCTTCTTAAGTACTATTATGGTAACATTGCAGAATTTTTTTTTCACAAAGCCTTTACATATCAGCATCAGTTGGTTGAAAGATAAATCTACTGAAGCTTCTCAGACTGAGCTCCAGTATTCTTCTGTCTGCAGACTCAGTTCTTCTATTACCCATTGGAATGAATATCCTTCCACAGGAAATACTGAAAGAAACCATGGACTCCATAGCAGAAATGTTATGGAAAGAAATAGGAATGGACCACTGATTCCAGCAGAATTGGAAAAAAAGTGTTTGTCATAGCAAATTTGAATGCTGCACAGAGGAAGGAACTAACTTAACTGGGAAAAGTTACATGCAGAACTTCAACTTTAAAACAAGTTTTCCAAAATAAGAAGTTCACATCATTTAATATTTGAAAGGACTTCTTCAGCACAAGCTTAAGTTACATCAAACATCTGAAAGTATAAGGAGAACACCCAGGTGTTTCCCCAGGGTTATTTAACATATGTGCTTTGAGCAAACAGTAGCAGAGATGATACGAAACACTGACCTTAGCATTAACTAGCTAACCATACATTTATCCAAGATGGGTTTCAGGGTTGCTCAGCCGTGGTGATTCCAGAGCCATGAAGTCTTTCACCACTATGCTGCCCAAATTAGTTAAATTCTTAAAAAGTATACACCTGTCTGTTACAGCCATGATTTCAGTAGCACAGACATGTTCTGCAATCAAATATGCCTCTTTTTAATTTTTTTTTACTAAGCCTGTAATGAAGTACAATTATCTACCCTTATATTATTTTTATGCCAGATGTACCTTTATGCAGTTCACCAATCCTTTGTGCATCCATGGGAAAAGATGGATTTTTCTGTTGAAGGAGTACTAAACATCTTCATTAAAAATGAAGAGCAATTAAAATCATAAAAACTGCCAAAATTTTTCTCTATTTTAAAAATTAAATTTTAATTAAATTCTAATATAATTGAATTTACAGAATTTAACTGAAATTTATAAACATTTAAAATTTTACAGTAAAAACTGCTTTAGACATGCAGACACTGAATGCTCGATTTTTAGAGGTTTTTTTTAAAGTAAGTAACTTTTATAGAGATGGTGTTAAGACCATGTTAAATTTACTGAAAATATAGGTATATGTTAGGAAACATTTAATAGAAACTAATAGCATAGGTTGAAATATCTATAGTGTTAAAGTAAAATTTTGGTTCAGGTCGTTTCATGTTCACTTTACATCCACATGTAAGCTGTTTAAACAGGTAGGTCCCTCAGAAATGGAGTTTGATGCTTATCACTTGCAGAACATATTTATTTAGAAAAAAAGAAGAGACTAATTCTTCTCTTGAATCTCTAAATTCTTAGTCTGAAAGGAACACTTGAAAGCCCAGCTAGGTCTGACATATGGCTGCAGTCCACAGCAAGTTAATTTTTTGCATTTCATTCACACCTCCCAACCTGTGTGGCATGCTGGCCCCTACCTTGCAGGCTTAGCATCCTCCTTTGTAGCCCTGTTTTCCTGTCTGTCCATGCTGAGGTTTGTTTAGAAACTTACCAGAAGCTGTGTATTTGTAGTAAAATCCAGTTAGTTCACAACTGAAAGAGGTAAAAGGAAGAAGAATATTCTTTGCCAAAGGCAGGGGAAGCAGAAAATTCTATAGACTACCAGGATGACTCTGAGGGACAAAGATGGAAGTGGCATTTAGTAAAGTGTTGTGACTAAAGCGTCAACTTTGATGTGAGAAATTTGTGAGAATACACTTAATTTTTATACTTGCTTCTGTTTATACAAAGAAAGTAATGGCTTCCTGAAACCTCATAGAACTGAATGGTTTAGTCCCAAGGTTAGACTGTTGTCTCTGGTCTTGTTCTTTGGGGTGCACTATGCAGCAGCATCCTGTAAACACACAATATATTGAAAAATATTCTTTCCTTTTGTTAGCATAAGCAGAAGTACAGGCTTTCTAACCTGGCCCCTCAGAAAAACATTTAAATGGACCCAGCCAGTAACAAAGTCGAAACCTGTATTTCTAACACAGAAGCTGTAACAATTAGCTGAATATAGCCTCTGAGCTGAACAGAGCTTTTTAGAAATACCTTCACCTTCTATTTGTCTCTCTCCCTGAAGACATCACTGAAATCTTATACACTATGGCACAGGAGGTAGAAAGGTAAGCTCTTCCTTGCAATATGTAGCCTATTTACAAATTTACAAATTTACCACTTTGTAAAAGGTACAGTCTCTTATTTGAAAGAGAAAGGCCTTTTGGCCATCCCTTGTATTATCTACTAGTCAGCGCTCTGTTTAGCATGTGGTCAGTTTCTTGAGGTTTCATATGCAAGTCAGTTTAAGCTGCCTCTGTCGGCTGAGTTCCTCTGAGTGCCCCCTAAGTAATTAGATGCTACAGGGAATTCATTCTATTTGTCATTAAGTTAAAAAGAGGAAGTGGTCCTTAGAGATATGGCAAGGATATTATCACTTGTAGAAAATAAAGCTAAGAAAAATGTAAAGAAACCGCTAACAAAACAAGATATAATATTAACCCAAGTGCAACAAAAAAGCAGCACCAGTCCAGATTTAAGAAATTTTTAAGTCTAGGAATTGACATTTCATGTGTGAATTCTTCATACACACACTACTCAGCAAAATTGCTTTTGATACTGCATTAACCCCTGTAATCCTTGCATTAATAAATGAGTATATAAGGAGTTCGTTCCTTATTGTCTGTATATTCCTTATTCCTGTGGAGGGGAGTAAGCAAGAAATACTGCATTTTGGCTAGGGGCTAGCAAATGTCCTGGGACCACTCACAACTCAGAGCAAGGAACAGAACCTCTTTGAGCTCATTACCATCAGCCCAACTTTCAGAATGAGAAACCATAAAAACAACCAACACACTGACATGTATTATTTTGGTAACAGAAACCAGAACAAAAAGCATGCATTTCACTGGAAAAAACCTCCACCCAAACAAATATCTAGTCATGTGACTTTTATCTCAGTTTGAAAATACGGCACAGTCAGCTTGCCTTCACTCAGCAATATGCTGATCTTTCCAAACTTTCATCTTTTTCTTTTCTTCTTCATCTCTTTATAAGACAGCACTACTAGAAAATATGATTATGTTTTTAAAGAGATACATTCTGAAATATGTGCTTAGGGAGAAAACAAGAAAAAGATGCATCTTATATTTGTGTACCACAAATAGAAATAATTTTCTTTAATTATATAATTTAAAATCACATCTGTTAACTGACTCACACATCATAAACTTTTTGAAAGCGCAAGACCTTTGCTAAAGTATCAAAGAAATTAACTACTACAAAAATTGTCTTCTAAATAATATACAAGAATTACAACCATACGCAAGAAAAATCACTTTATTGGAATAGGGCACAAAGTTCCATTTGCAGAAGCAGCAAATGGCACTGGCAATCTACTCAAATCCACATACTCTGTTCATATTCCACTGTTTTCAATAACAACATAATTCTGTCACTTGAAAATCTCATAGGTTTTGCTGCTTAGAAATTAACAAGAGCTGCTCTCCTCTGCTTGAATGCAAATGAAAGAGATATTTGATAAGATGCTTAAAGAACAAGAGCAGAGGCTGGAAATTAGGTCTACTTTTTTTTTTTTGTGTCAGTTGCTCATTACTAGGCAGGATAATTGTGTTCATTCCTGTTTTTGTTTTCTGACACAGGCTATTTGGCAGAGGTACTACATGCTAAATGGAAGGGGTATGAGCACATGAGCAACCTCTAACTTGTTCACCTTCCCACCGCTCAAGAGGAAGGCAATGCTTAAGTGCCTCAGACTGAAGGGTTAGCTGGCCACACAACTCCTACACTCTGGATAAGCCTTCTAGTTACTGAATTTTTGGATTGAAAAGGAAACCACACAGGGAAATATTGTGCTTTGCTTATGTCTGCTCCTCTGTCCTTCCAGAAAAATAACTTTTGATTTGATAACATTCAAACACCAAACGCCAAGACAGATGCTTGGACATTTGGAAGTGTTGGGATTGGGTTGCTCAGTGGACTCTCAGAAAGAGAAGTAAATGGTGAATACCAGAGGGAGATACTTTAATCCCTAGGAGATTAAAGTTCTGTTTCTAACAGTGCCCAGAATTGTACCACATGGGTTTCCACATTCCTTATTCTGTAGGGATTTTATGGCTAGGAGGAATAAAGCAGTCATAGCAGAGGCACCCAGAGAAGAGGACAATTACAGTCTAGTTTTTTAAGGCCTGTAGTTTTCATGGTCTTATTTCGAGGTCCTTATATAGTAAGCGAATTCTCAAAAGTGATTCAGATTATCCAAGTTGGCTGCTTACAGCAAGATATTGTGAATATTCACTCTAGAGTGAGAAGTGGACTGGAATTACGTGCCTAATTATTTATAAATCTTCGTCTACCACTGCAATACAATAAGTCTTCAAGATCATACACTCATTTCCTTTACCTTTGTATTGTGGAGGGGGAAAGGGCAAATAATTGCATTTACTTCTATTATCAAACTGATAATACAGAACGACCTAAAAAACTGAACCCTTGTTAAAACAGCTTCTTTTCAGATGCTTTGTTGATAGAGTCTATTAGAACAGAGTTATTTTTCGCTCAGCTGCTCCTAGGATACTTCATGGTTGAATTGTAGAACAGATTTATGCAAAAAACTGCAAGACTATTTTCGTGGTATCTGAAGATAAGTTGAAGTGGTTTGCACACCAAAACATAACTGAAAGATTTACTTTATGAACACTTAACTGGGGGTACTTCAACTGTCAAGGGAAAATTATCTATCAACACCAGGGATTTTGATATCATTGGGAGCTACTATAACTTTTTTCAAAAAGCCATCCACACACAATGGAATAGTGTATTGCATAATTTTTCTCTTTTTTTAACAGTGGTTAGCCAAAAAAACCAACTACCAGAACCCATTCTTGAACAACACTCAAGAACCACATTTCCATTTATGAATGATGCAGAATAGATGTTTTTCCAAAAAGGGAAATATATCCAAATCATGCCTTTATTCAGCTCATCAGAACTTCTGTCTATGTCTGGTACAAAAAGGCAAATTGGCTATTTCTGTATAAGTTATAATGATCATCATCTAGTAAAGTTCATGCACAAGTTCAGTAAATGGAGAAAGCTAGTATGGGTCTAGTAATTTAAGCCAAAATTTAATACTCAGACAACTAGGATGTAGTTTGATATTTAAATAGCTGACCTTATTTTTAAATGAGCTGTATGCATGCAATATCTGTAAACGTTAATGTTTTTATATATAAACCTTCTTTAAAAATTTTTTATTATTATTAATCATGCATAAATTCTTTTTAAAATTGATTCAGCATGCTGAAGCAAGCATAAAAGTATTATGGCCTGAAAAAAAAAAGATCAGTTTCAGAAAAATGAGCAGCTCCGGAATATGGTATCAGGCCAATTTGGGAGAAAACTTGAGGCAATAAGGACAAAAATTGGCGTCTAGTTCCTCTTGTCAACAGTTGCATGAAAGATTGAGATACAGATTAGCCCTTGCATCTTTTTTGGTTCATCATGCATCATCCATGCTGGGTTTAGCCTAAGAAAACTGTTGAAAGACACCTTTTTAAAAAAAAACAAAAAGACCATGGCCATCTGTCTAAGCCTATAAAGGTATAGTAATTTACACAGTTTTTTCTCAGTTGTACACAACCATATCAGAAACCAGCATGTGAATTATACAGGTCTCTGGCCATAGCCCTTGAGACTCTGATGACATTAGAAACTCCAGTTTCTAGACTGAGGACCAATCTATGCCTTAGCTTGCAGACAGAGCCATGTAATCATTATTTTCCATTCCAAGTGTTACAATGAGGCCACCTAAATCTTAACACAGCTTGTAAATATCTCAATTTTTGAGACAAATTGTCAGCCTGCACACCCCATTATCACCCGTGATGCAGATAAGGATGTCACACTACTATAAAAATGATGTGGATGGGATTTGACCTAGGCACAGACACACACATCTATGAAAACGTGTGGACTACTGATTATTTAGTGGCCTTCTGCATGCTTATGCAGGGAGGAAATGGAAGCATCCCCTGCAATGCATAAAGTCCCTGCGGGGAAAAGTGTTCCTTTCTCTTTGTCTTGGGTTGTAAGCAGATGGTAAAACCTTTCACATAGTTCTTGTCCTGAAAAATGCCTGCTCAGAAGCACAAATCCATGGAAAGTTATATAAAAAGGCCTGACTGAAAATTTTACCTCTGAAAGTGGTGTATACAGACATCTGCTCATCACAGAAACATCTTGAAGTACTGAAGAAAGAATCTTAAAGAATTGTTTCTTTCCAAGCAGTGGTATCAGAAAGTAAGGGAAGTGCCAACAATAACAAGATTGTTATAACAATAACCGTTTTTCCTCAACTGTTTTCCAGAGAAACCTACTCCTAGGAAAAAGAACTCTCTATCCTAAATTTCTAGTATAGCTAAAGATATTTGGGTTTTTTAATATTACTTTTGCTGGACTGTTGCTTGTTTGCAATTCAACCTCCTGGCTACTAAACCCTTTTTTAAAGTTTTCTACAAATATTCTGAATTATATTAGCAATGTTTAGAGAGATGTAAAATCTATAACATGGTATACTAAATGACCTGACCATATGACCCTCAGAATGGTGAGGTAGGGCCAGGACAGTGAGGGTCACATGGACAGCTAACACACTTTTCTCTTCTGGGGCTACCAGTTTTTCAGACTTTCTATTACTCTCAATGAAATCCTGATTAAAAGGCTCTCTTAGATCTAGTCGGAGTGGAATCATGGGCTGACCATTCCCATTCAACACTGGGTTGACATTTTTCAGTGTTTCTGGAAGGATGACTTGGCTGTGGTGTAATAGTGATGTCCTAAGTAATGGGTTTAGGAAAATTGAAGGAAAAAAATGGTGTCACAGATAATCTGATATAAAGCATAATCATTCAGATTGCATCCAGGAACATAAAAGGAAAAGAAGAAGAAAAGTAACCCCGGTTTTATCCCAAGTATTTACAGAAGAAGCACAGTTCTGCTGCCTTCAACCTGTATAAAAGAATGCTGCAAAAATACACTTATAAAATTATTTCTTATCACTACATCTCATCCACTCAATTACTGTTAGTTTACAGCTGCTGCTTAGAAGTCTGTGGGACAACAGTGGCATTTTTGGGCAATGTTTCACTACAACAGTGTACAGGTAGTTATACTGGTCTTAGGAAAACAGTCCATGCAAAGCTTCCATGCAAAGGTTCCAGATATATACCTGCAAACAAATGGGAGCAAAGTCTCATCTGCAAGAACACAAAACAAATCTGTGGAAAGAAAATTCTCACCTCTGTGACTGCTCATCACTCCTCCCTCCCCCTCCCACCTCACTTGATCCATGAAGAAAGAAGCGTTTTCTGAGCTAGGCCAATAAATTTATTAACCACACATCTAGTATATAAGAACCTTGTGCTCTACATGTGGGTGTTTTGAGGCAGTCAAATAACAGCACCAATAGCAATAGTCCCTTTGGCAATTACAATGATCAAAGAAACAGAAAAATTGCAGGTTTTAACCAGGGGAACTGCTGGTTAATTTGTTTGCTCCCTGGGATGTGTTGAGGGACTAATTAGCTAAATCATGGTGGATTTTAAATATCTATGTTTTTCCTAGAAAATAATTAGTTGTTTCATTAAAAAAATGAGGAGGTACCAGGCAGATGCATATACAACATTAGAAATTTATGGACAGCAGATTTAAGGTTGTTGGTTTACATATTAATGCAACTGAACTGACATGATGATAAGTTTTCAGCATTGCTCACTTGCTGTCTCCCACTACGGTGTATTCTGCATCTAAATCTGGAAGTGTATTAGCTTCTGCTTACACTCTGACTCTCATCTCCAAAGACTAGCTTTTCTCCTAGCTGATACCAGCATACAAATCATGTGGCACTTTCCCACTGCTAATTTTTGAACCATACCTGCCTGTTTTTGAAAATTTCAGAGAGCACAAGCCAAAAGCAGAAGTGTCACTCCAAGAATTTTTCAGCATAAGCAAGATCACTGCTCAAGTTCTGAGTCCAGAAATATGCTCATAACTGTCAGTTTGCTGTTGTGATATAATTTAGGAGTTTAGGTGCTTTGAGTTCCTTCTGTAGTTGTTAGATATGTTTCTATACCAACTACTAAGTCTCTGGACATTAGAAACTTTCCTTGCTGGTTAATGTTGATGTTGTTATAATTTTTACATAGTGTATTTAGAGATGATTAGTTTTTAGGAAATAGGAAAGCAAATTTCAGTCAAGTGTGGTTAAAGACATAATGTGTGGACATTTATCTGCAGACAGTGGACCTCTGCTGTCACAGGGGCGTGCTCAGACCCAGTGAAGAATATAAAAAGGCAGTAGAGTAGATGCAAGTAAGACATATATGACATATGCAAATAAAATATCAGCACATGATTGTTATAAAATGATAAACATAAGTGAAAAGTGGGAGATGAGGAAAATGGGGTGGAGAAAGTTAGTACCCAGCTAGCCAAAATAAAGAAGAGGCATAATAACTTTCATTACAGAGGGTGATTCAAGTTGAGAACATAATTTCTGGACATTAATACATCTCACAAAGGTATGGAAAATGTATATGGATCTCTGAAGGAAACACAAATAGACAGATGCTAACAATGAAAACTGGGACCATTTGTTTTTTTGCGGCTGGTGAGTGCATTTGGACTTGTGTCTTACAGAAAGAACTGCCTAAGCAGTTGTTTGAGACAGCTGTGTTCCTCTGTATGTGTGAAACCTTTGCAATATATGCAAAAAGAAATTCTGGGAAAAGGACCCACAGCGTATGGATGATGTACAGTAAAATTTTTATCAAGACCTACAGTGAGAATAACTAATTACATTCCTGAATTTGGGCAGTGAAAGGAATGGTAAGGAACATATATATCATTCTATTTTGCATTAGATATCTAAAAGATAGAGGATTAACACCCAAAAGTCCTGACGTGGTGGTTTGGGGTCGGTTGTCGGGGTGGTTTATTTTCAGGTCTGTTTCTTTGTTTTGGTGGTTTTGTTTTGGTGTTTGCGTGTTTGAGTCTTGTTTATTTTTGTGTGGTTTTGGTTAGTTTGGGGTTTTTTTTTACATATGTACAGAATATGAACTACAGGGAATCAGAGTAACATGAAGTCTGACTGGTTGAAAGGCCTCAGTACTTCAAGATCAGCTCTAGCATGTTAAGGGACTTAAGTTGTCAACTTAAGCTGACACTGCAAAAGCATGTAAGAATGTGTGAAGAACAGTCAGCTGAAAGGTACAAATGTCCCAGGGAATGAAAGTGGAAGAATGTAATTAAAAATCCCAAACTCTAAAGATAAGCATTCAAGACATCCACATATCCATTTTATTGTACCTCCTCTCCACTGTAAAGTAATAGGACTAAGTGGGGGTAGGGCACTCTGGGATAGTATGACTGTCTTATTTCAGCTAAGATAATTTCACTTTGCTAAGTATTTCTACATCAGATATCACACAAAATATCCTTAAATTATTTCAGGCTAATCAGAGCAGAGTATACAGTACAGCATTTCAGAGAATAGGAACTAGTTCAGAGTCTTATCCATAGAATAACTCCGAGATAAGCACCAACTACTTACCAAAATTAGATATACCAGTATTAGATATATTAGATTGGTATTAGACCTAACAATTAAACATCAAACATCTGCACTCTATTCCTTACACCTTTTTCTCTTTCATATTCCCTTTTTTCCTCTTTTTACTCCTGCAAGTACATTGTTTGTTTGTTTTTTACAAAGTACGTTTTCTCAGCTGTATGTGACTTTTTTAGATAGCAAGAAATACAAGTGAAATCCTGGTCTTGGACTCTTAAGTCTTTGTGAGATACTAACTACAAATAGTTCAGGTGTTCAGGTATTTCTTTCCCACAATGAGTTTCTTGCCTTACTGTTATGAAGTGTAACTCACGATGCCAAAGTGTCAAGGATTGCTCATTAATTTCTTGCTGATACTGTGTTAGTTCAGAACAAAAAAGGTTGCTGACAGACTTAGGGCACTATTCATTACATCAGAAAGCACAGACTGCATTACAGTGCCTACAGCAAGGATTGCAAGGCTCCATATGGGGGAAAAAGATGTAGGGAATAGAAACTAGCTCTGATCAAAGCAACTGGTAGAAAAAAAGAAAAGGGGGTAGAGATTCTCAGGCATATCTTGGCCTTTGTGAAGATTTGAAGTTGTTTATTGGGAGCTTGTCTTACCAAGGGAGTAATACTGTAATTTCCCAATGAAATGCTGTGAAATGGCTGTGGATTTTGACTGTGCTTTAAAGTGAAACAGCTGCTACATATCCTGAAACACCAGATCATGCTTTTGAGAATTTTTACTTGAGAGTGCCAGTAAGCATCTTAAATGTTTAGGATGTAGCAATTTCTAAGACAAAAAGGTTAGCAAACTAATTTCTTAGCACCAGATGAGAGTGCACATGCACATAGGTACACCACTAGTCTTGCTGGATAGTTCTGCAGGTTCTCTTTGCCCATGGGGGTACAGGGAGACCTGAGGAGCAGTGGAGTATTGTGTGCGGTCTATTTGTTATTCCATCATGGATCTAGGACTGCCCTGTATCTGAACTGTTTCTGATTCCTAACCAGGCCTCACACTGCAGATGTACAGCACCTATGAACAAATTAATTTCATTTTCCTATTTTATTTTCATATTTTCCATTTTGTGAAAAAATGACTTTCAACACTTTAAATCAGTAACCAAGCAAGTACACTTTCCCTTGCAAATTAATAGGGCTGTTTGCTCTGGTCAGTTTCTAAGACCACACTACTGAACACTATGTAGCTAAAAATGCTGCATCTTACACCAAAAATGCTTACAAGAGAAACTGTAATAGTGCAACAAACACCAAGTACTCATGGTGCATCAAAGTTGCTGCTTTATGTCTCTTCCACGCTACTGTAAGGGTTGCATTTATTAAAATAAAAAGCCAGTGGATACTTAACACTCAGATAAAGCCTGCTCGTAATTTGCTGGCTCTGTAGGAGTCTCTTTACGCTGTGCTGCAGGTTCAGGACTCTCTGAATTACATGTATTAATTACATTGCCTACCAGGAAAGCAGGAGGTTAGCTGGAAAGCTGAGTTAGCAGGATTTATCCACCATGAGTTCCTTATAGCAAGGCAGTATTGACTTCAGGGGCATATTTTTAGATAATCTACATCCTTACACCAACATGGTTAAAGGTTACTGCAGTGGATCCTGACTAAATCTGTTTCTAGAAACAAGCAGATAATATAATTCTTAGAACATCAGAGTAAATATTATTTTCTTTCTATTTTAAGCTCTGGTCTTATTAGCTGGAAAAAGAAAACAGAGCAGATGTTGGTTTTCTTTGTTTTTTTTTTTTTCTAGTGAAAAGTTAAATTAGCTTTATAACTGTTAACCATAAGAGAGAAGCTGGCTCCAAATGACAGTGGCATTGTGGACACTTTAACAAGGTTGTATGTATTTTACTAATCTTGACTTCTGTAACCTCAAACGCAAAGCAAGCAAGATGCTGCTGCATGGAACATATTCCCAAAGATTGCTTTCCATCATGCATTCAAAACTATAGCAGCCGGACAGACATCCATGAATCCCCCAGTGATGATTCATAGCCCTAGGCAATTGCCCTGATTTTGAAGGCTAAAATCTAAGAGCATAACAGGCTGCTACTGTTAAAATAATTATTGTGGAGCTGAATAGACAAGATGTGTTCTCGTGTCAAATCATTTGTCTGTACTAACCCTTGAAGACAAAACACAAACAGACATTTAATACTGATTTTAGCACCTTTTTGTAATTAATTTAAAAGGCATATGTTTTTCGGCTATTTATGCATTACAGACAAGAATTGAATGCTTGCAAACTCTTGAGTCTTTTGTGTTCAGAATTAGGTCTTTTTAGAAAATATCCAAAGGACTTTCCTCCCTGGTGCTTGTTTTAAGCAAAAGGCTGGACATAAGAGATTGTAATATAAAATGCCAGATTACAGTTTCAGCAATTGCTAGGTAAACCATGTGAAAGTGCTGCTATAATGGCAGCACATTATAAAAGATGGCTAGGGTACAAATGAACAGTTTTTCAGGCTTAGTGTAAATGTAGTGATTCCACATCCAGTGGCAACCACAGTCTAGCCTTTGATCTGGACTTGGAATAAAAATTTTTTTTAAAATTCTCTCCAAGTTCTTCCTCCAGCTGGAGGTCTGAATTTTGCAAAGGCTTGTTTGCATCCCTTCTGTAGTATAAAACACATGATACCACTGACTCCATGAAATTACTTCAATTACTTTCAGAGCTACTTGAAATACTTGGATATACATGGTAAATAAACTCAAAAGAGCAGCAATCCAGGAATTTTTTCCCATAAGGGTCAAAAAATTAAGACAAACATGAGATAAAAATTAAAAGAGAGTGGTGAACAGCTCTAAACTACAATTGAGGCCTTAAACTAGGTTAAGTGAAGGTAAAGAATTAAAACCAAGTAAGACTCATCTACTGATAAGTATCTGCCTATTTTGTACAAAAAGACACAGGCATTGAAAAAAGCACAAAAGTTGCCAGGATTAACATGCAAGAAGCTCAAATGTGCTTTCCATTTTTTTTATGTTAAAGATTGCAATTACTTGAGAACGTAATTGCCCACTAACATTCCCCTGGCAGCAACAAAATAGACTCTGTGTCAACAGTTTCAAACCTTGCTTATATATCTCCTGAGAAGAATCATGCAGACCTGCATGTATGTTAGGTTTATTTAAATTATACCACAAGGCACTTTAAACTACATATTAAATCAGTTTCAGGGATTACATATAACCCCTAAAATATAAGTCCCAATAGGACTACTTCCATTTCTACGTTATAATCAGGATGAGAAGTAAGCAGTACAGTGAATTTTTAGATAATCTTATTCTGTCCTTGTTGCTAATCTATTGCAGAACACAGAAACTGAAAACAAAGCAATTATGAGTATTTAGTGGGCTCCTTGCACAAGAGCCAAAAAATCACTCATCTACATGCTTCTGTCACTATTTTTCCTCACTATCTTTAGAATCCAAAAATCCAAGTGGAACATGTCCAAAAAAGAAACTAAATCGATCCTGCTCAGAAAAGATCAAAACAGTCTTATCTGGGAACTCAGAAAGGAGTCCCTTGTGTTAAATAATACTTTTATATATAGCCAACAGCTGAATTAATTTAACTTCACAGAGAAAATGGTAAATGAAGAAAAGTACTAAATGTAGATTGATACTGAAAGAGAATGAAAGGAAAACAAGTAAAATGCTCATCCTGGAACATTCCACTTTCAGAAGGGCTTTAGACACAAAGGGCAGGAAGCTATTTGCATGAGATAATGTCAACCCATAGAATCTCACAGTAAATTAACAGGTTTGTTCTGTTTCCACAGCTTACCTATCAAATAAGACAATTCCTTACAGAAAAGTGTTGTGCACATTTTTACTGATGCAAATCAAGATTCACTGTCAAAACTGTGACTCTATATGCATACAGAAAAATCATCTTCAGCAAAAGCTTTAATGTCTCATGGTGCTGGGGGAAGGGAAGGTGCTTCTGTTTGATCTCTGCTGTCTGCATCACGGCAGCACTCTGAACAAATGCTGAGGAAGTGTTCTGCTTCCCTTGCAACTCAGCAAGACAAGAGAATATAAAATCTATCCTCAAGGGTGGCATGTTCTGCAGCAGCTGCTCTGATGTTCACGGGCTTGTGAGATCAAACATTTTTACTGAAGTAACTGATAACTTACAGACTGACAAAGAGACCTATATCCACACTGAGTGAAATAATAATGATGTAAATTGAAACTATCTAAGAAAATAGAAGGGTTTTAGTCCCAATACCTGTTTGTAAAGCATGCAAAATACCATCTCAAAAGTTTTTTATTTGAAACAACAAAAAGGAAACTCCATTACTTTGCCCTTTTTCAAAGACTGTCATGATTTTATTTTCCATTTAGCTACAGCTGGTAAAATATGTTGCAACCTACTAAAACAGCCAGTTCCAGAGTTTTATTGGTTTTATTAGTTTAATTAGTTTTATTTCAGAGTCAAAAATTATCTTAACTAATTTTGATTGTTACTTGAGTCATCAAGTAACAAGCTGAATAAAAACATACTTGATTGTGATTGTTCAGTGTTGGAAAATTAGAAATTACTGAGATGACAAACCTAAATTTGGTGTTGGTGACAGAAATATCAACCGTTTTCTCACAGGTTAAATGAGTACCAAAATCATGAAATGTCATTTGGAAATGTGTGGTGAGTAACCACACATTTATCTGATCTCAGTGTTCAAATGATCTATTCTCTCCACCCAACAGGTGTTAAGAGGCAAAAAGGCAAAACCTGTATTTGTCACAGGTGTAAAAGGAATCCTGTCTTCGAAATTTCTTCCAGATCTTCAGAGTCAACGTTTATTTAGCTGACTTTGACTTAGATTTCAGTATCCAGTGTTCATCCAGTCTTTTCTTAAACACATCCATGGACAGTGACTCCACCACCTCCCTGGGTAGCCCCTTCCAAAGTCCAATCACCCTTTCTGTGAAGAAATTTTTCCTAATATCCAGCTTAAACTTCTCCTGGCACAGCTTAAGGCTATCCCCCCTACAAACAGAGAGCTTAACCTAGTACAATCTTACTCAAGAAAAGTGAAAGAAACTCGATGACCTACCAAAGTCAGAAAGGAAGAAGACAGACAAGTAGGCAACAGCATCCACCCACCCTAATTCACAGCTGGTACCTACAATAAAAGGAAAGGCAAGACGTCTCTCTACTTTATTAGATAGAAGCCTCTTTTAGTCTATTAGTTGGTTATACCAGCAGTAACTTTCAGAGACTGCAATGTCAACATAATTTTTTTAAAAAAGGAGGGCGTAAAAATATGACTTTATTTTATTTAATCCTCAAAGTCCAGCATGAACCAAAGTAATAAATTTCAGAATAATTTTGTTTGTACTTTCTGCCTTGTTTTAGTGAAGACATTCAAAGAGAAATAAAAGTAAAAAGTACTTGGTAAATTACCAATATTTCATAGGAGAAAGACAAACGAAAGATAAGCCTCTTGAAGATGTAGCTTTCAGGGATATCTTATAAAATAGTATTTTTAAACATCAACCATGAGATTTTGTTTACAAAAGGCTTCCTTCTTATTTCCTTACAATCTGTTTGAAATTCTATGAAAGCTAAAGTTCTTTTGATAGATTAAGGTTCTCCTAAGAGGATGAAAATTCCAAAGACATGCTTTTGTTAAAAATAGTAATATTTTTAAGGGGATCTCTCCAAGGGCCAGGCA
Organism: Vireo altiloquus; assembly: GCA_013396875.1. Lineage (NCBI taxonomy): Eukaryota > Metazoa > Chordata > Aves > Passeriformes > Vireonidae > Vireo > Vireo altiloquus. The sequence goes on from VZRF01001485.1 coordinate 41,126, forward strand.
TATCTTTTGAAATTTTTTCAGCAGTGAGATGAGGGAGAGCTGATAATATATGAGCATTAATACAGCCAGTGCATTCAGAACTGCTTTAGAAGAGGCTATGGATATTTTCCATACCTGACTGCCTTTATCTATTTAACTCATGATCTGCAATTTGCTAGCTATTTTTCCCCTGGACAAAGATTTCTAATCAAGCAGAAGTAATCATCATTAGGGTAAACATGATGAAAGTAGGAAACACAGTAAGCAGCTTTTGATGAATTTATTCTATAATTGCCGTTCCTTTCTTTTGACTGAAAAAACCCTCAGTCAAGGACACCACTAAATTTTAAGATAGTAGGTTGAGAAGTCCTTTTGCAGCTGGTGTTAACCATGTCACAGCCTTCATTTAGAGGTCCCATTTCATCTGTAGACATTCACACTGAGTAAATGAAAACGTTCCACACTGTGGAAATAAAATATTAGCAGTCACCCTCCAGCATAACCCAAGTCTTGCTCACCTATTTCCAAACGCTGGAGAGTTAGAAGGGTTCAGCTACATTGACAAGGCTGCTACAGGGCCCGGGAAAGTTTCTTTTCTTTTTTGGATCCTCTCTTGTAATTTGCTTGCTTCCTAACCTAGACTTCTTTGCTCTCTGAACCATTATTTGATAGAAAAATCCACTACAAGTAACAATGATGATGTAAGGAAAACCCATTTCTGGAACCCATTCTCTCCCAGAAGAGACTGTCCCCCCATCTATCTCCTTCCCACAGCTCACTGCGGCCAGAATATCTCCTGAGTGGTTTCTCTAAAGAAGAGCCTTTGTGGTATAAAGTGGTCTGCAACTCTTCCTCACCAAGCACTTTCCTTTGCCTATTTGTCACATCCAATTTTTAGCAGTTCATCCATCCCCTTCCCTTGTTAAGGGTTTTTTTTATTAAGGTTATTATTATCAGCTGTCCCTCATCTCACTGCTGAAAAACTGTTTTCTGCTGCAAGTGGAAGTGTATTTTTTAATGAAAATACTGGTAAAACCTTCAGAAAATGAAGACTCACTTTACCCATAGATGACTGCTCTGTTCTGCCAGCCAAAGTATATTGTCCTCTTTCTCCCAGGGGGAAAGTATGTCTCATAGAAAGAAAAGAGCTTCTGACTGCAGAAGAAACAAAAAACTGGCAGAAGAAATATGCCAGGCTAGGAGCTACCAATGAATAGTTCATCCTTACACAAGGGAAACCATAAAACTGGAGTGATAATGTTGTGAATGAAAGTTTTAGGTCACTCAAAGAATCACCAGCAAAGGTGTTGACAAAAGCAGTTTTAATATAGTAGTGACAGCATGAAGGAGTTCATTGCTAAGGTCCGCTCTACTGCTTACTAGACAGTTAAGGCACACAGAGAAAAATCTAAAATCAGTCAATCCAAAATCAGCCTCAAATGATCTATGCAGAGGCTGGAGATGGAAAAAATGGGAAAGGGGAAGGATAAAAAGGAATGTTGAGGATCTGTTCATTGAGTCACAAGGTAAAAAGCCTGGCATGCCCTTGCCAAACTCAGCCCCAGGCATGACCAAGAGTTTAGTCCTAATGGTTTTAACTTGACTTAAACCTGGCAGCACCAAATTGATAGTGTAATTTAAATAATTTAACAAAATATTATAGAATTTACAGTAAGCACAACATTAACACACTTAAAGGCCTGATTTACCAATCTAAAGTGCTTAAGAATCTAAGAGAGTAGCATTCATAGTTCATTTATTTGCTCTAGTGCATTCAGCCTCGCATTTGCAGAGGCCTAAAGGAATATGTACAAGGTGTAGACCTATAAAAATTCCTCTCATGTCAAGAGAAATAATCCCATCAGATGCCTTTACACCTTCTCAATGAGTGAAGGTTTGAGCCTTGAGGAGTGGGGGTACCAGCCCAGGCTCCATTGGCTGAGTTTGGTGTCAGCCCTCTGAGTATCACAAACCTGAGAGTTCACTGGCTCTGATGCTTGTGCTTTAACCTGTAGAAATCTTCTGCGGCCTTTTTACACTGTCCCAGGTGTGGCAAAGCCAGCTGGAGTGGTGAGGCAGAGAGCAGAGTCGCTCCTGACAGCAGTTGTCTGAGGTAGGAAAGCTTTGTGCTGGCAAGTACAAAGTTTCTCCTCTTCTTCATGTGCGACAGCTTTGCTGAGCTGTGGAGTAGGTGCACTTGGATACCTGCTGGAGGTGGCAGAGGGGTTTGCTGTGGGTCCCCAGGAGGGACTGAATGAAGAAATGGAAGGGGTTCTTGGGCACATGGGGTGCAGCCTTCCTGCAGTGACAAGAGTGGGTACAGGATCCATGGGGAGATGGTATTTCTCCTGATGTTACCTCATGGCTGGGGCACCACAGTCCAGAGCTGCCTCGAAACCTCTGACCAGCTGCAGGTGCTCAAGGCAGGGATGAGTTGATGCAAGCAAGGGAAGGACATGGAGGACTGCTGGCAACAGTGGGATCCAGGCCACACCTCCTGTAAGTACCACTGAGAGCATCACACGTTCTGGGAGGGGATGGATCTCTCTCTCAGCATAAAGCAAAGTAATCCATGTATCTACCCTGATTTATGACGAGGTACCTGCATTCCCATAGACATCTCCTGATACAACCAGCACCAGTTAGTGAGTACAAGGGTGATTGCTCTCTGCTGTAAAGCAGTAAAGCATTCAAAAAATACGATCTTCAGATCTACAGAAAACTGCATAATTTAACACCAGTACCAGAAACATTCTACATTAAAGCAACAACAGAAAAAAAGGCCTTACACTTACCTAAAAGAGCTTTCTAAACGACATGTATTATTTGGCCTATGCATTATTATTTCTATTCATAATTAATGGAAATGTAGCAATTTTTTGCTAATGGAAAAGAACAACTGCAAAGAGCACTTTGATTGCATTATGTTTATTACCCATCTTAGGAACTAAATATGCACTTAACCTGTAATTAAGGGTACACAATAAGAGCTTTGTAAATATTGCAGTTGAAAATGTCCTCTCAACACCACTTAGTACCATTAGGCAAAATATTTGCTCTAAGGACTGTCTCTCTGAAGAGCTAAAATTGTTTTTCTGGGAAAAAAAAGGAAGGAAAAGGAAAACCTAGAATATAGGACTGCCTTGTTTCTCTACATCTTTCACACTTACTTACCCAGGACTGTGTGCTCAAACAATACTGTATGTCTGTGATGGTCTGAAACCTCCCTCTCTGCTGGGGAGCATGAAGAATGGAGTCAAATGGGGAAAAAAACCTGATGTGCAAAATCTATTCACAAAATACCCCAGTATTATTCCATAAAAGTGTTATGTGTTCCTACCTTGTTATGTGCCTGAACAAGAGCTAAGAGCGCTTCTCTTATTTTGTGATAATTTGCAAAAAATTTGACCTTAGAAAAGCTTTATATTTCAGTTTCAAAAAGAGGAAAGGAGACCAAGTGACATAAATAAATCTCAGACAACTTGCAATTTCTTTGCAGAATTTAAAAAACCTCTCAAATCCAAAAGCGGTATATTTTTTCTTAAGAGTAATGAATACCAAAGCTTTAGGCTCAAATATTTACTCAGTCTCTTTCAAATAATCTTCTAGTGATGATTCATCTTCATGGTATAAGGAATTATTTACAATTATACATATGATCTTTTAAAAAACAAACCTTTTAAAATTTATTATTCACTTCTGTTTTTGAAATTTTGGTCTCATATCTCACTGGATTGTTTTGTTAAATAAGGCTGCAATTGATAAATAACCTAGAAGCAGAGTTCAAAGGAAAACAACACCGACTGGTATGTTTCTGGTGTCCTTTGGAGGACGCAGAATGCCATGTAGATGAGCAGCACGTGCCACACGCTTACAGAAACAATTTAATTCCTTGCAATATTTAGGGAGAGAGGAAACCTTCATGACAATTCTATATCCTGATATTATGTGAACAAGTAACAAGGAAGAGTTTGAAGTTGCCTGAAAGTGGGACTTGGATGAAATTAGCATTTTTCTTTTAATTACCCACTGAAACAATTGTCCCTGTGTTAATAATGACTTTGGCACTGCTCTCAGGAGATGCTCTTTCTAGTCTATCTGCATTTCCTCTGAGCAGAGTTAGGAGCTGTTATGGTAAATTACCGATTCTGCATTATACTTTTTTTTGGGTGGAGCTTTACCACAGGACATTCAGGGAGGGGAGAGCAGCCACCTTGCTGCAGCTGAAGTGTCCTTCTGTTTAAGACCTTTGACAATCTAATGGTAAGACTTACTACAGGCCACAGGCTGCAGATAGCTTGCAGCTGCCATTTCACATACTTTCTTTGGAAGTGTGCATCACTTTTTAAGTGGAACAATTTGTGACTGAATCAACATTGATGGTTAAGTTCAGAATGGGTGGCATTAGAGGGTAGGTTATCCCTTAGGTGTTTTACCTGACCATGATCATGGCAGCTATTTGTTGTACTGCCAGAGCGCAATCTGTCCCTGAAAACTGCACCTGGTGCTGTGCAATGGATGCTGAGTGCCATGACGAGGATAGACAGACCACTCAGGGAATATGAGACAAGACAGAAGATTCTACATCAGCAATTCGGGCAAATTGAGGCAGAAGTTTCTCATGGCATTGATTCTAGTTAAACTTCTTTTTTTGCCTACTTACATTTTTCATTTTAATCCAGTGCATATTACAGAGCAAATTTAGTTGGTTGTTTAAAAAGCTACAACAAAACCCTGAAATTATGTCAATTTCAGATACCCTTGCTAGGTGTGAGACTATCTCCTTCTCTCCAGCCTGTATATTTATTGAAAAATATTTCCAGGCACATAGTCCTCCTCATCTGACTTTCTTCCCAAAGTTCTACCTGTGTAGAAAAGTTATGAATATTTTAAAAATAATTCCCCATTTTTTACATTCAAATTATAAAAACCTACCAAAATCAAACTAATTTTACAAAGTCAGCCTTGAAACATCTCAACTAAATCCAGCTGGCTTCACTAATTGTGCCTCAAACTCCACAACTCCTCAGTAATCTGACTGACATATTGTGCTCTTGTTTCTCTTACCACAACAGGGAGATGTTTGCTTGCTCTCCACTAAGCAAAAAGACAGAATAAACTGGTGATATTTTAATAAAATTATCTGCTCAGCATTAAAAAAAATTTTTCTACTAGTCACTGTGTGCCACAACTGTCAGAGTTGACCACAGAGGCCAGCTGCTCAGTCTGTCCTCACTTCCAGTGCTTCCCACAAGATGTTCACAGTCCTGCAGTATGATGAAGCTAAATTCAAACGTTTTGGATCTTATTTACAGATCATATAATGTAACATGGCTGGCTTCAGTTTAATCGGAGTATTCATCTCATATTTTTCTATTTCCCAGTGGATATGAGTGCTCCTATGTGCTGTGCACAAAAGCAGAACCTGCTTAAATGAGCTTATATTTTCTACAAGTGCACTAGAAAGTAGACCTGCAGATGCACCTGATGCAAAGCTTTAGAGCAAATCTGAAACTGGATATCAGGATGCAGATGTTTTCACCCACCATTTTCATTCCAATCTGCAGATGCAGTCACATCTCTGGATTGAATGATATAGTCAACACAGATAAAGTTCTCTGTAAGTAAAAAAAGGAAGAAAAAAGGAAAAAGAGTAATAATTTAGCCCCCCACATGATGAATTAAATAGAATCTAAAGGGTCATTCTTCAAGTATCATATTCTGAGTTCTAATACATTCTGAGTTCTAATGTATTCATAATTAAGGAAAAAACAAAAGACTGTTTCATCTGTAAAACTTCAAGGAAAGTAAAATTTGCATTTCAGTTAGTTTAAAAAATTACCTGCATAATATTCATTTAAGGAGGAAACTGCAAGTGATCACCCTTAAATGTTTTCTGAGGAGAACAGAAACCTGGATGACATAACAGATGTAATTGCACTTCGTATTAATTAACTGAGAATTTTCATTGAAATAATCAGCATCCTATTGGGCATGTAAAGTTAGATGGAGCATAGCTATATTAACAGATTCTGATGATGAACCAAGAGAAATTTTAATGCGCTTCTCTATCATTAGTGGTTTGTCCCAGTAGAAAAGAGTTTTGCTAGATTATCCTAGATTCACAAAATTTAGAGTGTGATATGATTTTCTTTTGTTCTTTTTGCAAAAACTAAAAGGAAAAAAAAATGGGAACTGTTCATACTTGTTCTAACCTGTAATTTAATTTTTGTGTTCTTTCACTTCACATTTTTTGCCAAGACTTCTTTGGGGGATAAGCAGTCAATCCACTACAGTAGGACTAATAAGCTAAGTTAAACAGCAGGACATCAGTAGTGAAGGCACACACCTTCAGTTTTGACTTGATCTTCATCTATTCTCATCCCTTGATCTTCAACATCTTTCTAATTTCACCTGGTTACTCTAAAATCCTGTCATAAAGATGAATCTCATAAAAGCCATAATGTGAGACTATCAATCTGCCATTCTGAGCAGTGCAAAAGTGCCCTTTTCACAAAATCCTAAGGCTTATTTTGCATGTATTATGCAGAAGAGTCAAAGAGACACTGTCACAGTGTAACAATTCCAGACTATTTGCAACATGGTAAGTATCTCACTCAGATGAGTGGATTGGTATTGAATTCCCCTTAGCAGCCCAAGCATAGAAGGGTACAGACACCTGTTGAAAAAGGGAAGCCAGAAGATGTGGGCTTTTTTAGAGTTTAGCAAAGCTTTTGATACTGTCTGACATAGTATCCTTCTGAACAAAATGTCCAGCAAACATGTGCATAAATCCATAATATGCTGAATGAACACCTAGCTAGGGGGTCAGGCTCAAAAGGTTAGAATAAATAGGCTTTCATCAAACTGGAAGCCTGTCCCCACTGAGGTTCCACAGGGAACCTCTGTTTTAGGTACAGTGGTTTTTAATGCTTTTTATGAATGATACAGATGCAGAAATCAAGTATACATTCAGGAAGTTTGTGGATGATGCTAAATTAGGAGGGTCTGTGGACTCTGTCAAGGGTGGAAAGGCCTGGCAGAGAGATCTGGATAGACTAATAGGAAGCTTGGCAATCACCAGACATATGAAACTTAATAAAAGCAAATTCTCCACCTGGGATGCGAAATGCTGTTTATAGGTGTATATATATAGAGATATATATATGCATATATTATACATACATACATGTACAGCAAGTTGAATCTGAGTCAGCAGTGCCCTGGCAGCCAGGAGGGCCAACCCTGTCCTGGGGTGCATCAGGCACAGCATCGCCAGCTGGGCAAGGAAGGGGATTGTCCTGCTCTGCTCTGCACTGGGATGGCCTCACCTCGAGTGCTGGGGCCAGTTTTGGGCTCCTCAATATGAGAAATAAGCTATTAGGGAGCATCCAGAGGAGGGCCATCAGGATGGTGAAAGGTCTGGAGGGGAAACCATATGAGGAGTGTCTGAAGTCACTTGGTTTGTTCAGCCTGGAGAAGAGGAGATTGGGGGGAGATCTGATGTGGTCCACAGCTTCCTCAAGGTGTGCAGCGGAGGGGAAAGTGCTACTTTCTTCTCTCCAGTGACCAGCAATAAAGCACAAAGAAATGGAACCAGGATGTATCAGGGGGAGGTCAGATCTGACATTAGAAAAACGTTCTTCAGTGAGAGGTTGGTCAGTCACCGAGCAGGGAAGTGGTCATGACAGCAAGTCTGCCAGAGTTTAAGCACCACCTGCACAATACTTTACTCAGATAGCTTAGATGTAGATAGTCTGAGAGAGCTGGGAGTTAGACATTGATCCTTACATGGGTCCTTTATGTAGCACAATGAGCCACAAAGAGAGACATCCACCTTCCCAGGACCCAGTTCCAGTCTGGGGTGCAGACTCTGATCTCCTACTTCCACTGACTTTGTTCTCTGATTTTGTTGGAATCTCTAATCTTTCCATTGTAGAAATATTAGTAAGTTGGAATGACTGCAGTTTACTATGAAAAATTTCAAAATTACTTATAAAGGAAATATTAAACTATACTAAATACTGACTGAACTAAACTGGTCCATTAATCTGTGTCGCATTTTCTTATCTGTTATAGTCTGGTTGATTCTGCCCATGTTGTCCCTCATCCCAAATTCTCAGAAACAGAGCACTTAATTTCTTAAATTTTTCTGCAGTTTTGGCCAATACTTTGGCACGATTCAAGTAAATGAGGAGGGGGATCATTTGAATATACAGTATCTATTTTTCAGTAGGCTAATGCATGCACATGCTATTTTTTAAGGAATTACAGACTGAATGTACAGATTATTGACGCTTTCATATTTTAATAAATTTATAACAAAACAAATGGGCCTATATTCTTGAAAATTTGATCCACACAGATATGAAAAAGACATAGAATAATATAGAAAGAATGGACACTTTGTTTATATTTGTAGCCTTTTTTGTTGAAGTTAGAGCACATAATCTCCCCAGTAGATTGGTAGCAAACATGCTTTGTTTGGATGAAATTCTGTCATCTTCCTAAGCAGACAGAGATATCTGTATTGCAGTCACTCAGTGCACCTGAAGCTGGATTAAAATCTCCAACATCCCCACATGCCATAAACCCTGGAAAGCACTAATTTTCTGTGAGACCACCAGTGAAGACTTTGTGAAAAAAGGGTCAAAGAAAATGAATCTCTACAGGTTTGGTTCCTAGTCCCAATATCCATTACCTACAGCCACTATTTGAAGGGGCATCCTTCTCGCAAATATTTCTCTCAAAAAGTTGAGTTTGAAAGCTGTGAACTTTGAAAATCCCTCAAAAAATCACAGGCAGACCACATGGTCATTTCAACAGAGCATTTATAACTGCTATTATTGGATGGTTTCTAGTGTTACCTAAGAAATGTTTGAAGTGAAATGGAACTATAACAAATCATAAGCCATGACTTTGTGCTGGACATTGGGTGTTATTCATTACATTTCTCTGCAATCGGGTATGAAAATAATAATTAGTAGTGCACAGAGAAATTCACAAGAGGCTGAGGGACAGGAAATAATTTCTTCAACAAAACCTTTAGGCAGAGTGTCTAGTTTGCATCCTGGACTTCAGTACAATGAATATCCTCTGCAGAAATGAACTTTGCAGGGTAACTTCATGGAGATATTGGAAATGCAGGGCAGAGAGTCTTTCTATTGAGCTTTATATCTCCAAAATCAACAGTGCATTTCAGTAGCTCTGCCTCATTGGCAGCTGGAGTGGCTAATGAAGAGCTTGGAATGATGGTCCAAGACTTCCCTCCACATAATCTCTCAGGTCAAAAGAGAGAGATAGTTGTTGTTTTGTTCCTAATATCCCTGAACAAACATCCTTTTCAGTACAAGGACCACTGTAAAAATTTCCTTCCTCACAGGTCCTGGCTTTGTAACCGTAAGTGTCTTTTGCAAGCCTGTAAGCAGGGTGAAAAGAAGATTGATGTGCCTACAAGGCATTAATATAGTCATAATTGGATGAATACGTGTAGTTATGAAATATGAAGCTACTACATTAATTTTTTCAGCAATTACTTTGTAAGTTTATAATTCCAAGCTGGACAGGCAGACAGATAGATAGATAGACAGACAGATGTAATTTTGGTGGCTGAAATTAATTTAATATTTTAGGATTAATTAATTTTAAAATTTAAAAATCCAATAGACCTCTTTGCTGGATATTTCTGGCTTCAAATGTGCATCTAAATCACACACACATATCTGCACATAGTATGTGCATGCTGGTATATGCTATTTCATTCTGTCATATCAAAGATTATGCTAAATTTTCTTAAATAAGGTTAAGGGCTAAGGTTTATTTTCATTCCACTTGGAATGTAACACAGTAAAATATATTTTCAGGGAGCTTATTTTACTTAAACATTTATTTTCACAGAAAAAAAATAATAGCTCTGAAAACTGATTAAAATATCCTCAAAGTCAGCTCTTATTTTTAGCCATACTGTATTTGTTCACATTGAGCAACAAAGTTCCCTCCAACCAGTCAAAACAAAATGAATAAGATTAGCACAGTTGAGCCCTGAATAATCTGATTTGATTAATTTTATTTTTGAGGATTTTGTTGTTATTCATGTCTGTCAAAATGGAATAAAAAAGTCCTTGTCATTATTGTCAACATACTTAGCTTGTTCTCATTCTTAGTATTACTTCTATTTTTAAAGCTAAGCAAGTGCACAAATTGGTATTTGAAATAGTCACTATTTTATGGGGAAAAGGAAACTTCCACCTGCACTGTAATTAATTTTATCCCTGGAAATCCTACAGAGTCACTAGGTCCATATAAGAGGAAAACAGTGTATAAGAAATGCAGATAAATTTTTCAGGGAATATCGCTTACAGAAATGTCAATGAATCAAGTATTTGTAAATATTTCCAATCAAAACATAGAATCAAATAAATATTATTGTAGAGTTAGAGAGAGAAACTGGAAATTAGACTCTGGAGTGAAGCAATTTTTGTCTCTATAGGCAGCCTAACCTTTATCACTAGAAGGTGTCTCACACCATTTTACTTCCATACGTGAAGATCTCTACCTCTTTTAAAGGTCCAGTTCAGATCTTAAGCAAGGATAGCAAGGTCAGCTCTGAATACTGAAATCCTGGCACTTCAAATTACATTGACTATATAAAAAAGTAATTGAAATAAACTCAAATCAGCAATAATTTGAGATATTTACAGAATTGACAGTTCAGGGAAGAAATTTCTTTTTCACCTACCCATCCTTTATGTACTTTCTTGGATCCTTCAGACAACTTACACTACTAATTCTTCCACCAGGATGCTTTGTGACAAGCTCTGTTGAATCTTCAGATGTCTGCTAAATCTCTGTTCTTACTGTTTATAGTGCTGATCTCCCTGTTTAGCTACAAGCAGAACCTAAAACCACAACATCTTCCAAAACTTGCTGACAGTCAAAATTACTTTCACTGGTGGAGAGCAGTGGCATTATCGGCTTGCACCTCCCTGACGAGTAAAACTAGATGCATTGATGTCTCCCTATAAAATATACAAAAATAATCTAATTCATGGAGTGGAGTAAGAAACAGGAAGAAAAGCTGCATTTGTACTCAGTTAAATGTTTTCATGAAGCTTTTAGAAATACTGTATGTTATTAAAGTTGCAAAGACTTTTTTATTCTCAATGGAGGCAGTCTTGGCTAGCTGAATATAGTATAGCTCTGTTGTATATTTTTTTGATGCAATCTTTTTTATCAACGCTGGAAAATCAACTGCTCTTTTACTGGCTAAATATATGCAATGAATATCCTTGCCTTGTGACAGAGCCAACCTGAACACTATATGTCAGCATGTGAAGAGCTTGTCAATCTTCGGTGTTCTGGCTAGAAAACTAGTTTGTGCCCAGTTTATGGCCCTGGTTGTGGATATCATAAAGGATAAAAACTTCCTTGGATAGTAATTGGCATTTTGGGGAAAAATCTGAGGGGAAAGGCAGTTAATCTGAGGTTTTCTGTATTGTTGTAATAATAATTTCAGGGTATTCTTTGGTGTGAAAGTGCAAATTCAGGCTTAATCATGTAAGTTCTTCATCAGAACAAATTTTCTGAAGCAGACCTTCTACTTACATAGCATATATCACACAGAAATTAAGAGATACTTAAAAAGTCTGTGCATGGCAATTAAGCTACAAAGGAACAAGATATCAATTCAATGATTGTCAAAGAGTTTAACTGGCAGTGAACCTTTCTGGATTTTGACTTAAACTTGGCTCCTAGGGGCTCTGATCTATTAACCTGTCCATCTGTGGAAATAAAAATGATACTGGCTTTGGCCCAAAACTTCATTTGCTCACCATATCAGAGACGAGCTGCAAAAGCAGTTCATGAGGCCATCCTGATCCAATGACAAATGTGATTACAGCACTGCCTCGGTTTTTTTCAGACCCTACAACTTTTTGCAGTCTGGGGCACAGAAAGCAGATAAATATTCTGGCACTTTCAGCAGGATTGTGCTATGGCTCTTCCAATGGATGTGCCAATGGCTCTTCCTCTTCAAAGTGCATTGTTCATCAAGATAAACACAAGCACTTCTCAGAGGCCTCATTTGTTTAGCCTTAAACATGGCAGAGTGATTACTGTCCATACTAGCCTAAATCATAGCCTAATGATCCTCACAAATACAGCCCTGGACCTAGTATGAACCAGTGTTTGTACTCTGCTTTATGAAAATGTTTCCAACTTTTAATTATAATCACCATCTGCAACTGGAAAATTAGTAAAATATTTTCAGGGACAAGAAAAACTTTTTCAATACTTTTTTTTCTAACTATTTCTTGCTAAATGGGCTATTAAAATACATTTGATAGTATGAAAAAAGAATAATTAAACTCCAAACATAGTGTTGCAATTAATATTAAGAAGAACTTCTGCCAAACTGTAATGGATATGCTCAAGCTGATTCCGCACAAATTTAAAGTCTTCTTGATTGAAAATATCTGAGAGGATTGTGGTATAAAAACATAGAAATAGAAATACTATAAGATACACAAAAAATGTAGATGTGGTGATCAGTGTGTTCAAGAAATAGCCACATGGTATAAAAAGTCTTTAACAATTTTATCTTCACAGAAAGATTAGGCCCTTTAAGATTACATTGGAAAATTTAGATTGTACTCCATTATTTTGTGCAATGTACTATAACAGTATTCTGATACTATCATTCAACTAATCCTGTCACCTGGTATTCTCATTTCTGGTTTTAGGATCTTTTTATTGAAGTATATTCAAAGCCATTTATTTAGATAAACTGTCTTCATGCAGAAGGAATACTTCTCATATCATATTTGGGGGCATGAAATTTTATTACAGAAACAGTCATTTCATTTTCACACATGTAAATCAGAATGCTCCGATTTACTCTACAGAGTTTAAATGAGATAGATTTCTCAGATATTTTTTCTTGATGCTTAGCCTCTTCCAAGCAAAGATTAATTTTAAAAATAGGACCTCACTTGGCAGTTTCAATAGATGAAGGAGATAACACAGTGGATGGGTTCTTGCCAAGTGGCATTATTTTTTTCATGGTCCTTATTTCAACTCTGGAAAACCTGAGGGTGGGTACAGGTCAGGGTTGCTTTTGTTGAGCTCTTCTTCTGGGACTCTAGAAGATGTGATGTTTTATGGGTATAAAAGATATGCCAGGCGGATGAATAATTCTGATTATGCTGTTTCTGGGTAGGGAGGTGGGCAGTCTTCCGAAAGGGATTTCCAGAGAGTAAAGAACTACGAACTGCCTGCTGAGAAGCCACTATCCCCACTGCCTCCACTAGAAATCTGATTCAACTACGTCTAAAATACGTAACTATTGACACCTCCTTTAAACACATATGTAGATTTTATTATGAGATGCAAAAATTATATTCAGAAGACTTCAAAACTATTTTATTTTATTTTATTTTATTTTAATGAACAATTTTATTTTAGTGAACAACTTTATTTTAGTGGACAACATTTTTACAATTAATACCAATGCTAAACCCTCCTATGGAACAGCCTGCCAGTCTTTGGAAGTGTAGAGTTAATTTCTCAGAATTTGTTCAATATATGTTCTATGAATAAATAGTGTGAAAGTATAAGATTATACTTAGAAACTAGACGTAACTATCTGCACTTGAGGAGCTAAATTTCCTTAAGGTACAGGACATTACAACTTTGCAAGTGACTAACTTGTGTGAAAGCAGAGTGAAATTGTGTGTGGAAGTATTCTATAATTAGTGGTCTGTAAAAACAATTACTGCCCTAGCTCTCCAAATTATGATTTACCATGCTTGCAAGTCAAGGCATGGTAAATGCAAAAAAAATTTTCTTACTAAATGGGCAAGGAAAAAGATCGTAGAATACAAGGCATATGCATCGTCAAATGAGAATTTTCTGTATAAATCCCAAAGTTTCTGGGATTCTGCTGACATTAAGTAGCCCTAATGTCATCCTTTTTCCTCCCAAATCAGAAGTTTTCCAGTTAAGTCCAGACTAAATTCATCAAAGCTCAGAGGGAACCTTCTGGACAAACTTTGTCCTGCTGTTTCTTAGAATTTTGATAAATTATAAAGCCCTCCTTCTAAATAAGCTATCTTTTCCTAATGTCTGGGGTTTTTTTGTTGGAATTACTTGAATCCTTCTTCAGCATTTTCCGCTAGCATGGATGAACACCCATGATGGGTGTAGGATGCCTTGTTAGGATGAGATTAAATAAAATTGGATTTAAAATCAATTCAAAACCCCAGAGTCATAGAAAAAAAATAAATAACCATATGTGAGGTACATGTTGATAACTCAAATGTATGAAACAGCTTTTCCTTAATTTTTCATTTAATTTATAACTTAGATCTTGGGGAGTGTTAATGTGAAAACCAATGTGTAAGATATTTGTATTTTTCATTGCAATAACCTGATTTGGGGGTGTGTTTTACTTTTTGTTTTAAAAACAAAAAGATTATCCTCATGGACTATTGCTAGAGAAACTGTTTCTGAGTATGTCACCTCAAGTTTTTCATTAACAAAAAAAGTCTAAATCTCCATGTCAGATGGAATCAATAATCAGTGTCAGTGTGTTATGTAGTTGCTCTCTGAAACCTTGTTAGAATCAGAAGGTTCTTTAGAAGGTTTAGAGTGTTAGCACCTACCTGTAAGTGCCATTAAACATTGATTATATTGTGGTACACTGCATATGCAAATAAATGATGTTATCTTGGAATACTGAATTATTTTCAAGTGTGAAAACACTAATTTTAGAGAGATTAAGACAGTGTTTGAAAACTATTCTGATGTCTGACTGAATCCCTGCTCTGTTGGGCTTGCATGACCAGTGGTAGTGAGGGGCTACAGTGGGTGTTTCTGAGAGAAGCTGCCAGAAGCTTCCTCCATGTCTGGTACAGCCAGTGCCAGCTGGCTCCAGGATGGATGTTGTGCTGGACAAGGCCAAGGCAGCCAGAAATGGTGTTAATGCTTTGGGGATAACACATTTAAGGAAAAGTTACTGTGCAGGTGTAATTGCAGCCAGAGAAGACCAAAGTGAGAATATGTGAGAAGAACAGCCCTGCAGACACCAAGGTCAGTGGAGAAGGAGAGGCAGGAGCTACTCTAGAGCTCCAGGCACTGGAGCTGGGATTTCCCTGCAGCCCCTGGTGCAGGCCATGGGGAGGCAGCTGTGCCCCTGCAACCCCTGGAGGTCCATGGGGATGCAGAGATCCATCCACAGCCCATGGAGGAGCCCCAGGCTGGAGCAGGTGGATGCCTGAGAGGAGGCTGTGACCCCTTGGGAGGCTGTGCTGGAACAGGCTCCTGGCAGGGACCTGCAGACCTGTGGAGAGAGGAGCCAGGCTGGAGCAGATCTCCTGGCAGGACTTGTGACCCTCTGGAGCAGTTCTTGGAGAGCTGTTGTCCATGGTATCTAAAAATGTTGGAGAAGCTCATGGAGAACTCTCTGCTGTGGGAGGGACCCCAAGCTGGAATAGTAAAAGGCTTCCTCTCCCTGAGCAGTGGCAGGAACAATGTGTGATGAACTGAGTGTAACCCTTATTTCCCATTTCTCTGTGCTCCTGGCGGGAGGTAGAACCTTGGAAGGAGGAAAGGGTGGGAGGAAGGCCTTTTTAAGACTTATTTTACTTCTCATTATCCTTCTCTGATTTTGTTAGTAAAAAATTCAATTAATAACCCCAAGTCACTTTTGTCCAGGACAGCATCTGTTGAGTGATCTCTCTCAGACCTTTTGTCAGCTTCTGAAACTTTGTCATATTTTTTCCTCCCTATCCAATTGCACAGGAGAATGTGCAAGTTTTAGAGCAGTTTTGGTGAGTGCCTGGCATCCACCCAGGGTCAATCCTCTATAGAAGCTATCACAAAAAACATGAGGCACTAGAACAAGCTCCCCAGGGAAGTAGTCACAGCACCAGCCTCCAAAGAAACACTTGAGCAATGCTCTCAGGCACATGGTGTGACTCTCGGGGATGGTGCTGTGCAGGGGCAGGAGTTGGACTGGATGATCCTTAGAGATCCCTTCCAACTCAGTGTTTTCTGTAATCATGTGTTTCTGTTTGCCACATACAGACACTGGATTTTGCAAGCTGCTGAGGGAAGGCATTTTAAAATAAGATTCTCTGCTCTTCTGGTATGTAATGTTTACATCAATGTTATATAATCCCATAAATGCAGGTCACTGCTTTTGAGGCAGTGATACCAAAGTGCACTTCTTTCAAGCAAATTTTTATACCGCCCTCATCAATCTGGTGGCTGTGTGTCTAAGCAGGAAACATGGTACTTCTGCTCAAAACAGAAAAATATTCACAGTGTTTATCACTGAAAAATCTGTCTTAAATCTTAATCTCATTTTTCCTTATGGCAATAAACCCCATTGAATTCTGGGCAGTACAATGAGAAAATGCCCAAATCAGATTGTAAGCTTCATACAACAATGAAATTCATTAAAAATTATACAGCAATCAGTAAAAGCAAAACTAGCACTAATCACTTTACGTTGCAATGGTTTATCAAGATGACCTTAAAAGAAAAGTGCTGAAGATATTTGAGGATTTTACACAGTGGAATTTAGCCTCTTTAAAACTAACACTTGATAGGATTATGTACATACCTTTGCTCTAAACTCATGCTTCGCCTCAAAAAGAGAAAAATCATGTAGTTATTACATTACTGCCTACACATTCTGGACTGACTGTAATAGTCTCTTAAGTACCTGAAAGGAACAATGTTTCAGTTCTGCATGGATAAATATGCAGGTTGCAGATGTTATGTGCTGATTTCATACTTTTCAAAAAGCAAAATAAAAATTCAAGGTTGTTTATTCAGTGCCTGTATTAAAATTATTTTATTCAAAAATTGTCCCCCAGTTTTGCACATATGCATTGAAAAGTTCAATAACAGTGAACACAGAGAATGACTGAGACAAAACCACTTTTACAATAACTGACCTTTCTTTACTCTCTTGATTATAAAGAACAATAGTAACAACCAACACCTAGCCTATTAGCTGGCTTTATTACTTCTTTTCAGGCTTGAGCGAGTGAAAATTTAGCCATAAAAGTAGATTCATTGTAAACATTTCAGGGCTTTTTCTGGGTACAATTCTAAAAAACTTGCCTGGGTAGACAGTGATTTCATTGGCTTTTGCCTGTATAAGGGTAGCCTGCAGACGTGAATTCTCCTGTGGACACTTGGTTGATTAGGTCCTGTTTTCCTCTAAAGCAAGCTGCATCTGTATGAAGTTTATGGGCAAATAATTGAAAGTAACTAAGTTACCACAGCTTAATGACATGTCACTTGTTAACCAAGACAAAACAGATAACCACCTCTACGTCCCTACCTCTCTGCAAGAAAGAAATGGGCATGTTTGCTCACACCATCATTTTCCTCATTAACCTAACCTACCTTCAGTGTCTGGCAGAATCGTTCCACAGACTCAGTCACAGATTTTTTGTAAGTGATAACCTTGGTTCAAAATCTCACAGAATTAATTCTTGATTTAAAAACAAATATGTACCTGTATCCATTTTATTTAATATACTGGTTCTTTTTATGTGGATTATGGATATCTTGAGACAGTATGTTTTTTCTCATTCTCGCAGGTGCTAAAAAACCTTGGCTGTGTATTCAACAACACCATCTGTAGAGGGAAAACACTTTATGAGATGCAACAAATATATAAAAGACACTTAGAAATGAATACACAAATGTAAAAATTTGAGGAAGAGTCTGTAAAAACAAATAATATTTTATATACAATGTGTGAAATGAATATATCAGCGCAAGAGAAAGTATTCCATAACAGTTTAAAAGCAGTATATTTACCCTTTTCAGTTATCTTCTCTATTTCAAGTCACCTAATAAGTTAGAATCAGTCTGAATTTAAAAAAAAACAGAACAAAACTCAACATATAAAACCACAAATCGCCTTCAGAACTATTGCAGAATATTGCACAATTCTACCAACAATGTTTACAACAAATACAAGCAATGGTTTTTTAGAACTGGGTAAAGTTTTGTAAGTCCAGAACTTGTTTGTCTTTCTTTGTCCAACTGTATCATTGACTAAATGTAAGCTATTAACTCTCCTTGCAAATATTTTGTAATAATCTACAGGACTCTGTCCTCTATCACAAAAATTCATAACTAATGATGGATATTAAAATTCACAGTATTGTTTTCAAGATATAAGTCAAGGACTCACCAGATCCTACTTAACTTCACGAAGTTATATATTAGTTTTTCACGGTTGTAATGAAAAATACCTCAGGGATTAGTGCTATGCTATATTAAAAAAAAAAAAANGGACACAGTCTAAAGAACTATTAGTTTTGAAGATTGCCTGTTTTCTAGTGGAAAATAACCCTCAAAAATGTTATACAGCTGTTAGGCAAGAAAAGGAACCAGAGGAAAAAGGAAGATGTAGTGTTCTGCCACTGGTAGAAGATACAGTATAGACACTTTATGAAGACCAGATGCTAACAACGGAGCTGTGATTGTCACTCTTTTTTATTTTAGTGCTGAAGAACCCCAGGTATTCCCATGAATAAACTATGTCTAGTGAATTCCTACTTGATAAGCATAACAGAAATGACAATACAAGTGTGCCTTTTACTTTTCTGCTGCTTGAGAATTGTCAGGCTGGGGGTAGTTTGTGAGAATATAAGCCTTCATGACTTGAGGTATCAAAGAAGACAGGAATAAAAGTAACACCTTCATTCCAGTTGCCATGTAGATGCAGATAAAAGAATGATTGCCTTTTGTGTGATTATATGCTAGCTAACTTTAGCAGTGGTACCAAGTCCATTGAAGGAGGTAAAGACCTGGTCAGAAATGTTTCCAGATGGACAGCCTGGCCCCCACTGCGTGGGGGGACTTGTGAAGCCAGCTATGTGTTTGTTGGGCATCTGAGCTAGCTGCCTTGTATCTGAAGCCACACCTCCCAGTGCAAAGAATCCTTATCCTCTGTCAGACATGGAGGTTTACTGGTTCAGTGGTTGCCTCTGTATGTTTGCAACATCAGCCTACCCAAGATTTTGCTAAGAGGCTTCTCAGTATGGAGGAAAAAGAAAAACTGAGTGTTTCACTTGGTGACCTGCAGTGGAATTGTTCCTGATTTCAGGAAGGTTGATCTGAGCCAAATGAGTCAAGCCACCTTGCAGGTGGAGGATCAGGTGTGGAAGAGACCAACTATAAAAACTTGATGCTGCTCTTCAGATAATCTAGTAACAGATTGAAGACAACAAGAAATTCTGAAAAAAGTCAGATATTTGCTTAAAAAGACCAACAACAGTAGCTAAGGCAAGACCTCTACCATCCCCTTCCAACCCCTCATCCCACCCCAATATAGTGGGAACACAGTAAATGTAGATGAGATGTCATTCACACAGTAACTCATCAGTGAAAACAAATCTGTCATGTTTTCTGGAAAGATTAGTTTTTTGGGTAGTAAAAATCTATTCAAAATTAGACTTTATATAAATCTGTAGGATAACCTTGGTCACCTCTTTTGCAAGTTGAGAACAGTTGACATGCACAACACAACAGCATTGTCTCCTCTACTAACACAGTACAGTCTATATTTTCTGCATGAGAAGGATATTAAGGAGGCACTGTATATTTATTTCGAGTTCAGTTCAATTACACTCATTTGAACAGGTTCACTGTGTTTGATTGCTGAATCAGCATGATAAATTATTTTTTGAGAAGATTAATTGTCTCCTGAAATTATTTTAGTGACATAAGAGCAATGAAGAAAATGAAAGCAAGTATTATACATAGATTGCCAATCTTTGTGTGGCTAGTCAATAAAAAAATTAAGTCAATCATGTGTCTAAGAAGCATAATTGTTATTTTCGGATGCGTTTAAGCAAAGTATTTTCAAAATAGTGATTTTAAAACTGGAATTGCTAATTTACTATTTCTCTTAATAGTATATTACTGGCATCTTTTTAAGTTTCATTCTTGGTGGAAGCCAAAATAAATGTATAATGCATTTCTAGTTTAAGGCCTTTTTAATTACAAAATTAATGATAATTTCTATAGCCTTTCTTAACAGTAAAAATGCAAAGAAAGCAGCAGAAAAGAAATATTTCTTGCTGATCTTCCCTATCTTCCATGCTATTCATTATTTTCAGTCTACAGAGCAAATCTAAAACAAAACAAAATACTTCTTCGCTGCTTTATGGTGCAACACCTGTAGCTACACTTTTTTCCTTTGCTTTTTTCCAGAACAATATACTGAAATTTGTGAGTAAACAATATAAACAAATAGCAGCTCTTATAGGAATAATAGTTGCCAAATCAAAAGGAGACTTCTGAGATATTCACACTTACTGTTGCTTTTGGCTCCTACAGCTGAACAAAGCAGAATTAGCGCACAAGTTATTTATTTCTCAATAAAGCAAAACCCATAAGTGCACTGTAAGCATCATACACCAGGTATACCTGTTCAGATGCAGCCCTGTGCACCAAAACCAGCAGCCACAGATGTTTTGGTGAGCCCCAGGACTATTTAGAGAGTGGTGGAGGTGCCAACACATGATGAGCTGCTGCTAAATGGCAGTGCAATGTGTACCCAACACAGACCATCACTGCTGCCCCACAGTGCCGAGGTGAGATCAGTTCAGAGAACTCAGAGCACACCACAGACAGCTGCTGCTAGTGCCTGTGCTTGCAAAAACCTCTCAGTGATCAACCTACAAACTGTGCTACAAAGAGTAGCCTGAGCCCCCTACCTGGTCATAGGAGGAGGTCAAACAGGACCTGTCTTTTCTAAACCCACATTGGCTGGGCCAGTGTTTCTCCTGATCCTCTGCTTGTCCTGTGTGTTCTCCCTGATGGCACTCAAGGTGATCCATTACATGAACTTCCCTAACACTGAGGTCAGGCTGACAGGCCTGTATTCCCTGGATCCTCCTTCCAGCCCTTCCTGTGGCCCTTCACAGTGGCCAACCTCCAGTTGTCTGAGGCCTCCCTGGTTAACCAGGACTGATGATAAATGGTGGAGAGTGGCTTGGTGAGCTCTTCCTCCACTCCCTCAGTACACTTGGGTAGATCCCATCCGGTCCCATACACTTGTCATTATCCAAGTGGCACAGCAGGTCATTAACTACTTTCTCCTGGACTGCAGGGGTCTATCCTGTTCCCCATCCCCGTCTACCAGGGCTGGTTGCCCTGAGGATAACTCGGCTTTCTGTTAATAACTGAGGCAAAGATGGCATCAAGCAACCCAGCCTTTTCCTCATCCTTGGTGACAATATTACCCCTGTCCCTGTGTCCAGTCATGATTTTCCTTGTTTCTCTTTTAATTGTTAATGTATTTTTAAACACAAAATTTATTACCTTTCACAGCAGAAACCAGACTGACTTTCAGCTTTCACCTAATTTTCTCTCTATGTGACCTAGCAACATCGTTGTACTCTCTCTGAGTTGCCTGCCCCTTCTTTGAAAGTTCATAAACACTCTTTTTACCCTTGAATTATGTCAATGGGTCCCTGTTCAGCCAGGATGATCTTCTTCCCCACTGACTTGTTTATTGACAAATAGAGATGACCTGCTCCTGCACCCTTTTGATTTCGTCTCTAAAGTATGCCCAGCCTTCCTGGAACTCTCTGTTACTAAGCACTGTTGCCCAGGGGACTCTCTGAACCGGTGTCCTGAACAGGCCAGAGGCCACCCCCTGGAAGTCCAAGGTCCAAGCATTTTGCTGATCCCCTTCCTTACTTCTCCGAGAATCAAAACTCTGTGACCGATTCCATGGTTGCTGTGCCCAAGATGGCCTCTGACCACCACATCTCCCACAGCCCTTCTCTGTTTGTAATCAGCAGGTCTGGCAGGACACCTCCTGGTAGGCTCCCTTACCAGCTGTGTCAGGAAATTACCTTCCACACTCTCCAGGAACCTCCTAGATTGCCTCCTCTCCACTGTGTTTCCAGCAGACATTTGGCAAGTTAAAATCTGCCACAAGAACGAGGGCTAGAGGTCATGAAACACCCACTGATAGAATATTTCACTTCTTCCTGGTTGGGTGGTCTGTAACAGACTCCCAGCAGGATCTCTGCCTTGTTGGCCATCCCTCTGATTGCCACCCACAGGCACTCAGCCTTATCCCCACTGTCCCTGAGCTCTGCACAGCAGAAACCCTCCCCAATGCACAGAGCCACTCCATCGCCTCTCCTTCCTCACCTGTCCCCTCTGAAGAGCCTGTAGCCATCCACTGCAGCACCCCAGTCATCCCAGCACACTTCCATGGTTATAACCACGTCACAGCTTCCTGCTGCCAGTGGCTTCCACAGTTTGTTACCCATGCTGGGTGCATTGGTGCAGGTGCACTTCAGATGGGCTGTCAATGGCACCCACAACACTGGTGTGTCACCCCAGGCTCATCTCTAGCAAGCCTAGTCTTGTCTCCTTCTCCCTTTAAACATGATTTAAAGCCACCTCAGTCAGCACTGCCAACTCATGGGCTAAAATACTTTTCCCCCCTTTTAAACAGGTAGATCCCATCTACCAGCACCTGGTAGACCTGCAGCACCACCTACCAGCAGACCTGGTACTGACTGCCCTGTGGTCAAAAAAGACAAAACTCTGACAATGGCTTTAAGCCACATGTTCATCAGGTGGGTTCTCCTGTTATGTATAACATACACACACATGTATTTATATGTATATAATGTCAAATGAACTAAACAAATATGAGATACCTGCAGATCTCAGAGGATTTGCTACAACACACTTTCCAAGGTAATTGAGATTATTCTGTTTGGAAAGCAAAGTAGTCACATTCTTACACGTGAGTTATTAGAGCTGTAGAAGGTAAATTAATAACCTATCCTCCTACTAATTCAGTGGGCAGCATGGCAAAATGTTAAAAAAACCCACCCTGAAGCAATTTTAGATTAATCCCTTTAAAAACTGCTGTATTTTAGGGAAATCAATGGCAGTTTCAGTCCTAATCTCTATTGCTCAAAACCAGTTGTTTGTACCAATATCTCTTCCAAAGCTCACATCACATCTCCTCAGTCATCCACCCACCCTGTCCTTCAACAGAATAATGCATGTTTTAAATAAAAATAATGGCATTGCAAAAGAGTCGCACTATTTATCGTAGGCATCTGGTTGCTTATTTTTTGCTTCTCTATGACTGAGCAGAAGTCTAAGCCTGCTTTTGCAAAACTGGAAATAAAAATTGACAAATAAAATAGAAGGCTGCCTTCCTTGCGGGCCCCAAGTTTTACAGAGTTATGGCTGTTATAGAGGACTGAAATCCCAACCATATTAGTTCAACTCTTGCCAACAAAGCCTTGGTGTGTTTGTTTTCAAGGAAACAGTAAAATTATCATTTAGAGCCGAACTGTTAATATTTACCACTGCTTAGATGTCTGAATCAGGCTTCTCCGTCCATCAGAGATCAAACACTTAGGATTAACGAAGTCTGTGAAGGGTGTGGGGGAGTATTTATATATTTTAATGAAAGAAAATAAATCTTTCGAAAGACAGAATGAAGCTAAGACCTTCAAAAATTTCAATGGCTGGTGACAGCACATGCCTCATTCCCCAAAAAATAATTGTAAAAACAATCAGCTGGGAGACAGAAATTGTTCTTGGCCTCCTTGGTTTGAAGAGATTTTATTCTCCATCCCATCTCTACAACACTGTCATTTTCAGGATTCGCAATAGTCAAAACCCACTCCTTTTTGAATCTGTGGCATAGCAAAAGACAGAAGTTAAAATTCATGAGGTCAAAAAAAAAATATTAAGGAAAACGATTGAAATCTTTCATTTGAAGCCATCAGCTGGGAATGAAAAGACACTGGTTTTGATTCCTGCTTTCAGGCTTATACATAATTTACAGTAAGTATACAGGAAGACTGCATCTATTTAATAACGCGTGACATAAAACTTTCATTTCTAACTTACTTCTACCACTAGCACCCACAGGTTTGCACGCAGATGAAAATCCCTATCAAAACAGATATCTGAAATGTTGATGGATCTGAGTGCCAAGATCCAATCCTCAGCATCAGACAAATGCCAATGCCCAAGAAAGTGCAGAAGAGCTGAACCAGCACAGATGATGCTTCTCTATGTACTCTCCCAGCCTTCAACTTACTCCGTGATAGGGTACACTTTGTACGTCTTCATTAATTCTGAAAATAGCCCCTAGAATTCAAATCTGTTATGATTAGGTATCTAGATCCTTCTGTAACTCCTGTCCCAGCTACTCAGCTTTGTCCATCTGTATTACCAAGTCAGAGTATGAGTAGGCTGTTATTTTTGGTGTGAATTTTTATTAGGTCTGTACTCTGAGTGTCAAGGGATGCTCTGGAGCACTCCAGGGGTGATTCTCAGGAGGTTCTGCTCTGGGTGAGAGCAGTCTGGAGCTGTGCACATGAGACACCAATGAGAAGGCTAGAGATGCAGTGTGGGGGCACTTAATGCTCTGCACATCCACAGCACATAGTTAGGACCAGGAAACATGAACATCTTTGCTGGGACAGGTGGTGTGAATGTGTCCTTCCTTCCATGCATCAATCCAAATGCAGGTGCACCCACTGAGAGTGTGCATGGTCTAGTCTTTAAAAACCCCACCTATAAAATCCATTTTGTCTCTATAATCCCCACAGACAGTGACCTTCAAACAGAGGAATTACAAAAGACTAGGAAAAAGAGAAATCCAATGAATCATTGTGGGAGCTATAATTGCTGAAAAGCCTAATCAAGTTAAAAAAAAAGTAATTAATCAGAAGACCCATTTCAATTAAAATTTTAATATTAGACTACAGAGAGAGAAAGTGTTCTGGGGAAAGCGTTTTTAGAGCTTTTTGAAGGCTAAGTTATCTGTAGATTCAGACAATCCATGAGAAACTTGAATTATCTTATTTTAGAAAAGGCTAAAAAAAGAATACTTCCAGTTTTTGGATGGATCAGGAAATACCAAGAGTCTGTTCACTTTAGTGTCCTCTTTGGTTAAATGCTGATCACTATAAACAGGTGCTCTAGCTAGTGGGGGTAGAAATAAGCATGTGGTTGTGGGCTGAGTCATAGAAATGAGTCAATGGGAACTCACTTTACCTTTGACTGAGCTGGGGTTACTCACTGAGCACCAATCCATAAATTTAATACAGCTATCTCAAACTTCCCTCAGGATAATAAGATATGGTATTCATAAAACACCACATTAGCAGCATTTATCTTCTGATGTGCTTTCAAAAGAACCTGATATAACTCAGGCCCATTGTCCCTTGGCATTTGCAATAAGTTATGTTAATAGAAAAAAACAAACATTTCAGTTCCCACACTGACATTTCCCCAGCAATTACCTAACTTGTTCCAAAATCTTTTCTATTTCAGAGGCTTTTGTTGTTTCAATCTTCCTTATTAATAACCCAGTCAGAATGAATACACTACTTAAAAACAGTGCTTTCCCATCCGATTACAGATAGACACTATGCCTCAATATTTCATATCATTAAGTCTTAAGAAGTGACCTTTGTCAGTATAGTAGCCAGCACAACTTGTTCTTCAGTGGTTTTACTTTCTTGGCTTTTGTTTTGTGGTCATAAGCACAATGTGGTTCACAAGTAAATTTTGTCAATTAAAGTTACCAAAGAATTACCTTCTAAAGACCCCTAATGACCCTTCAATTTACCATCAGGCTGTATTGAACTAAGTCTCATGGGGTGAGCTGGAGCACATCAGCCAGGCAAACACAGAACTGACTATATAAGTAAGTAAGTCGGAAGAGTAGCAGTACTGGATTTTACACCTTGAAAAGTAGGGGAAAAAAAACCCTCAAACCACAGTGTTTTGAAATGGAGACATGAAAAACTGTCCACAACCATGATATAGTGTCAGTTAGCTGTTCTGTGGGAAGTCAACAGAATGCAGTGTCTTTTGTTAAGAAGCCTCAGAATAATTACATAAGTAACTTGCAACTAATACCTGAAAATTTGTTAGTAGTGTTGTAAGCAAGTGTATTTATGGAGTAATCAACATCAAAAAGGTGCATTTCTCTTGGTTCTCTTCTGTTTTTATTTTTGCCTTCTTCGTGCTGAAATTGCAACAAAGGCTTTGTCTCTGTAGCTTGGAAGAAAAATGCAGTGCCATGCAGTGCAGCTGTGCTGCAGTGATGCTCTTTACACTAAGTAGGAAGAGAGATGGATTCTGGGAGCAAATCTAGATTTTTCCTGCAGAGACCTGCAAACCAAAAAAGTAAATATGTGCAGGATATTCTTCCGTTGCTTTCTCACCTTGTTCTCCACAGAGAGGTACAAGAAACTTGCACGTGTTCTGAAATAAGCTAGGGCTTTATGAACTGTAGCCTTTAATAGTTTAAAGAGGGCTGTAGGTCTAAGGTATTTCCCTGAGCTCTCAGGAGAGGTAGTATTTATCTGTTATAGATTGCACATATGTATAAAAATAAAAGCTATAAAGTGTGCCAGCCAGAGCCAGTGGGTTCTGAAAATGTTAACCATGTAAGAGACTCATCCTACATGGACAACTAGGCAAGTTCATCTTCCCAGAATATTATCTTTCACCACATTAACTGCTACATAGGAGTAAATCCACATAACCTTTATAGCTGGGCATACTAATTTTTTTTCATGCCTTTTTCTGACTGTCCCCTCTCTCGCTGTACCCTAAGAGCAATAATTCAAGCACAAATACAGGCAGCTGAGAATGCACAGCAGATGGTTGTGGTCTCAAACAGACTAAGCAGTGCTGCAGAAGTCGTGATATAATGTCCATGTGTTTATGAAAATGTAACACTCTTTCTGCAAATGGCAGTGTCTTACTCCTATTCCAACACGCCCATTCCTGTCAACGCTTGTCCTATAAACATAGTGTGTCTTATGAGCTTAATTCATGGCAGAGGATATTGGCATGTCTGGTCCAGGGATCTCTTCTTCACAGATTCACCTCCAGGATCAATGATCCCAAGTTCAAACAACCCTAAATTAATAACAGATTTATAAGGATTTTTGTGTTCACACACCTTTTAGGAGGCTGGTTTAAAAAAACAGTGTGAAAACACCAGCCTACTTTGAGATTTTAAAAGTATTTGAAGAAATTATATAAATCCAGTAATTTCCACAAATCCATCAGTCCAAAAGTTTGATGTATGCTTACACTGGTTCTTTCAATATCAATCTCTTTATCCAGGTTAGCTGCAGCTGGATAATGCAATTTCCATCTGTGATTCTGAAAAGAAATGTTCAAGGGCACTACTTTGAATATGTTACTGAAATAACTCCCGCTTGATGTACAATTATTACTTCTGATTTAACTCTTCATTTTGGCAATCCACAAGTCTGTTACTTAAGTCTGTAGTCTAAGGCACACTGGCTACCCTAAGCCATGACTCAGGACTCTGATCCTGGCTTGTTTCTGCCGTGCTGACGCTGGGCAGAGATCCCAGACAAGCTACCTGGCTGTTAAGTCGTCATCTCTGACAATGTGTTCTAACATATGAGACAGTGATTCTGTGTAAAGTTATTCTTTAGCTTAGCGCATTCATGTGTCACTACAATTCCGTTTTCCCCTCTCATTGCATTCATAAGCCTACATGGAAGATGTAATGGATTTTTCAGCAAATTAGTCAAGGTTTTCAGTTTGGCAGCTTCCTTTGTCTTCTGAAACAGCCCACGGTAATTCAGACTAAGCCTTTCCTGGAAAATACATATCCAATCATTTACAGAGAAATGATTCATCCCATTTTTATGTCTTAACTTTTTACTGTTCTCCCACAGCTACTTTCCTTCAACTTGTTCTCGTCAGAGAAGTTTTAGCTCTGAATTTATTGCTCTAGTCCATGCTGTTCTTCCAAGCCTACAGAAATAACTCAGGTCTGACTCCATCCTATCCTCTCTGCTGGTGTCTGTGGTCCAGCTCAGTGTAGTGAGGTGAAGCAGCAAGCCTCAGAGAATTTTCTTTCTCCACACTAGGTTTTGTTTTTCTATTCTCATTTTCCAAGTAATTCAGCAGACACTCTCGGAAGAATTTCAAAAGGTCACCTATGCAACATATCTTTCTAAGACACATCCATTTTTGACTAAAGTAGAAAAGCATTCAAATTCTGATTACTTTTACAGGGTACAAAGGTTTTGTGAATGAATAAATGAATGAATGAGTCATAAGAACAAGACACTTACACCGTAAAATGATTTTTCAACAAACTGATATGAACTCTAAAAAGACTTACCCTTGAATATTTTCAAGCTCATAATTGATCCAGTTGATCTGCTAAAAATCTGGCAGAAGAAAATCACCAGGGAAGCACAACCCAAACTAAAATTGTATTTGGGCTCCATGGACCAGACAGTTCTGTATGGAGAGGTACTTCTTTCATACTTAGCTTCAGCCAGTGACAAATCTGAAGACTGACAAGACAATTTTTTTCTCAAGAGACTCTATTCAAAAAGCCCTATAAGTGCATTTCAATATGGAGTTTATAGACATTGAAGATAAAAAGCAAGTAGGTTCTGAAATCCTACTCTGATCTCAATTTTATCTCCCGTACCAAATTTCAAACCAAACTCAGAAAGGTAAACACTCACATCTGAATAAGTCAGAATCCAGTTTTGACTATGAGATAAGAGTACTGGTCAAGCAATAATAGAACTCAAATATTGTCAACAGTAGGCAAGAGAAAGCATAAGAAAAGATATCTGATTTATAATTCAAACCATTGCAAGAAAAATTATGTGGGCTTTTTTAAAAAGGTTGTTGTTTTACAATTGCAGTGTATCTGTTAATGGACACTGAATCAAAAAGAGGCATCACAAATTAAAATTCATTTTTGTTAGTACTGCTTGTGATAGATTTTGCCATTAATTTCATGTTATAATAGAATTTCTGTGAACAAATTAATTATTATTTAAGTGCATGAGCTAAAGACTTTTACAAACTATTTTTGTAACTCTGCTTTTACACTGGACCAAACTAAAAGCTAGCTGAACAAAAACTTGTTGAACAAATTTTCAATGGAAATAATGACTACAAACCACACAAATTAGGTTAACATAATACAAGGTTAATAACTGACTACAGTTGAGAGACATTTGTTACAGAAAATGAGCTGATGCAAAAGATAAATGCAAGCTCTGGGGTAAATATTTATTCTTAACTGCATTCCAGAACAGTTTTATCCCTATGGGCTAATTTTGTTTGAGGTATTTACTGAAATATAATTACCACTACCACCAGACCACTGTACCTAACTTCATGAAAACCAATCAGTACGCATGAAGTTTAAATTATGCTTTTTCATTAATTCTTTGCCATGGTCAAAATATTTGTATAAATCACTCCTATTTCAGTGCAGCTTAAACTTTTTTTTTTACATACAAAGGGATATAGTGACATGCCATTTTGTTATCTGCAGCAGTAATTTGCTCATAGACAGCACAAATATATTTATCAAAAAAATTTTTTTAAGTTGAAAACAAAAGCCAAGATGAAATATATCTTCATGTGCCTTCAGTGCTGAGCGTGGAATTTTTTTCCTCAGCTTATTTGCGGTTCCCTGCAGCAGTTTAAAATCTGGGTGAAAAGCAATAGATGCATGTGTTTTGCAGCCACAGCTAAGCCTAGAGTTCAACAGCTGCAGCTTGGTGAAGGTCAACAAGATGGGAGCTGTGGTTGGTTTGCTGGTGACTACAGAGGCTCCCCCACCCTTTGACCCACAGCTTGCCTGCAGTATTCTAGCTGCATCCATTAATTTTCTTAACAGAGTCTCTGATCTACAGATCCTACTATTTTATTCCATAACTATTTTTGGTCCAAGTCTTCAATACTCATTGTGTTGTCCATCTGCATAAGCCATGCATTCCAAGGCATCTTTCCTCTATTCTTGTACAGAGACCTTTTGTCTTTATCTTGATGTATTCTTCATGACAGACTGATAATGGTACTTCTGCTCTTATTTTCTCAGAGGTGTTAATTTACTGTCTTGCTCCTCCATTTTTCCTTCTCTGCTTCCTCTCCCCTCTTCGGAAGACTTTCTCCTCATTTCAGCCATAGATTTTTTAAGTGAGTGGTACATGACTACCTTATACAGCTTGCTTTATTCTTGCTTCATCTTCAAAAAACAAAACACCATGCATGAAAAAAATCCGTTTTCATTTGACAACATATTGAAAGAGAAGCACAAAATGAATGAAAAAGCATAAAATCAGTGATTCTTGTTTCAAATGACTGATATTTCCCAAGGAAAAAAAAATCATTGGAGTGGGAGGACTCCCTCATCAACACCTCTTATCCATGTAGCCAGAGTCCCAGCGTCTGCCTTTCCTTCACCTGACATGTTGTGAGAAGTTTGATGGTCTGCTAGTGTTCTCATTCTCTGGGATGTATCTGTGAATTTCCTAAGAAATCATTTATTGACCTATCATTTTACAAATGCAAACTGAAACAATATCTCAGTTAGGAGTGAAATGTACGTTTTGGAGACACAGGATGACCAGGTATATTAACCCAGCCTCTGTGGAGCAGGTAAACTGACGTTGTATAACCAAGCACTAGCTGCTGCCTGCACTGCAATTAGCTTTAATGGGTTACCCAGCACGTATGCGGGTATTTACAAATTCCAGAAACACAGTTAGAGAAAAATTATGTCTGAGAGCCTGAGAGAGGCACAGCTGCTCAGTTCCACATTCCTGGGTCCAACCAGCAGTGAGGAGAGACATTCCCAGCAGGGAGATATACACAGAGCACGTGTACATGCCACATCCCTACCAATACACACACAGAGCCACATGAATCAAACAGACACCTAGAGCATTCACATGGGGACAGAGTGTACTGAGGGCTTCATCCTGCTCCCCTCTCCTTTTCTAACATCCCATAATAAATCCTATTTCATCTCAAAATGCTTTCCCCCTGCATCCACAATGTATCCCCCACTCCTGGGCAGCAACGCACACTGAAATGTGATCTGGGGGCTGCTCCCAGTGACTTGTGGGGATGCAGAGGTGCTTTGTGACATAACCTACCAGACATATCTAAAAATAAAAAAATTATATATATATATAATACACATTCAGACACACACATACATTCACGTGGCTACATTATTTCTTATCCTTTTCATGTACTTCGGAGTTCACATGCTGTGAAGTCCTTGCTGCTGCACAATACTCGTTACCTTGCTCAGCCAGAGCTTGGTCCATCCTCCTTGACCCAAAGGCTGGGAGAGAACACAGGCCTAATGAGGCAACACACAAGCATTCTGATCTCAGACCAGGGGTGACTCTTGAATTAATCCCTCTATTGCTATCAAAGAACATGTCAAAATGGCTCACTGTGTCCCTTGATCTCTTAGTGCTTCCTTTTTCTGCTTGTAAATTTCTGTACATCACAGAAAGAGGTAAAGATCAAAAACCCCGGAAAGTTTAAAGAGGGACAGAGTATTGCTACTACTAGATGCACTATCCAATGAAACAAAATTAAACCACATGATCCATGATGTGTTAAGTAAGTTAAGGATGATAAATTGGTGACATGAGTTTGAATAAACATGCATATTCTCTCACATCTAAATATGGGATTTTTCACCTCCCTCCTAGACTGTCTAGAATTGGCATCTGTTTGGAGGAGAATACGGAACAGATGTGATGCTGTGTGGCTAGACATGTGTTAATCTTGTGTAGAAGCAGAAAAATACAATTTCTAAAATTTGCTAATGAGTTCACCAGTGAACCAATGAGTTCATCAGAATTCTGTGTTTAAAATAGAACTTAAAATAAGCCTGTTATTTTAAAAAAATTGAAACTTAGGGCAAAATGCTTGGTTTTATTTTATTTCTTTTAATTTAATTAAATTACTTTTTTTTTTTTGTGCATATTTCTGCCGTTTGATTATAGTTTTACAGGATTCTGGATTCCTGGCATGCTGCTGAGTTCTCCATGTTTGCAAACAGATGTGTACCCATCCTGACCCAGAAAGGCTGGCGTACTGCCTCGGGCTGTTTATCTTAGTGCTGTTTCTCCCCATGTCATCACATGTTTCGACCAGTCACGAGTTTCACTATTTCCACCTTGTAGTGCAAGATGATGGGAAAAGCAAACTTTAAAGATGGGTTTTTGAAGCAGAGTTTTTTTATGTCTCACAGTTCCTATCAACTCACATCTTGCTCTTATGTTCAGAAAAAAAACAAGTCTCTGCCTTGATTATTTACAGCCAGTAGTCGTCCCCTGTGGAACTAAGACAAAGGAGCTATTTTTATTACTTCCAACAAAAGTATTTCTGAACACAAGAAAATCACTTATGGTTAAACTGGTACTTGAATAGCTTATGGATAAATCTTTTCTGACATCTGTTTCATCAGAAGCTTAAGCAATCATTCTAAACCACCCACATCTTTGTACAAAAGATTGTTTTTGCACCAGGTTTTCTTGTGAATCATGATTAACATTCTTCTCTGTTGCCTATATCATACACAGAATTTAGTAGCACACATCCACATACAGTGTTTCTTAGAAAGATGAGTCTATGGAGAACACACAGTTGCCATAGCAATATTTTTGTATTCTGAAATGTTATCATTCTACATTTTTTTCATCTTAAGCTTTTGTAGACTGCAAATGCCATCTTTCCTGATTCAAGCTGTCAGTTAATCTCTCAAGATTCATTGAGGATTACTTTCATTTTGTGATTAAATCCCTCAACATTAAATTATGGGCTGTTCTACTGCTATTGTAAGAGAATTTGTGGTTAACTGAAAAATAATGCAAGTCTTCACTGGCATAGAAAGTAAAAGTTACAGTTTATACAGTATACATGACAGATTGATCAAAGAGATACATGTACTCAGATACTACAAGATACAGCTGTATTGTAGTGACACATACATATTCTTCCAGGGAAACCCATTAATAAAGAGACTTCGGCTTTATTTAAGTCAGTTATGCAAAATCAGGGTAGAGGAGAAAAGAATAAAGTGGTTTGCCTGCATTCACACATAATGATATAATAAAATCATACAATGGCCTTGGTTGGAAGTGACAAGTCTTCTATTTTCAGCCCCCTCTGGAACAACAGGGGACACCCTGTCCTGACAGGGACACCTTCCATTAGACCAGGATGCTCAGAACCCCATCCAATCTGCCCCTGAACACTTCCAGGAATGGTACATACATAGCTTTTCTGAGGAAACTGTTCCAGTGCCTCATAGCAAATAATTTGTTCTTTTGTCTGTTCTTAATATCCTAAACTTGGGCTTTTTCAAAGACATGTAGTGATGGGGGAATGGCATTAAAATGAAAGAGCCTCTCTCCAACTTTCCTGTAGGTGCCTTTAGGTACTGGAAGACTGCTATAAGGTGTCCTCCAGACTGAATAACCCCACCTCTCTCAACCTTTCCTCATACAAGATGTTCTTCATCCCGCTGATCATCTTCACAGCCCTCCTCTGAGCTCACACCAACAGTTCCATGTCCTTCTTACAGTGGGGGTCCCAGACGTGGACAGAGCACTCCAGGTGCCATCTCACCAGAGCAGAATAGAAGTGAGAATCTCCTCCCTTGACCTGCTGGTGACAAACCCTTTGGCACAGCCCAGGATATGGATATGATTCTGGGCTACAAGTGCGCATTGCCAGGTGATGTTGAGCTTCTCATCCACCAACACTCCCAAGTCCTTCTCTCAGAGTGGCTGTCAGCCCACTTTCTGCCCAGCCTGTATTTGTGTTTCAGGTTGCCCTGGCCCATGTGCAATACCTTGCGCTTGACTTTCTTGAACTTCACAAGTTTCTTGCATTCGTTCCTCTCAAGCCTGTCAAGGTCCCTCTGGATGGCATCCCTTCCCTCCTGCGTGCCAACATTCGTATTGCAGATTTTAACTACTAGGTTTAAATTGTTCTGATTGCTCATCTGAGTCTAGTTCACATTTTTCTGCCAGTCATTTATGTATGGAACTTAAATTTTTAAATGACAGCTGATAGTCTGGCTGTTGCAAAAAAAATCTCCCACTTTAAGGAGTCTTTCTCAGTATATAGTGAAAGATGTGTTAACATCAGGCAACCAGTTATTCTCACTGTTGTTATTGACAGTTCAAGTAGGAAGCAGAGACTGTGTGCAGGAGAGGCTACTGAGAACTTACTCTAAAGGGAAAATTAAGTAGGGTAAATAAATATTCTTTTCAAGAAATCCCTGGACATTCTCATCTCTGAAGTCTTTACTAATTTAAAACCAAAAATATTTTTTCCACACTACTTCATAAATATGTATTACATCAACCAACTTGAAAGATATTCAGGAAATATATTCAATAGCCTTCACTGGGGAACAGATATTTCTCTAGACACATCAGTGGTCATAGTAGACATGTCATTGACTAGCAATTGTCATCTAGGCTAGCCAAAATGCAAAAAGCTCTAACTAGCATCTGAAGGCAGAGCATGATACACACCACGTCATGAAGGAGAAAAGATCATACCTCAGCTTGGACACCATGCTCACTGCAGTATGTCAAGCAAATATTGTGACAACTTGTTGGTCAATCATGATAATGTTTAACCACATTGTTTCAAACAGAGTCTCCATTTAAAAAATAAAATCACTACCAAGGTTAATCTTAAATATGCTTCCCATTGAGCTTGCTTGCTTGTTCCTACATAATCTATTATCAACAAAGCCTGAAAAATGAGAGGTTTGAAATTTATCAGCTGGAAAGACCCCAGCGTTCCAACAGTAGAAGGATATAGTTACAAATCTATCCACGTAGATGTTGCTCTTCTGTTGATACCTGTACACGATAGGTTACCTCTGCTATGCCAGTAAATAAAGTGCTATTACCCCAGTCTAGAGAGAAGTTTTACAAGGAGGATCAGAGTTTAGGGAGGTGGTCAAGGTGACTACTGAATATGATATGAGCATCTTGGCAAAAACAGATTCCTTCTGAAATTTCTGTTTTGAAATTCCTTCACTCCTGCGGGATTCCCAATAAGAATTAATATTTTTTGAACAATTTGCATGATGTCTTTGCTCTTTTTTTGTTGTGGCTTATTTTTTTATTAATGAGAGAAGTGCTGTTAGTCTCTTCTTACTTACTATATTTCTATTTTAATATACAGCTATCTATATGCATTTATATTGATTGACGGCATCTTGGTAACTGGGAACTCTTTCCCCCAAGATCTATGACAGATTTCTGTAATCTAGATTCATACACTTATTACTAAAGCCCCCAAATTAGTTAAGAATTGCTATTTTACACTGAGCATCTTATTCAGAATTATCAGAAATATAAACAAGCAAATGCTTTGAAGAAGGAAAAAATAACAATTCTACCAAGTAGGAAGAAAGCTTCAAAATTTCCATCAAAACAAATATGTATTTTTTTTTTAAATACTTATGGGATTTTTTATATAATTACTAGACAGTCTGGTGAAAGCACAAATCCATTATTTTTTTAACATAAAGATTATTTCTTCACTTTTTCAAGCTTTACTTTGCACTAGTTTGTTGATTTTCTTTTTTTCCAGCTGTGAGTTTACTCTGAAGATTGAAAAGGAAAGCAAATATAAAAGTATTCAAGGGAAGTGCTACAGAAGGGGAATAAAGAAAAGCTGATGGATGGACACACACACACACACACAAAAGACAGACTAAAAAAAGAATGGTTGTAAAAAACAGAGACTCAGAACTACACATGCAGTATGTCAGTATGATATAAAAAAAGGAAACCATAAGCATGACATATATAGTACAGCCTAAAAACTGCACACTAAATACTTGTTTTCTTCCCATATGGCGTGTCTGCAGTCACCAGATGAAATCCCAGTTGATAACTCTGCAGGCTTATTGCATAACAGGAACTGATTTGTTGATGAAAACCAAGAAAAGATTAAACAGAGATTTTTCAGGGTCAATCTACTTTATATCCATTCAGATTTGTTGTAATTTCAAATGCTTTCTTTGCACATCTACAGCAAATAGCTATGGCTAAGCTTTAAACAAGGTAAGGAATCAGACCAGTTGGTCTCCTCCTATATTCAGATCTTGAAGTACTCTCATACTTCTACTGAAATTGCAGGATTAAGAACAATAGTTTTGTAGACAGTAGATGAATCTAAACAATTAAAAAGGAGATATCTGTTATGAACACTCAACTCCCCATCTAGCAAAGTATATGAAATATCTTTTACTCTAAATGAAATTATCTATCTTTTTTGATAAGATTTGCAATAGACTAAATAAATGTCTTCCTGACTCTAGTTCTGAAATACATGAAACAATATTTTAATGTCTTAAGGGTAAAAATTTGTGTCTATATAAACAAACTATGGAACTGAAGTCATTGATGTAATTGATGCAAAATTGGTATCTGCTTTTCATGTGAAGCTGGGCAAAAATGCTTCAGTGAGTCATATAGCCTACAAACCTTCTGTTTCAAAGCAACTGAAAGTAACTAGGTTTTTCTGAATACTTTCAGCTGTAAAAAACCCACAGAAAGTCTTGGTAAGTGTTGAAGATATTCATATCATCATCTTGGTTCTTGATTCACATAAAGAGTAGAAATGACTGAGAGTATGACAGTCTAAATTAAATACACATAAGATACAAATATATATGCATGGTATCTCTATACATCTATATATATAAAAAACAGTTTTTCAAGGTTAGAGTTCGGATCATATATACATATACATTTATATATCACATGTATAAATAAATGATGCTTCACAAGAAAGTGTTGTAAATGCCATATGCATATATATCCAAAACTCTGAGATCCTATTAAAATACATTTCTAGGCTTACTATCCCCATTCTTATAGGGGTCAATAGGAAAGTATTCTTTCAACAGGAAAAGATCTGTTCTCTCACATGCATTATACTCTTCAACCATAATGTGTGAGACATTACTTCTTCAGACCCTACAAGGAGTGCACATTCTGGTTTTCCCTGTAAGATGATCCAAGGCGTGCCTGTGAGAATTTGAACCATTTGAAGCTACATACAACCATTCTTTTAGAAACTCTTATACAAAAAACATCTAACAGGCAAGCACATGAAAGGCAAAGAGACATGCTGGGAATTTGTCTCTTGAGATATGCTAGATTCGTGTCTGTCTTTCTGGAAGCAGTGTCTGAAATCCTGGTCTGGGAACAGGCCCTCCATTTCATGGGTACTCCACCTGATCAACACGATCTTCACAGCCTCCTCCCAACTGTTAAACGAAAAGCTTCCATTAAAAAAATGTACACAGCAAATATAAAATACTAAGCAATTGCCCAAGGAAGTTTCAATTAATTCACCAGTAGTTTCAGGAAAGTAGTTTTCAGGCACACATTAAAAAGGACTGGAATGGGCCATTATAACAATTTGATTTGTGTACTGGCATTACTGTAGAATGGGGATGACAAACTTTTATAAGGTTGTCCTAAGCTTTTATTTTATTAATATATCTACATAATTAATTTTGAGGAAGGGACATATAGATTGATAAATAGAGAGATAGCTAGATATGATTGCATTGTGTCGCTTTCATAATATTTGAGTCACCGTCTTCACAAGCTTTCAATTTCAGCTAAAAGAACAAATTGTGGTTAAAGTAGGTTATAGCCCTTTCATGTCAGCTACTGCAGGGAGGTTGTAAGATAGAACTTGGATAGAACTTGATGGTGTAAGTTGGCTGCATTTCACTCCTGCCTCCAGCATCTAAATGCACTACACTCTTTATTAATCTCCCTGAAAATTAACTACATCTTAGATATCTCTTGTGATGTTTGCAAGCCACTAGGTAGATGTGAAAACCCTGGTGTTATTGAACTTTCTTGTTTTTTTCAAAGAGCTGTAGTAAGAGTCATCAGAATATTTCCTTATTGAAAAGTGGAAGATTTAACGTAAAAAACCCCTGTCTATCTTCTGTCTTTCATTTTGCTTTCAAGGTTACTTATCTTCTTGCATAATTTATTCCACAAAACATTACATGTGGAAGAAAAAACTACCACCTATGTGGAGATATTAAGGCTTTAATACTGAAAATAATTCCTATGGTCCATCTTATATTTTACTGCATTCTTTTGCTTCATAAGCGTTTTTATGTCAAGGCTTCCTTGCATGGAGGGGTAAGCTGTACACTTCACGGTGAAAACAGACAGATAACTTTTTTTCTTGTTGCTCTCTACAGTCATTGCAGATGTAGAATTCAAACCATGTAATATCATTTATTCACACATAGATTCATAGAATCGTTTCGGTTGGAAAAGACCCTTAAGGTCATTGAGTCCAACCACTAACCCAGCACTACTTCCCCTCTAAAATCATAACTCCAAGTGCCACAATCACAAGTCTTTTGAACCTTTCCAGGGGTGTGACTCCAAAACTTCCATGGGAAGCCCATTCCAATGCCTAGCCAGCCTTTGAGTGAAGAAATTCTTCCAGATGTTAAATTTGAATCTCCTCTGCTGCAGTTTGAGGACATTGCCTTCTGTCCTGTTGCTGGGAGAAGAGACCGACCCCCACCTGGCTGTACCCTCCTTCCAGGTGGTTGTAGAGAGTGATAAGATCTCCCCTGAGCCTCCTTTTCTTCAGGCTAAACATCCCCAGCTCCCTCAGCTGCTCTTCACAGGACTTGTGCTCCAGAATCTTCACCAGCTCTGTTATCCTTCCCTGGATACTCTCCAGCACCTCAATGTTCTTCTTGAACTGAGGGGCCCAGAACTGGACACAGCACTCAAGGTGGGGCCTCACCAGTGCCCAGTACAGGGGCACAATCCCTGCCCTGATCAGCATTATTGCTGGTACAAGCCAGGACCCCACTGGCCTACATGTAAACTCCTAGACGAAGTCCATGAAGTCACACTTGAATTCAAGAAAATCCTTGGAACACAACTGTTGTGAAACCCTGTTACCCCCAACCAGTTTAAAACAATTTTTTTTTCTGTGTTTATTTTTAAATGTCCTCTCCAGATTCTTATCCATCAAACCAAATAAATCTTGTCTCATTGCAAAGGAGAAAGAAATTTTTATGCACTGCAGCCTAGGAGCAGAAGAGAACTGCAAGTGGAAATACCAGAGGCCAGGGCATCAGTTTTAAAGACTACTGAAATTAGAGTAGACAAAAAAGAATAAGCTTCTATGAGAGCTTGGAATATCTCTCTTCAGAATAATTCGAACCACTTACAGGAACCATCTGGAGAAATTCTAGAGACCTCAGCTATTCAGAAGCAGCTAGGTAGCTATCAGTACATGAATAAAGTGACTGGTATCTTCTATCATGCACTGAAGAAAGGTGCTCTTAAATATCTGTCCCTCTTAATTATTTATATCAATGTAAAATTCACATTAGAAGTTCACATTAGAAATACTAAAGGACATTCACCGGAATGATGTTATGGTACATCTGTCAGCCTAAGGAATACTCTTTTCGGAACCATGTTTATCTTTCTCAGGCATCCTGTATTTAGAGTTGGGGTTTTTTTGGTTCTTCCTTGTTAGCCAAATACTAGTACTACAAAAATAAGTAAAATTTATGATTAAATAAATAAATAAAAATGCAATAACTAGAATTGCTGTGTTGCACTGCATAAAAATTTTATCTAGCTGAGCATGCAGAAAAATTTCTTTCTTGTCTTTCATGAGAGGACTGCTTATCTAGCCTTTCAGTCAAGAAAACACTGTCTAATTTGATTTTTTTATCTCAATGGCAAAGGTATGAAGGATCCTCTGCGAAATAAAGAAATCATTTTGATTGTTTTTAAAAACAATTTGTCTAGTGGACACAGGGTTGGCTGTGATTCACTTGTTATAGGATCATAGGTCAGCAGGGGAGCACAGGAAGAGCAGCACATAGGAATTCCTGCCACACCAAACAGAGTCATCTTCATGGAGGGCCCAACTTAAACTTAAACACCTCAGCATTATCAGTAAATAAAACTCACTAGGATGAAGGGGACAATAATATAGGGTGTAGTTTACCAAAGTGAATAATAAATAGGCATTCTGAAATTACATGATTAAGCCAATCAACACAGAACAAATTTCAACAGTCTTTTGCAACAGTAGGCATTGTTAGTGTATTTTACTACGGACAGACATCCACTCCTTTTTGGGTAGCTTGTAACAGTAAAATTTATGTGCTGTACTCAGCTGAATCCTGCTCAACCATGTGCCTGCAGGCACTTAGATAAATGTAAGTTCAGGTCCTTCACACCTGAGCTTATACTGCAGTTGGCTTTACTACAGAACTGTTTGCTTGTTTGATGGGGTCAGTTGCCTTTGCTCTGACCAGCTGGCTCCAGAAACTGCACTCCAGTAATAAACTGCTCTCTGCAAGACTTGTGGCTTTCCCTAAACACCAAGGGCCAAAATTTGAATTTATTTACAATGTGTTTAGTAGAATGATAGATATTATGCACAGGCACCGTACGTTTTCTGTCTGGTACAATCTGGCATGGAAGTGAATGGAGAGGACAGCACAGAAGCAGAAATAATAATTACATCATTTTATTAAAGGTGAAGTGATAATGAATACTGGAAGTGACTGAAGTGAAAGCTGGAATGTCAGGCAGTTATGCAGGTAAGAGGTACAACGTGACAAACGCTCCTTCAGAAGCAGGAGAAATCTCACCTCAGGATTTCTGCCTTTTGTCTCTCACCTGACACCTGGGCTGACACCGCAATGGTAGCGCTTAGATATAGGACATCTATTTAAAGGGAAGAAGAGTGCCCTTTACTAGATCTTTCAACCTTTCAGTGTTGGGGCTTTCCTACTATTAACAGACTATAATAAACCACATAGTACTACAGAAAAAAAGTACATATTCTATCTCAAGTGTTAGGAATTTATTAATGAATACAGACATATTTTAAGTCCCAAGGGTGGGACGAGAACAAATGCACACCAAGAGCTAGCCTATCTATATCACAGACCATGGAATAGACTGACAAGCTGGTGGATTTTCCTGTGATACTTACACAAAAAATGCCAGTATGGTAAACTGATGAAACAACCCCAAAGACCGAAAACCAACCCATGACTGAAACCAAAACCACAAGGAAAGAGTCTGAACCAGAACAGCTTTTCTCTGTAAGATTTTTTGACTCCAAACAAAATTAATGGTCAAATTCAGAAGGAAATGCACTTTAAATCTGAAGGAGCAAAGAGATAAATCCACCTATCCTTCATCGCAGTCTTTCATTCTAACCTACACAAATAATATGCAATGAGAAACATAAAAAAGCAAAACTTCATAAATATTCCAACTCTTTTCAGTAACTAACTGTAGCATGCTGGGATAGCTGCTAGTATGGTTGATGTCAAAGAGGCAGGAGGGGTCTTTGTTTGGGGTTCCACAGAGGTGTTTATTCCAGCCGCACACGTGGACAGCTCAGTGACAAAGACCAGGACTCATGGGAAGGTCCAGGGTTCAGTGTGGGGTGGTTGGGGCAGAGAGAGCAGCAGGGGCCAACCCTCAG
The DNA here is from genome assembly GCA_013396875.1 of Vireo altiloquus. Lineage (NCBI taxonomy): Eukaryota > Metazoa > Chordata > Aves > Passeriformes > Vireonidae > Vireo > Vireo altiloquus. The sequence goes on from VZRF01001485.1 coordinate 82,544, forward strand.
GGGGCAGGGGCAGTGCGCAGGGGGGCTGGGGTATGGAGCCAGGGGGGAAATAGAGGGGGTGTCTGAGGAACAGGGCTCTGGGGGGAGGAGGAACACTTTGGAACAGGGCAGACTGAGGGAGCAGAGCAGGGGTACACAGCATAACAGAACAGGGTGTCCTTGAGAGAAGCCTCTCAGGGTCCTTCCCTCCCAGGGGGTTCTCAGGGACCCTTGTGTAGCAGGCTCACCAGCCTCCACAACTAACTCTGCACGAGGTCTGCTAAATAAAGAGGTTTCCTCTAGTGCCTGTTCAGCCTAGAGGAAGTATGCTCTTTTGTGGCACAAAAAAATCCTTTTATACTGCTCTAAATTTTTGTGCCTGTGTTTCTAAATATACACTTGATTTATTGAAAGTAAAACTAGCAGCTACAAAGATTCTCTATTTCTGTATATTCAGCAGCTCTGAAGAGTCTTAGTTCCTTATCTGTCCATTTGTTCTGAAGCCTCAGATATATGAGACCAAGTCTGAATGCAGATATCCTCATCTTTGCTTGTTTTCTATTTCTGAATGAAAGTCACACTTTAGTTGCCATCTCCTCCTTTCACAGGAAAACCTGATTAGGTACTTAAAAAATTCTTATTCAAACAGGAGAAAAAAACAGCACTAAAATCTTTGACAAAGAGCCATTTTCACAGTATGAAATACTGGAAAATCGTCCCAAGGCAACAGTGCTGTTCATGGTGACTTAAATGAAAGGATTTTATCCTGCTCCTTTCCTACTAGTAGTATTTGGTTATATTTTTTTGCAAACTGTTAACATGTCCTCCTTTGTAACAGAAAAGTAACTTTAAAAAAAGAAAAAAATATAGATGATCTGCAATTGTATAAAGATGATAAACAATAGTATAAAAAGATGGTAAACAATAGTATAAAAATCTAATGGCTTCAAGGACATTTTGCTGTAAGATGATGGTGTGCAAAGACGTGGTCTTGGTTTGTAAACATTGTTGGTAAATTCACAGTTACAGTACCATGATCAACCACAAGATCTTCTCCAGACAAGAACCCAGACCTAACACTGCCTATTCAAGGAAGGGTCACATGAAAATATCTGTGTAAATCTGAGGAATACAGACAGTTCCTGTCTTTACCTGTGCTTCAGCAGTGATCACAGTGATGCACGCTGAATCATGCCACCTGCTTTATGGAGTTGTTTCCTCTATATATCTTCCCAGCTGATATTATTTAATTGCATTTTCCAAGTCTTCAGTAAATGCTTGTACAATTAAACATATTGTACTTTAATTGCAAGACAGTAGTATTTTCTCTGGACTTACTCTCTTTTCACTTGTCTTAGGAATTTTAATTAAGCATGCAGTGGCCTAATCCAGTACTCAGCACATGGAAAAACCCTTCCAAAAACTATGATATTTTCTTAGACATAAACACATAGGTGACTGAACTTGTGGTTCTGAGCATCTTCACAAAATGCTATGTGAGCTGATTCATCCCTGAAATAGTAATGTTTGAAAACAGATATTAATAGTTCAGTGTCCAAGAGTTCAACTCTCCCAGCTATTAAGTCTTCCAAATACCATATAAAAGACCTGCCACAGCTGAACATTGTTTCAAGCAACACTCATTTAAGAGACTTTGGTGTAAGAAAAATCCGTTTAAAAATCCCAATCAGAATCCTTCACAGAGAAATATATAAGAAGAGGCCTCTACAAAAGACTAGAAAAGGAGATACTAGCGTTTTATAACCTTTATACTGAGTGAAAAACCCCACTCCCTATCAAAGTCTTGTTCTTATGAGACCAGTGACAGCCTCTCTTCATTATACACTGCAGCTAGTGATGCCTTAACTTAAATACTTACCTAAGCAAAATAAAAACCCTGGGGCCTTTCCTTCTTGTGAGATAAAAAAGTTAATTTGTTTAAAATATTTATTCCCGTATCAGGTAAAATCCATCCAAAAGTACATTAAAAAAAAAAAAGATGCTCTTCACCACTACCAGGGAAAAGCAGTATCAGAAATGTGATGAATCTGAATATTTATATCAACCCCCTTCTTGTCTGCTAAGAAATTCAGGTGAGTCTACATTTGGTGAAAGGGAGATTTGTTCCTGTAATTAAAGCACTGGAGTGGAAGGGCTGTCTCTACCACAGAATCAGTGTATAGCTTTAGGCAAGACTGCTTTTCAGTCCCTCTTGTAAAAGTAGGGTAGCGTTTCTTTTATCCAGTCTTTTTAATCACCAACTGTTAATGCACATTTTTTTGTTGCTTAATACGTAAAGCGAGTTTCTAAAGTGCCATTACTCCACAGGTTCATAAAATTTAATGGTAGCTTCCCTGACAGGTCCCAAACTCCATCCTAACAACAAAGGCAAAGGGAGGTCTTCCTTTTATATGGAGTCATTACAGTTAATTACAGTATAACCTGCACTGCTAAAGAACCATTTCCACTGAATAGCAATTCTACCCGGAGGAAAGCACATCTCGCTGCTGATGGTGCCACCTGCTTAACTATTAAACCTCAAGTGCCAGCTTTTGTTCCACAAGCCTACCGATGCACAGAGACCTTCCTCTGGGGCAAAGCACCAGTGTGTGATGTGACAGATTTTGTGTGACTGGAGGGCAAACAGGACATGCCTGTAGGGTAAATCTTGGTCAAGTGCATTTCCATCTCAATAAAGATAACGTGCTGAACTGATCCAAATTGTTTCAATACTCTGGAATCTATCTCTACGATATTTTCACAAATTGAAACCTTTCAGCTTGCTCGTAAACTCTGGATTAAAAGGTCAGAATATTAAGGAGTTTCATGATCTGGAAATAACAGGTTTTGACGTGCTGTTCTAACAATGCTACAATTCTCTTCTTCCACCATGATGCAAGTAATTCCATTCTGTCCTATTTCCTAGAACTGGAGGTAAACAAAAACACATTAGAATGATACTTTCAGATAGCAGGATGTTTTCAGCAGCATTAACATCAAGCTTTTATGCAGTTCAGTCTTCTGAACCATGCTTTTATTTTTCTGTGTGGTTTTTTTTTTTAATCTTGTTGATCATGAAAAGCTGTCTTCTCCTTTTCTCTGTTATCAGAAACCAAGACTCCTCAGGGTTTGAGAACTGAGGTTCTCAGTTCTCTAATTACAGCTGAGCTGAATAGAGTTCAGTTGCTTCATAGATTTTTAACTACTTCTGATTTTGTTCTCATAACTGAATAATATAGACATCTATGAAAAGAATAATAATGGAAAAAAATAAAATAGAGCATTCAAATCTTATAAAGATGCAATGTAACTGAAATATGCCAAAACTTTGGAAAACTACACCTCCATCTATATTTATCAATGCAAAAATATCTGAAATTCATTTTATGTTTAATCAGCTTCACTTTCCATTCTTGTTGCATCCATTATATACTTTTGCATAATTTAATGTGCAAAGATCACATTAGGGAAAAAAAAAACCCACAAAGAAAACCAAATCACTTTGTAACTCTTACCTACCAATAAAAAGAATTAGATATCTGCAGGAAAACATAAAGACAAGGTTCATTTACTCTGTCACGGATATGAAATTTCCATCATATGTTGTTCATCTGCCATCCAGTCTGCCAGATCTTTCAGGAATTTAATGCATGATTTTCTTGAGTAAAAAGAAGCAGTGGAGACAAGCACACACTTTAATATTAAGAGTGTTGTTATATTTTTTACATTCAGATTGTGTTTCTTTTGATATATAATAGGCTGAAGATATTAACTACAAAGGCAGAATTTCTAGTGTACCTGGATCAAAAAACTTCAAGCAATACAAAATATTTAGTTGGTAAGTTTGACTGAAAGTATATATTTACTTTTTCATTAATATACAAAAAAATTCACTATCAAATAAGTTCATTCAATATCAGTTCTCAAAAGGCATGGAAGAACTTATTTGCCTGCCCGTATGCAGTAGAGATAAAGGAAAGATTTAGTTATTCATCTGCCATTCCTTTTCTCAATTTTACAATAGTGGAATTCTGGTCAGAAGTATCCAAAGCAGCTCAGACCAAAGCTGACCCCTGCCAGCACAGTCTCCAGGACAGGGCAAGGGCAGATGGTGATCAGCAGCCAAATGCTGACACTGAATACTCTCACATTCATTTGCCAGTGATCTCCAGCCGAGGGACGCTGTAAGCTATAAATAGTGACTTTGTGTTCGATAGCTCTGGCTACAGTTTTCTTTGTGTAGGAGACTCTTTATGAATGTGGTTAATTGTCTCAATATGGTGATTGATAGACTGAAGTATCAAGGACACATCATGTCTCCAGTATCAGGTAGGCAACAAAAGAAAAAAAAAAGCACTCCTATTTTGCAGGTTTGAATTTAATCATCATTAACATTGTTTGAAGAGACAAGCATCTGGAATACGACCTCTGTGAGAAGATACGGGGTATTCTAAAACCTGAAAACTGACAAGATGTTAAACATCTGGAAGATTAATACAGGTGAAGGATCTACAATAAATATTTTCAACAAATAAAACATATTAATTGTGAATTACTACACAGAAAATCTTACATGGCTATCACTGCATTTGTAGAAAAACCTTAAGATCAAAAAACATCAACTTCTTAAGTCCCCATTAGCAAGTGCCTGCCACATAAAAACAGGAAAATCTTGAAACCAAGTGATGATTTTTTTTTTCATCTTGTACTGAATTGAAAAGCAGCAAGACCAGGGATTGCTACTTCAATCCTGTAGATCTGACATTCATTTTGTAGACAATTGTAAATCCCCAGCAGTCTGATCAAAACACAAACCTTGATCCTGTGCTAACACAAAGACTGGTTATGAAACATTAAAGAAAATTATCCATTACTGATGATTTGGTTGGATGAGTGTGTCTTCTTGTATTTATTTAGGTCATGACAGAATTTAAAGAACAGCATTATTCTGGGTTTTGACTGTGAGTTCCTTCTATTTGTAAATATATGTTTAGAGGTGGTAATTTACTCTGCTTTTGCAACTAATATACTCCTGGTTTGCATTTAAAATTAGCGTAATGCATAATTGTCAAGAGTAGAAGCTAGGATTAGGTTAAAAGCCATCAAAATGAGGATAGGGAAATAACTTTAAGCTGTGTCCTCTTTACACAGGGAAGTTAAAGAGTTCTCTGCTTCCACCTGTTGGTGAAAACAAGTAGAAGTTGGCCCCAAAAACTCAGCTGTGAAGCTAGTCTGCCTGCATGTTCATCCACACAAATGAAACAAAAATCTCCATAATTTGCTGTGACACAGTTGCTGAAGATTTTTACATGCTTAGTCCATTCTGGGGCAAGCTCCCACAAAATGGAGAGCAAAAGAGTTGTGTTAGCCCTGGTGGTGGCCTCAGCTCTCAGTGGCAATAGCTGCATTAGCTTGTGGAACCTTGTGACGAGAATGAGCACTGCTTCAGTCACAGATACGAAGTGATGAGAAAAGCTGAGTAGACACTTAATACCTACATAAGGGTCTCTTCCAAGTCAGGAGCAACAGCCTGCCAAAATCAATGCCATGGAGGAAACTAATAAGAGACATTGCTCATGGTGATGAGTCTCAAAAGTCCCTTTGATTTTCAATTTCCCAAAACTTTCAAGGTATCATCAAGATGCACTGAATTAATTTATTTATATAACAAGTACTGCCTTTTATCTGAGGGTCTTACTTATTGCTTACACTGCTCTCTTATATAAACCATCAAAAATGGTTTTGCACCTCAAGATGCAAAATGCCTACACTTCCTTCAGCAGTGATTGCACTCACACCCAATTTCCAGGCCAGGCCAGCTTGAGCATCACTTTGTGGTGTGCAGCTGTCATGTCACCCCTGAGAGGATGTCAAGGGTTTCCTCTGCCTGTTTTTGCTATCACAAATAACTTTTACTCTGTAGAGATGTCTAGTTTTTTCAAGCATTATCATCTACAAGACCAAATATTCTCAAGTTTTCTCCAGGGAGATGGAAAGAGACAAGAGAAGGCCACATAAAGTATGGCGCATTGTTGATCCAGCAGCTTCTGTTTTCTCACACACTGAAGCCAATGCATGTGTCCTCTATTAAAACTGCTACAAGTCACTCTCCTTTAATTATCTAAGACCTTCAAAACACAAATATGCATGATGAAACAGTAAGTTTTGTTAAAGGCAAAAAAATCCCATTAAAACAGAAAGCAGTTCCAAATCTCTGAGATTTAAAACGGAGATTACCCACTCACTTGACCACTGCTTTTTATAGCTTGCATTTTTTATATGTTTTCAGTGAATTGTTGGTGGTTCTTCTGTTATCCGCAATTGACAGTGACACTTCTTGTTACAAAATCCAGGCTTGCTGTTTTCTTGGAAAACTCTTTACCAAGTGGGCCACAGAATCTTACTTTTCTGTTAAAACATATTTAGGCTGTTCTTACCTTTCAATCTGCTCTCCATTTTCTTCTCACCTCTTCAAGTTTTTCCACATTAGTAGAAATGCTTCTTCTGCATTTCGACCTTGCATATTTGCCATTCCACATCTTCTTTCATTTTCTCTCAAGAGCTCTTTGCTTGTTTGGTTTTCAATTTTCTTTGTCTCTGAACTCTTTTGTTTTATTTTTTTGTAATAATTAAGACTTTTATACAATTTAAAAACATTGTTTACAATAAAATACTTTCTGAAGTACAAAGTGTTTTTTTAACTGTTATCAGGTTTTGACTTCTATGACAACAGCAAAAAGTTTTATTGTTCCTCCATCAAATCAGGGACAAAATTAGCAATCATATTTTCCTCTAGATTCTCCAGCTACATGGATCACAGGGAAATTCCAAGCAATTGTCCACCTCGTCCTCCATAGGTCATTGCTAGTTTTCTGCTAAAACATTATCATGCAGTTTCTAATGAATTCTCATACCACTGTACTATTATAATATTATATGATTTGAAGAATTACTAATAAATGTAGGAGCAAAAAGTAACAAAATTGCTGTAGTATGATACTATTCAGCATTCTGGATAAGGTAGAGAAACATAAGAAAAACTTATTTAGGAAAATATAAGGGTCAGTATTATTATGTAAGAGCTGTTTTTCTATTTATTGAGCACACCCACATACCTTGCTTCCACTACCTAGAATATAAACTATATTTTGGGACCTACTCTTTTCCCAGTCCACTTTGGTTCTACTGCTAATAGTTAACATATTTTCTAGCAAATATCTGACTTTTAACATAATGCCTTTCAGTCGTTCCTGGTAAGATCAAGGAAGGTATTTTGTACTGTTTTGCTAAGGCAATCCCTGCAACAAAAACCTCTATCTCAGCAATTTATTTAAGTGTTTGTTTCTAAGGACTCTCAGATGACCACAACTGAAACTTAAAAAATTGACCTTTATGTAAAATTTCTGTGTAACTTATGCAATATGTAACATTCCAGTAGTATTTAAGTGGCCATCAGAGAGCTTGTGGATCTTCAGTCCAGAGCTGACTTCTCCCTAAGAAATCTGATTTTATAAAAAAGTCCGTGAAAATAGGAAAGCTAATTTTGAAATGGGTAAAGTGGCTGGGTGGCCAGTGTCTTCCAGTTTTATAACAGAGGCTGCATAACAGGAACATGAAGGTTTTATTTCTAGCCAAGTTTCAACATATGTAATCGAGCATTGAAGAGCTTTTCCAAGAGATTTCCTGCTAACAGCAGGAGTTCTCTTTCAATGCCAAAAATGGCTTTTCTTTAATGAAAGTTGCATGATGTAGTGCAGAGAAAGCATGGAAACTAATCAAAGTAGGGTACTTTGAAAGATGTCAGATGAAAAGACCTGGCAGCACCTTTGAGAGACGAAGAGCTGTAAATAGATACTCAACTGTTCAACAGACAGTTCAAATGGGATGAAAAAAGAAGACAGCAGAGCTCCTCATTCTGCCAGTTAGACCCAACTATATAATTGCTTATGTTGTTCACAATCTGCTTACCTACGAAAGACAATAAAAGAGTTTCATGTACGAAATACTGACTGCCAAAAACGTGCTGAAACCACCCATATTCAGAATTATTTATTGAGTTATTTAGCCATACCATACTAGTGACATGAAAATATACATCATGCCTCAGACTGAAGGCTTTTTTCCTTCTTTTTCCTAGAAAAATTTCAGAACCACTTTTAAATCCAAAAGAATGATAAATTCATTTGTATATCAAAAATTTTTAACCAGTTGTACTTACTAAAGCTTAGCTGAAGAAATGTCACACTGGGATTGGAAAAGACTTTATATATGACCCTTGAAAAGTCACTTGGTAAACAGGAGAAAACTTTCTCTATTATGATGTAAATCAAGCTGACAAAGATTTTATCAGTTAGTATACTACTTAAATTGCAGCCAGGCCTAGAGGCAACCACTGAATTGAACATTGTACAAATTTAAATAAGAGCAGGATTTTTTTTTCCAAACACACAATTAAGTGAGGAAAAAAACCCTGTATTTCTGCTTGAGAATTCAGACTTTTTTTTTTCTGATTTCTCATAAGAATTCAATCAATTTAAAATATGTATAATTCACGACCTTACTTAAAAGATGTTGTGTATATTTTAGAGAATTGAAAATCTATACCTATGTAAATAAGTGCATTTCTGATCAAGTAGTAAAAGATTCTCATACTGAAACTTCACCACTTTAGGTCTGTTCTTTATGCTCAGCCAAGTTACAGCCAGTTTATTTAGGGAAGAATTATTTATCTGCCAAGTTTCAAAGAAAGAAAGAAAGAAATTCACATACACTGAACTTTAGATAAACCATGCTCTAAAGGTACTATTGGTGTAGCTTGAATAACAAATGTGTGACATTTAGTTGTTTGAGAACTGATGGGACAAACACTAAGGAAAAAATCTACTAATTTATTTAATATTCATCTGTATTCCTCATAGATCAATTTCAATGTCTGAAACTACAATAATAGTGACAGCAGTGCTCATTCATTCTAGTAAGGAAATGACCTCTGAGGACCTTGAATTCTGTTTTATATCCTTGTAGTTTAAGAGTATTTATGCCACTCTTATTTAGGGTGGCTGCTGAAAACAAAATGAGATTTGACAGGTAGGACAAACGTTATAGCGTCTGCATGACATTTAGTTTGAATATGAAATGAGTGCCTGAGAACTAAGGATCAGCATCACAGCTCTGCATATTAGTGGAGAGGAGTATGGGACACTAGAAATATAAAGACCCTGACACAATGAGGAGACTGCATGCTGGCTTGGAGAAACACTGAACACTGCAGACACTGATCAGTAAGACATACTTAAGGTCTAATATAATAATGCCTCAGATTTCAGTGCTCTCCAGTAGTATCACGTAAGTGGGGAACATCACAGTGACAATTTAAGTCACCATGTGAAGGGACTTTATGTACAAGAAAACAATGGGAAAAGAGGGAAAAATGGTATTTTTTAACATTGGTAATCTGGCATCTTATCTGACTTAACAAAACAATTGTCAAACTGCTGAGATGGAACTACTGGACCCATGTAAAATTATTTGTCTTCTTTAAAAAATTTAAAAACTCAGAAGATTTTTTGGCTTATGAATTCTGGTAAATTTCAGTTTGTATTTTACATTATTTGTCCTCAAAGTAAGAGATTTATACTAACTCAGAAATATCTTTGCTTAACTCCTGCCTGTAGAACATACATATTGTCATTAAAAGCACTGAATTCACAAGTTGGTTAGACATAGGCTTCCAATTAAAACAATTTTTTCTCCATTCAATAGACCTGGTAAGTTTGGGCCATGGAATCTACCAGCTGGTGCTGGCATCACACAGAGCTGGAATGGTAAAAGCTTTCTATACCATTAGCAAAAAAATTATAATTTCACTGATGACTACTTCATACTAATAATCAGTTTTTCATATACTCCTGTATGATAAGCCTCACATCAACCATGATTTCTTATGTCTGTCAAATGTCCAGAGTCTATTCTTCTGTATACTTTTGACCATAAGGCAGCAAATGAGACCAGAAATCACTCACATTTTCAGGAGAACATGATGTTATTAGTAAAACAGAAGAAACAAAATTGAGTCATTAGACTCAAGAGTGATGAATGCTACCCTGCCAAACACCATGCCAATATCCTTGCCAATGCCAGATGGTTTCCTTAGGAGGCTGTTCAATAGTCTCAGAAACCTCTGAGGTTGCTGTCAATCAGGCCAAATTTTAATTTGCATTTTCATCCCGCTATGTTTATGTAGAGCTTTATGCTCATATATTCTCTGGAAGTTTTTTTTTTAAAAATCCCTTCTGAGTATCTAACTTCATGCATCACAGATCGTCTGGTTTCAGTATCCAAACTGATTCTAGATACTTTTCACATTACATTGCATTATTTAAACACGAGACACACTTAAATCACACATTCAGGTGAGGAGTTCAGCTATTTTTAACAAAGCAAAGTTAAACTATTTCTTCCAATAGCACTTAGAATCAGCAAGTCAGCCTACAGGACGCTGAATTACCTCTGACATCCCAGTGCATTTATATTTAGGAAACTGGCTGAGAATAAGATCGATCACTGATTTTGCAATTTAACAACTGTGTAAAATTATGCGTCTCACATTTATTTAATATTGAAAAAGATTGGAAAGTCTGCTGCACTTTATCAAGACTGCTAAAAAACCCTAGCTGTATATCAGGAATCTAGAATATTTAATAGCTGCAGAGTTTATAACTAAGTCACAATTTTCTTTGATATGATTGTTTATGACAATTTTTTTTTGCAATGTATACATGAAAAATCTGTCATTTACCATGTGTTAGTCACACGTGTTACTTTTTTTTTCTTCCCAGAAGAGTTCTTTGTTGTAAGACTTTCTGTATCTTCCTGATTTTTTTCAGAAGACATACAGTCTTCTGGCACTCAATGTTAAGCAAGCAGAATAGCACAGATATAATTCAGTGTATTTTAGAGGCACTTGGTGCAGAGGAAGGTGTTCTAAAGAACATAATACAAAGAGAAAAATTGAAGGACTGCTGGGTGGAGACCCAGTCTGTAAGATAAAAAACTAAATACATTACTTTTAGAATCATATGACAGCAACATATACAGCTAAAAAAAATGGAATGAGAACTCATCTGTATGTCCAAAATTAGAAAAAGACTAGCCCAGGTATTGTGTCTTAGGCCTTTCTCTGCTTCAGATGCTCTGTCAAAGCATTGATTCGTCTCAGTAGTGTAAATATTATCTGAATGTCTCTCCCAGTCATTGCTATTCTACCATCAACATGAAGCAGAACTGCATCAGGACTCGGGTAAGGCTGCCACATCCCTACATGCATTTTTACACATGCTGGTTATTAAATACTTCATACTTCCACAAAATCCGAAGGAAAAAAAAAGTTTAGGATTAACTTGAAAGTTCTGTTACCCAATAATTTGTTTGAAGGAGTAAAGACATTCACATATTTGAGAAACAGGGATTATCCTGTGAAATTTCCTTTGCCATGATGCAGGTGAAGCATGAACATGCATAGCAAATACTTTAAGAGATATCATTTCTGTGGTTCATTTTCTGACGCACAGTAATCTGTCTTGACTCCACAAACCTCTATAGAAAGTCAGATAGAGAGCACAATGTCCTAGCTTGCATCCTTGTACATGTTATCTGCACAACATTTCCTTGACACATACTTGTCGAGAATCCTTGTCAATTCAGACAGGAATTCTTGTCAATTCAAAATGCTCCATAACACCTTCCTTTATTGAAACCTATAGCCAGGAAAAGTTGATATTATTGAAAATAACAGATCAGTGGTCCTTCTGTTGAATAACGGTTGTTTCTATTGTGACTTTTATAATAAAATGAGATAAAATTTCATATGCTATTACTTGTAAAGGCAAATACAAAACCATACTTTTCCTAGAAAAGGATCAATCATTGTTCTTATAAATTATATAAGGCATCAGCGAGGGTGGTTGTGACTGCAAATGTACACACACCACTTTTGTTGAAGCAACAGTAGCATAGAATGAATTGAACCAAGCAATGTCTTAGAAGGCAGAAAGTTACCTCCTTTGTGAACAAACACCCCACCAAAAAAAAAAAAAATCAGAGTTTTGCCTTACTGGGGAGAAAAGGGGCCAAGAAAAGACTGAATTTGCCAAATTTTTTTAACATAGAACTGGAATATAAATCATGAAGTAACTTTACCAAGTTTTAGGATTCTTTCCTTATTTTTTAATACATAATTTTCTAGATAGTATCAATAGCTCCTTTTTTTGTAAAAAACAGAAAAGCTAAGACAGAGTCAATGAAATTTTCAAAACACTGCAACTGTTTAGATAAATTCTGATATTTATGATTTCAACAGCTGTACCAGAGAAGTCACAGGATGCACTGGCTAGGAGGTTCCTGCAAGCTTCCTTCAGGTAAGAAAATCCTGGATCTGTTATTTGTTTGCCAGGCAGTAACATCACTTCAATGAATAATTCATGTTGCATAATTGTCTTTCAGGTTTCTGTCAGAAATACTAATTACATTGTTATTATAGTGCCAAAAGGGTAATTAAAAATTTATTACTGTAAAAATTTTAATATTTTAGTTAAATTTTCTCCAAAGCAATGGCTAATCATCAAGTCTAGTTCTTGATTTCTTGTTGGTGCACTTAAATTGCAGAAATGCAAGCCAGAGAATGTCATGTATCTATAATAAGCCTTTTAAGAAGCCTACATGGATCTTTGTTTTCTCTAGAACTGCTGTGCTTGGTCCCTTGGTTAAACAACATGTTATTTTACCATTGAAATCAAGCAAGGAAGGCAGCATTTCACTTGAACAGACAATAACAGATTCTATGCTTTCAGAGGCATGTCTAGCATATAAAATCTCTGCTGAGACAGTTACACAATCCTTTTCAAGCCTATGAAAGTATCTCTCAGTCACTTGATTAGCTGTCAGATGTAGTAATCAGTCCCTTAACAGTTTATGAACAGTAAATCAAATCACTAAGAATATTCGATGCTAATTTGGCAATTTTCCGTATTCCCTACCACTGGAGGGATGGAAAAAAAGAGAAAAACAATAAAGGATATGGGATAGTGCAACACTCAGGTGCCGCACAAGAATGCTTCGTGTTATACATTTGTTTGTTCTAGGATTGATAAGAATGAAAAAAAAATCGGATGAGATAAGAATTCAGGAAGACGATTAGGATCACAATGGAGAGAACTTGGAATTAGCTTCAATATTTGCAGTAATTTGTAAACGAATAACCTCTAATTTACAATTAGTTTTTAGTAGATCACCATGAGGTTTTGTGAAATCACCTCAATATTAAATTTTATAAAGCCAAACATAAATCTTGGTATTAGGAGGGAGAGAAAAAATAAAAAAGAATTTAAAAATTTTAAAATAAACCAGGTATAGTTCTTTTACTGAAGGAGCAGCCGTGATGTCTGTAGGACAAGATCCAAAAAGTTAAGACATACTTTTAATATACAGGAAGTATAGAAAGAGATAATGAAATTGCAAAAGCATACTGATTAAAAATGTGGTTGTTGTTGCTATATTTCAAAACAGATGGAATGTCTTTCACTTGCCTGGCATTTGTTTAAGTAATATGTTACATCATAATAAATCTGCTGTCAGAAAGAAAATTCATCCATAGAGGGCTTTTCACTGAAGACACCTTAGATATAAAGAGGTGTAAAACAACCTAAGTCAGGACTCAGTTTAGTATCAAGAATCTAAATTTCTTTTTGAATGAATTCTCTAGAAATCTGCAGGATAAAAAATCTGATTAAAGGTAGATTAAAGTATAATCTACGTGGATATGTACACAAGTTATATTTCTATTTTCAGTTGTAAAATGTAACACCATTCTGACACAGGTTCAAAAAATCCAAACAGAATTCTATTTTATTCTATTATGTCCATTAATATTGATGTTGTTTCTCAGAGCTCCAAAGTCAGATACTTGAGGTATACCCCAGAAATGTCTTTCCTCTGACTATCTTCAGCAACACTGAAACTTGTGAATGTTAAATAAAATAAATTATCAGTAATTAGGATCTGTTTAGTTTTGGGCCGAGACATTATTTTTGATGTCTAAGACAAAAACAAAATTAAAATCCCATAAGAGAAAATTCTGGCCAGGAAGAGAGGTGAGACTAATACTACTAGCTCAGAATATTGAAGTAAAATCTGGTGGATGAAAGGCAATTAATGACCATCTATTGATGGGTTGCTGAGCATTTCATTATAGCACATTAGCATTTTTTAAACCCTTTCAGTCACTTGTCCAAACAATATTCTTGGGAGACAGCATCTCACTGGGATGAGAAATACATCATTAAGGAAAACTACTATATTTCCACCTATTTTCAGAAGCACGACTACAGCCAGAGGCCTTGCTGTCAATGGTAATTTCAATAGTCATTACTCATGGCACTGTAGAAAGGCAATACCAATACCTCTTTCCTCGGACACTTTCTATCCACAGTTTCAAAGAAAACACCAGAAGTGCTCCCTGTGTGAACCTGTGTTTCTTATGTAATTTCCATGTGTGTGATGAGCATTGCCGTCAGTCAGCCAAGCCTCCACCACCTGTTTATAACAATACCACTGCTTTTTAAATCTTCACTGCAGCGAAGAGGCTGATGGTACTCGTTCTGAAACAGAGCAGCAAAGAAGTCACCAGCTAAAACAAAGAAGCCACACTTTGCATTATAAGAGAGCACTGATTTCCATTTTAAGAACCGCAGTTGCTATCAGATGTGAGCTATTTTACTCTAATATGTGAAATGCTTTTCATAGTTGAATTCTAAGAAAGGAAATTTCTTCATTAGTAGCTAAAAGACACATCAGGATGTGAATGAACACTTAACAAAAAAGGACAATATCACTTCAGTTTTATTGCAAACAGAAATACTCCCTTAGTTTCTAGTTTAAAATTTTCCCTTGATTTTATTCTAGAGCTTTTGTTCCCCGTAGTTCCTTTAATTTAAAAACTAGGAATTTCTTCCCCTATACAATAGCATTGTTGTATTGACAACAGTGCCAGTTTGCTTGTTCAAAAATAATCTTATTTACCCCTTGATAAACCAAACAGTAGAAGCATAAGAAAAATAAAACACTGCAGTATAATCCACAGGTTTGGGTTAGACCTCCATAATTAAGTATCATAACTAGAAACATTGGCTTCATTGTTCTGGTAATGATGTGGAAACCATGATGCATGAAGGCATTGGA
Source organism: Vireo altiloquus (assembly GCA_013396875.1). Taxonomy (NCBI): domain Eukaryota; kingdom Metazoa; phylum Chordata; class Aves; order Passeriformes; family Vireonidae; genus Vireo; species Vireo altiloquus. The sequence goes on from VZRF01001485.1 coordinate 97,757, forward strand.
GAAATTAATGGTGGACTGTCTCCATGAAGGGACCCCATGCTGGAACAGGGGAAGAGTGTGAGGAGTCCTCCCCCAGAGCAAGAAGAGGCAGCAGGGACAATGTATGATTGTCTGACTGCAACCCCCTTTCCCATCCTCCTGTGCTGCTGGAGGAGAGGAGGTAGAGAACCAGGAACAATGATAAGCCCAGGAAGAAGGGGTGGGAGGGAAGGGGGGGAGGGAGGA
>VZRF01001488.1:0-10051 GCA_013396875.1 Vireo altiloquus
GGATTGCCCTGACCCCTGTGCAGAGTCTTGCACTTGGGCTCGCTGAACTTCATGAGTCTGTCACAATCCCACCTCTCCAGCCTGTCCAGGTGTCTGTGATTCCCCATGTCTCCAGGGTGTGACCCCAGCACACAGCTCTGTGTCACCACTGCCCTCGGTCCCACTGTCCATGTCACTGATAGACCTCCACACCTCCCTGTCCCTTTCCCTGCCCTCTTTGCTGTTGCAGCCAGTGCCGGCACTCGGAAGCAGCCTGCAGGTGCTTGGGATCAAAGGTGCCAGCGGGATTGTGGAATATTTGTCTGCCTGACTCTCCGAGGTCAGGGCGTTTGTATCATTCCCTGGGGTCCTGGGAGCTTCCTCCACCTGTTTTCCAGTGGATTTTCAAAGGAGCTGGAAGTGGGGGTGGAGACATGGTGCTTTGCCCAGTTACACTTGGTTCAGGAGCTGCAGGAGCAGAGGCACAAACCCATGGTTGCAGCAGGTGTGGGCACAGGTTCACCTCATCTCTCTGGATCCAACCTGGATCCCAACACGGAGATCACAGAGGAGCTGGGCTGACCTCCCTGGCCAAAGCTGCTGCTCCTGCCCTGCCCAGGCAGCTCCAAGCTCATCGGTCAGCAAAGCTGGTTTGGCTTTCCCTGTGCCTGACCCTTCTACAGCCAGATCTGGGGCCAGCTGTCACCTGCAGCCTTGGGCCATTTGGCTTTTATTTTCCTTTTTTTTAAAGTGGAAAGAATTGCCCACATTTAGATGGGGTCACTGACCAAAGTCATCTCCTGTCATCAGGGATGGATCATCCCAGGGTTGAGGATAGCCCCTGCCCCAATTCCGCAAGGATGGGGATGTGGCCTGGCAGAGAGGTGCTGGTCCAAGGCCCATGGAATCATAAAATCATGGAATATTGGGTTGTGAGGGACCTTAAACTTTATCTTGTTCCATCCTCATGCCCAGGGCAGGGACACCTCCCACTGTCCCAGGCTGCTCCAAGCCCCAATGTCCAGCCTGGCTTTGGGCACTGCCAGGGATCCAGGGGCAGCCCCAGCTGCTCTGGGCACCCTGTGCCAGGGCCTGCCCACCCTCCCAGGGAACAATTCCTTCCCAATATCCCACCCAGCCCTGCCCTCTGCCACTGGGAAGCCATTCCCTGCCTCCTGTCCCTCCAGGCCTTGTCCCCAGTCCCTCTCCAGCTCTTGGCAGAGGAAGGTGAGTGTTGCCTCGTTGCTGCTGCTCTGTGAAGAGGAGCCATTCACTGCCTTCTGCTGCATTTTCTCTGTACCCAGTGGCCCTTGGGACTGGTGTCACCTCCCAGCACCCCGAGCCCAGCCACTCCCCTCACCGTGAGGCCTCCTGCCAGCATCTTCCCTCTCCTGCTGCTCCCCCTCTGCCTTCCACTCCCGGGGGTGACAGGGAGAAGATGAAACATTTCCCTAACACAATTATATTCTAATTTTGCATGTCTGGCCATAATTTCCCTGTCAGCAATTGTAATTAAACCTCTGAGCTTTGCTCTCCTGCTGCTCTGGTGGCTGGGCAAAGCCAAGTGATGATGGGATGGGATTGGGATGGGGATGGGGATGGGGATGGGGATGGGATGGGATGGGCAGGAGCTGGCATGAGCCTCACTGGTTTTCCACAGGCATCCGTGGCCAGGACAGTGTGGGATGAAAGCAGTGAGGAGATTTTCCTGCTCCGAGCTGTTTTGGTCGCTTGGTCTATGTTGAAAATAGAATTTGAATTTCACAGAATGGTCGGGGTTGGAGGGGACCTCTGGAGATCAGCCAGTTCAACTCCTTGCTAAGGCAGGGTCACCCAAAGCAGGTGACACAGGAACATGTCCAGGTGGGTTTTGGAGTCTGCCTCTCTTGAACAGAGACCACACTCTGTGTGCAGTCTGTTCCAGGGCTCTGCCACCCTCATGGATAGAAGTTCTTCCTCGTGTTGGGGTGAGACTTCTAGTGGTTTAGTTTATGGCCACAGCTCCTTGTCCTGTTGCTGGGCACCACTGAACAGAGACTGGCTCCATCCTCTGACACCCCTTGGAGATCCTTGTATGGATTGGTGAGATCCCTTCTGTCTTCTCTTCTCGGACTAACCAAGCCCAGCTCCCACGGTCTGTCCTCACCACAGAGATGCTCCTGTGCCCGAATCATCTTTGTGGCCTCTGCTGGACCCTCTCCAGTAGCTCCTTGTCCTTGTCCCAGAACTGGGCAAGCACCCCAGATGTGCCTCACTACGGCCGAGCAGAGGGGCAGGATCGCTCCCTGCCCTGCCGGCCACTCTTCCCGATGCCCCCCCGGGTCCCATTGTCCCCCCTGGCCCCAGGACACTCTGCTGGCTCAGGGACAGTTTGCCATCCACCAGGACCCCCAGGTCCTTCTCTCCGGTGGGTCACCCCCAGCCTGTGCTGGCACTTGGGGTTATCCCTCCCCGGGTGCAGGACCTTACACTCGCTCGTGTTGAACCTCCTTAGGTTTCTCCCCACCCAGCTCTGCAGCCTATAATTAATTAGCTTATAATTAATAATGCCTCCTTCCTGGTGGCTGGCAGCATCATGGCAGAAAGTGTGTCCCCAGGCCTGCTCGTGGGGAACCAGGAAGGCTTAAAACTCCTCTGACATCGTGGGGGTTTTTTTGGAAGCTGAGAAGTTCCCCCTTCCAGTTCACAGCGTGGCCCCCTCAGTTTCCCATTTCAGGCTATTTTGGTAGGGCAGGAGGAAGCAGAGGGGATGGGGGATGCACAAAGGGGCACCACGGGGATGCTGTGCAGACACATCCACCCAGAGGTGACATCAGAGGGGCCCTGGTGACATTCCCCACCTGGAGCCTCAGGCTCAGGGGCAACCTCAACATCCACTGGGCACCTTGTGAGGTGGGGTAGGGGCATAAAACACAGCATGGGCAACACAGAACTCCAGAATCGTGGGACCTTCTGAGTGGGAGCAGACCCACAAGGATCATCAGAGCCCAGCTCCTGACCCTGCACAGGAGAAGCCCCAAGAAGCATCAAGATTCTCCCAAGAACCACAAGAACATCTCAAATTCTCATTCTCCATCCCCCAAACCTTTGGGATGGGGGTAGAGTTTTCAGCCTCTTCACAACTGGTGGTGCTGATGATGCACAGTTGATAAATAAGTAAATAATGCTGAGGTTGTGTCCAGGTGCTGCGAGCTGTGGCTTGAATGAAGCAATTTCACAATGACTCAATGCTCAGAGCTGGCGATGCCAGTGGAGAAAAGTGTGGTGGAGTCTCCAAAAGCAGCACTGTCCAAAGGAGGGCATGGAGAGCTTCCCCACAGGCAGGTCATCCTCCAGGGTGTCATCCTCAGCTCCACTGCCCAGAGCAGCTGTGGCTGCCCCTGGATCCCTGGCAGTGCCCAAGGCCAGGCTGGACATTGGGGCTGGGAGCAGCCTGGGACAGTGGGAGGTGTCCCTGCCATGGCAGGGGTGGCACTGGGTGGGCTTTGAGGTCCCTTCCCAACCAAGCCATCCCGTGACTCTGTGATCTCCCCTGGAAGAGGAGCAGTTCCTCTGGCTGGGTTTTTATCTCCGTCCATGGTTTCTGTGCCTCAGTTTCCCCTCTGTGTGATGACCTCAGGGCTGTGCTCTGCTCGTGTGGAACCCTTGGAGACCATTGTAGGCACTGTTGGGTGTGAGCCCATACCACCATCCCTGGGCAGGGGATCTCTGAACAAGGCCCGAGGCAGGACCTGCCTGGCTGAGGGGGCTGAATGAGGTCTCCTGGACCCATTCTCAGAGCCAAAAACCAGCCAGGGTCACTGAGATCACCGAGGAGGGGCAGGGCCCATTTGTGTCTATGGGGCTGCTGGTGAGGAAGGAACGGTGGAGACCTGAGCTGGATGGAGGGATGGAGATGATGGAGGGATGGAGATGATGGATAAATGGAGGCATGGAGGGATGGATGATGGGGGAGGGATGGATGGAAGGAGGAATGAATGGANAATGGATGGGATGGAGGGATGGAGGGAGGAATGGATGGATGATGGAGAGTGGGAGGGATGGATGGAAGGAGGAATGAATGGATGATGGATGGATGGATGGGGGATGGATGGAGGGATGGAGATGATGGATGGATGGAGATGATNGATGGAGATGATGGATAAATGGAGGGATGGATGATGGGGGAGGGATGGATGGAAGGATGGAGGAATGGATGGATGATGGAGGGATGGAGGGAGGAATGGATGGATGGATGATGGAGAGTGGGAGGGATGGATGGATAGATGGATGATGGAGAGATGGATGATGGAGGGTGGAATGGATGGATGATGGCTTGCTCAAAGGCAGCTGTGGGGCAGGTTGTTCTGCCTCTGAACCCCCACTCTGGCCTGTCAGTGTCCCCATGGCACATTCCAGTGGTTCACGAGGGTCTGGGGAAGGCTCGCTGCAGTCCTTGGCCAGGAGAGCTTGGGAATGCTGGGCTGGTCCAGCCTCTGTACAGTGGAAATGGGTGTCCCACTGTCCCCAGTGGGGGCTGTGGGACACCAGCCACAGCCCTCAGAGCCTCTCACCTGCTCCTACAAAACTGGAAATTAATAAAGTACAAGTCAGTGCTGGACAACAAAATAGGCTTTTTAAAAAAAGATGTATATACTGGAGAAAAGTCCCCATTTCCCTGGAATTTCCTTTGAGCTGGGCTGGGTTTCCACCCTGTGATTCCCTGGGCATGGTGCTTGCCCCTCCAGAGACCCAGAGCCTTTTTCCTTCTGTTAGTGACTGGGGACACTGTGACAGCCACCTGATGCCTGGTCCAGAGGAGATGGATGGGCCAGGACCACCTGGCGAGCCCCCTGCCCCAAACACCAGGACAGTCTGAGGAGGTCCCCTCGGCGTGGGGACAGCATGGGGCACAAGCAGGCGAGCGTGTCCCACTCGGAGCCGAGGTCTGGCAGCCCCATCCCATCCCATCCCATCCCATCCCATCCCATCCCATCCCATCCCATCCCATCCCATCCCATCCCATCCCGCCCTGGGCTCCCTCTCATCCTGGCTCAGGGAGGTGAAACCCAGCGGGATGAGCAGAGCATTGCTCGCTGCAGGTTCCCATCCCAGTGCCACCAAGATGGGGCCAGCGTCCGGCGGGGCTGGGCCACTGGGAAGGGGCTGGTGGGAGCTCCTTGCTCCTCGCTGGATCCCGAGGACTTTAAGGAGCAGGTTTCAGTTCATATTTGCATTTAGTCACAGTGTGAGTCAGACATTCCAGCCCCGGCTGCCGAAATGCCTCAGCTCTGACTTCTGATTTCCCACTGCAGCCTTGGGTTGGTTTTTGATTTTCTTTTTGTTTGGGTTTCCCCCCTCTCCCCCCACCCCCTTTTCTCTTTCCCTTTCCCTTTCTCTTCTTTTTCTTCCCTTTCTCTGTCCCTTCTGGCCAGCCCCATTCCAAAAGAGGGTCACTGGCACTGGGCACAGGTGGGTGGGACAGAGGGATGGGCATGGGCATCCCGGAGAGTTTGTAAGCCAAGGGAGAGTAAAACCCTGCCAGGTGGAGGGGGTTGAGCCAGGGAGCCCCCACATCCCTCCCGCAGCCGTGGGGGGACACGGGGGTGGCACTGAAGCCACCAGCAGCTTTTAGCTCCCCTGGCTATCGTGGAGAGGTCCCAGGGCAGGGCAAAACTGGGGGGAGGAGTGGGAGGAAATGAGACAGATTGCCAGGACAGACCCTCCCCTCTGCTCCGGGGTACGTGTCAGGCTTGTGCAGGTTTGTTTGTCCTCAGCAAAACGCCAGTTCTTGATTTGTAAAGGTTTTAATTAGAACTGACTTGGAGCTCAGCAGGCTCGGAGCAGGAGCTGCCTCCCCTTTGTGTCTCCCTCTTGCTGTCCCCCTGCACCCAGAGCTGGGTCCCACGGGGACAGCAGGGTGCCCAGCCCAGCCGTGGGGGCTGTGGGACCCCCGCTCGGGGGGCTGGGGGCAGGAGCTGTGCCGAGCCAGGAAGGCGATTTTGTTTTTGGTTTCCTGGATGATGCATTCCACATGGCGTTGCATCACGCACAGCTGTTACATCACTTTAGCCAGGAAATTTAAAACAAGTGGCTTGGGCTGGAAATGGTGCTTTAATTATTATTTATGGATAAAAACAACAACAGCGAGAGGGAAGAAAGGCCTCAAAACTTTTTTTTTTCCCCTCTTTTTAAAGCCCGCCCATCTCTTACATGATGGTGACTTTGTCCCCAGCTCCCTCCCAGCCCCTGAGGTGGAGAGCAGCCCCTGGCATGGGCTCCCAGCATTTTGGGCTTGGCTTGGCTGCTTTGGCCACACTGTCCTCCTCCCCTCCGAGGGTGTCCCCTCCTTCGTGGCCACCCCCACAGAGCTGGGACACCCTCTGGCACCCACAGGGACACTGCCTGCACCAAAGGGTGACACGTGCCACCAGCAGCTCCCTGGGAGCATCCTTAGCTTCACTTGCTATCCTCCCTTTGGGTGCCATTTGTCACCAGCAGTTGTGTTCTGACTCTGCCAGCTGAGTTGCGACAGTCACTGTCCTCCGTGGGACACTCTGGAGACAGATCCCAGTTCATCCCTGCCTGCTGGGGCTGTCCCACAGGGCATTGAAGGGACACTGGGGACAGGGATGGATCCCTTTCTCCAGCCTGTGGGGACAGAAGCGATGCCCAGAGCAGTGTCATCCTCACTGTCCTCCCTGCCAGGAGGCACCAGGGACTCCCTCCTTCCTCTCTTCCCTTGGGCACAGCATGGAGCAGAGACATTGGTGGCTCTGCTGCCACCACCCCGGGGGTCTCTGTCACCGGAATTCCGGGGAGGATACCCCCTCCATCGGGCTCTGCCCCTGGCTGGGTGTGACTGATGGCGATGCCAGGGCTGCGTGTGTCCCCAGGGCTGTGTGTGTGTGTGTGTGTGCGCGCGCGTGTGTCCCCAGGGATCTGTGTCCCCCCAGGTGTGTGTGTGTGTGTGTGTGTCCCCAGGCATGTGTGTGTGTGTCCCTAGGGCTGTGTGTGTGTCCCCAGGGCCATGTGTGTGTGTCCCTGGGGCCCTGGGGACACACACAGAGCCCTGGGGACACACACACCCCCCCCCACACACACACACACCTGGGGGGACACAGATCCCTGGGGACACACGCGCGCGCACACACACACACACACACAGCCCTGGGGACACACGCAGCCCTGGCATCGCCATCAGTCACANAGACAGACAGACAGACACACACAGCCCTGGGGACACACACAGACAGACAGACACACACAGCCCTGGGGACACACACACACACACACACACACACCTGGGGACACACAACCCTGCTGTGAACTGCCCGGCTGCTGCTCCAGATCCTGCCTGGGGGTTTGCACAGCCCCCAGCCCCATTTGGAGCTGGCACAGGAAAGGGCAGTAGGGTGGCCACTGAGCATCCACAGGCACCTGCCAGGCAGGGCCACGTCCCTGCGGAGCAGCCGTGGGACAGAGGGGACAGCTCGGGGACGCCCTGGGGGACAGCCCTGGAATCCTCACTTGGGACCGCAGGAGAGACCCAGCCCGAGTAGAGCCAGAGTGGAAACTCCTCAACCCCACGTCAGAGAACCTCGGGGCAGCTCCTTGGAGAGGTCACCGGGGAATTCTGAGTGCAAACCCCACGTTTTGTGCAGTGTTGAAAAATGCAAAAGCTCTCCATCGCAACGCTGCTGCTTCGGCAGGGACAAAACCCCTCCCTCTCCCGGCCACCTCCCATGGCCACCTCTCACAGTCACCTCTCACAGTCACCTCTCACAGTCACCTCCCACAGCCACCACGGTGCTGCTCGCCCTCCTCACACCCACCATAATCATCCCTAATTCCTCCATCTGCAGGCTGCACCCCAGCCCTGAGCACTCTCGCAGAGCTCAGGAGAAAGTGTGGTCCCCAAATTGTCACGTTCAGATGCTGTGGTTGTGCAGAAATCCCACCCTGGGTGACCCAGGTGAGGAGCAGATCCTTCTGCTCTATCCCTGAGCAGTAGGGTATCACCCCACATGGGCACAGGGGATCCTTGGGGAACTGCTTGGGGAGTTTGATCCTGCCCGAGGGGCTTGGAAAACGGCCTTAAAATCGACAAATAAATGAGCTGGGGTGATGAGAGTGCCCTGGGAATGGTGTGGAGGAGGAGGAAACGCGGCATCCCCGGCCCCAGGTGGGGTCCCCCGGCGGCTGCAGCCCAAGATAGAATCCGCCCACGGGCAGGAAACCCTCAGTGCGTGTTCACGGGGCGGGGGAATCTCCTCTGAATGGAAAGAAAAGACTCCCTCGCCCCCAGAAACCATCTCAGCCCCTCCCCCGAGGCCGGGGCATCTCCGGGGGTGCCCCGGGGAGCCCGGTGGGACCGTGTCCCCCCACCAGGGCGTGGGGTGAGGGCTGGCTGAGCTCCTGCAGCTCGCGGTGGGAGAAACTTAAAAAGGGATGGGAGAAGCTGCTGAGGGAGCCTGGTGTGGGCAGGGCACAGGCAGAAGGCTCTGGAAAAGGGGATGGGGATGGGGGGAAGGAGAGGAGGGAACGAGGGAGAAGGAAAGTGAGAGGTGGAGGAAAGGAGAGAGGCTGCCATTGGAGTTGGACACGGAGCAGGGGACAGGGACAGGAGCCTTCCCCACAGAGGCTGTCTGAGATGCCAAATGGGGCATCCAGCACCTTCACCGGTGAAAACAGCAGGGCCTGAGGGCAGCTGTCACACCTGAGGGTAAATACTGCCAAAGGAGAAGGAAGGGGACAGCCCCCAGGACTGCCCATGTGTCCCCAAAGCAGGACTGGGTGCCCCACAGTGAGGAAGGGACAGGAGGAGGTGGGAAGGTTTTGCCTGACTGGGTTGGAGTTTTGGATGTCACTGGGATGGGAATGTGCCATTCTTGGGGCACTCTTCCTGACTCTTCAAGCTGAACAGCTCAGTGAGTCCATCCTTCCCGTGGGAGAGGATTGGGGAGTTTCAGTCTGCAAACCTGGAGTGGAGCTGATCCGAGTGCTGGGACACTGGGAACACTTCATGCCTTTGCCTCAGGGGCAAGGAGAGGACACCGTGGGGCCTCTTTGGCACCCAACCGGGGATTTCCCTTCCCTCCCCAGATTTCTTCTCTTAATGGGTTTTGTGATCTAATGTCAAGTTTCAGCTTCATTTGAGGAATCATAGAAACCACAGAGTGAGGTGAGTCCCTGCTCTGGGCTCTGTCCCCATCCATGGGGCACAGCCCTGGGAGAGGCTCCCAGATCCTGGTGACAGCTCTGCAGCATCAGGAGAGGGCTCAGCCGGGAAAGAGAAGCCTGATTTTCCATCTCAGCCCCATTTTCCATCCTCCTTTCTCGTGGTCTCAGCCCAGGGGTGGTTTGGGCACCTCCTGTGCCATCTGCCTTCCCACTGCTGGATCCAACTCTGCTGGCACTGGGAACATCCACTTTGTCCTGTTCCACACTGCACTGTGTCCTTGTCCCAGTGCATGTGATTCTGGCATGGGTGGAATCCTGGAATATCCTGAGTTAGGAGAGACCCACAGGGATCATCAGTGCAACCCCTGGCCCTGCACAGACACCCCAACAATCCCACCCTGGGCATCCCTGGCAGTGCTGTCCAAACGCTCCTGGAGCTCTGGCAGCCTCGGGGCTGGGACCATTCCCTGGGGAGCCTGGGCAGTGCCCAGCACCCTCGGGGGGAAGAACCTTTGGTGCTGAAAACTCCCCTGGTGTGACCTCTGAGTGCCCTAAATTCATGGCTGCTCTCCCCAGCAAGGGGCTCAGGGCTGGGTGTGCCTCTCCTGGGACACAGCCCCACATCGCCTGAGCCCAGAGGGTGCTGGGGGCTGCAGCCACAGGACAGCCACAGGACAGCCCCACAACCAGCTTCACATCCAGCCCCACATCCAGCCCNCTGGTGTGACCTCTGAGTGCCCTAAATTCATGGCTGCTCTCCCCAGCAAGGGGCTCAGGGCTGGGTGTGCCTCTCCTGGGACACAGCCCCACATCGCCTGAGCCCAGAGGGTCCAGCCCCACATCCAGCCCCACATCCAGCCCCACATCCAGCCCCACACCCAGCAACCCGCCCCGCCCCCCGCCCCCCCCC
>VZRF01001489.1:0-31336 GCA_013396875.1 Vireo altiloquus
GGTTCCCACCTTCCTTGGCAGACGCCTGTTTTTCAAACCAAGTCAGCACCTCAACATCTATTTCCAGGTTAATAATCTCAATAATTCTTAGGACTGCCATAGTGCACATTAGCATGCATGCTTTTTGCTAAATCTTCCATTATCAACCTTTCAGCACAAGATTTCTTCAGAAAGATGAAGAAGCAGTGAAATTCTGCAAATTTAAAGCATTTAGGTATTAGATAAGTAGAGAGAAATTATACTCACACAGAACTATCTGTAGATTTAAATGCCTTTAAATTATCAATGCATTGCTTAGAAGAAAAATTAACATATTAAGTTGCTATGAGATTTTATTTTGTAGAAACATATTAAAAGACGTAGTTGTTCTGCTACACCTTTGCAAGACAGGTCCACAGAGAATTAGTTATCATATACAAGATCACTGGGAAATACAGACCTGACTCAAAACTAAATTTCTACTTGAAACAGATAGAAAAAGAGTTGGGAAAAGCTTCCAGTCTCATTAATGGATAAATCTGACAGATGCCTTTAAAGTCCTCTCTTGTGTCAGTACCCCAAGGCACTCAAGTTTGTCCAACACCTGCAAGCTTCTCAATTAAGTTAGAAACAGTGCTAGAAAGCCACAATGAAAAAAAACACAAACAAGGAACCATCCAACCAAACAAGACACCACCACCAAAGCTCAACTTGAAACCCTGGCCGGAATAGTGAAAAAAAACCCAGTTATAATTCTTCTTATGATTAATCATTGGAAATATTGTCATGTCTGCATTTCCTGACTTCTCAATTTCATAACTCAATGTTTTAAAACAAACATATATAATCACTTACCTGCCACACTACAATTCTAGAAAGGCAATCTAATAATTTAAATAGGACTAGACAACCTGATAACTCAGAGTTAGCATCAACAGAGAATGGATGACTTGGAACAACAAAGAGAATTTCTGAAGGCTGTACCTTGATAGGTTTATTAAAATCTCCACCACAGAAAGTTTGCAAGGGAACACTGAACTTCCTCCAGCATGGATTTAAGTTGTTCTTGATCACCTTAAAAAAATTATAGCATAATGTCACATGAGGAATACGGCATGCAAGTCACTATGAATCATGACTTGAGGGCTCTTCATGCAAGCTAAGAGCAGCCTCAACCAGTTCAACTCTTGGCCTATCAATGGCCAAGCAACAGCTCTGTAAGAAATAAAAGCTTGATGCTCTGGGTAAAGTTAAATTTTACAGCCAACCTCAACACCACTGAAAAGGAAGAGAGACCCTCTTGTCACTTGCTGTCCATGGTCAGACTCCTCACTCAGTGTCTTGGGGTGACTTTATGATGTTGTATCCCCTACTACCGTTCTATGCCCAGACACAAATCTTGTGCCTTTTCTGTGCCTTTAAAACTGGGTGCAAGAGAAAGGAAAAAAAAAAAGCCAGATGAACTTTTCAAAGTAGTTTGTACTCCAAGGTCACTCCTGCTCCCTTGTGTGCTTCTGCGACGGCAAGAGTGGAAAAAGCACCCTCTTTCCTGCTTTTCAGCCACCTTTCAGCTCTGTTTCTCTGGAGAGAAACTTTTTTTCCCCTGGGACTTTGGCTTCTTCTTCTTCTCTTCTGGAACTGTTCAGACACCAGAACTCATTGGGAGAACTTTCCACCAAGGCCCGGAGGAGGCCCAGGCTGACCCAGCTCCGAAGAGGAGAGAGGGAGACCTCACCCAAAGAAAGGACTCTGAGAATTCACCAGGTTCTCTCTGCAGTGAGAGGTTTTATTACCTAGCATTATTCTTTTTCCATTGTGCATTGTGTCTGTTAAATAAATAGGTTTTTTTCCTTCTCTTTCCTCTGAGGAATTTTTTCTCAAACCTGGTGGGGGAGGGGTGGCTGTAACCTGCCTTCTATCAGAGGACGTTCATTTCGGATGTTCCTCCGAATTTGTCTCAAACCAGGACACTCAGGTAGCTCCATCCAGTCACTAGGCAGCAAATAAACAATTTGCTGTAGCCATAGTGAGCAAAATATTTTTTTGTAGGATACAACTTCCTCTGCAAAACTGGTGCAAAGCATGACCACGAGTGGGACTCTCACTTTTGGTAAGAGTAAGCTGTCTGATCAACTCAAGGAAAATACTGTGTGGAAATACTACCTCTGATCTGTACACAAGCTGCCATGTTCCAGCCTCACTCTGCTTGTAAAACTCCAGAAACGGATCCGATTTACCTAAGAAATCCTGCAAACAAAAACCCACCAGAAGAAATAAGTCTCTTCTGTATTTTACCAAAATGAGTAAAGAATTAGCTAATTAGTACACAATACTTCAAACAAAGAACAAAGCCAAACAAACTATACATTTGTTTTCTTTCCTCACTTTTATTTTCCTTTTTAAAACTGCTGCACTCTGTAAGTCATCAGAATTTATCAACTCCAATTCCAAGACATCCTCCTCAGATAATTTTTGTCTCTATAAATCACATCATTTTACTAACTGAGAGTTAGGTCACTAAAACCCCGTATTGGTCTTTGGCTTCAAATAACATCGAGCAGTACACCTAAATTTCCACCTTTTCTTCTTTAACAAAAATACAGGAATATCAGTTCACAGCTATAGTACTCACCAGAGACAATTATGTAACTGATCTGTATTAATACACAGAATGTTCCAAAGCCAAAATAATACCTCAAAACCTAAACCTGGCAGTTGAGTTTCTGGTTTGACATCGTGGCTTCAATATGCAATTGTATCTCCAGTTTACTCCATTGTAAGTAACACAAAACACAGCGAGACTTTGCTTACAAACAGATTACTGGCTTAGCTGAATGTCTGCAAACACAGAGAGATTCCTGGCCAAAAGGCACAAAATGTAACTTCTAGAGAAGCATGCAATATAATATTTTAAAAAATCAATACCTTTTTGTCCAAGTTTTGGGCTTCGATTTCCAAGTACACAACCCTGGTATCTTTAATCTCCTCTGCTGAAATCTATGCCATGGAAATTTGGGGGGNAAGAAATCACAGAGCGTTGCTTATACCTTGTCCATAAAAGAAATTGTAGTTTCTTTTAAATATCTCTCTCCTATACACATGTAGCATTTGAAGATATACTGACAGGAAACCAGAAAACCCACTTAACCCCAGACAACATAACGACAGAGGTTTTTCACAGAAAAACCTTACTTACCGTAATAGTGCCCTTTCCTGCTGGCTTTCCCTGCTTCAATTCCAGTGGTCGGGTGAACACTGAGCTGGACACAACCTAAGGTTAGAAGACAGATAATAAAAATATCAAATTAGACAAAGAGCAAAGAATTACTCTTCATGTGAAAAGTTTTCAAACTCTCATAGAAGTTCTAAAAATATTTAAATGTGTTTCCAACAGTGACAGCCATCAGTATGTGCTCCTGAACAGTCTGAAAATATCTCACTCTCCAGGAAACAGTGCGCACAAACACGTCTCCAAACTTAACTTTAGCTTCCTAGTTTTGCTACCTCTTAGACACAAGAGGCATTGTCATCACAGGCAGCCAAAAAGCTGCTAAAACCAGAAAATACTATTTAATTTATCAAATCTTTCCTTAATAATATAAATCCCACTTTTCTTCTCCTACGTAGCTATACAAACCCCTTCTCAGGAAATGAATGTAGAATCTCAAGTAGCATTATTTCCCCAGGTTTACCACCTGATGGAATCTTTGTGCAAAGGAAACTCCATGAGAGCCCTACAAGCACCATGCTTCCTTACTCCCAGATTGCCTTTAGTGGTACAAGTGCCTCCTAAGTTAAGCAATTAATTAGAAACCACATGTATTTGTAACCTTTGCTTTGTGATCAACTTAATGATTCTTCTAACTACATTCAACGTAACACAAATGAACATGTTTAATAGTGTTTTCAAATTTGAGTATGTTGAAGCCTTTGACAAGGCAGATTTTCACTTCATTTTTCATAATAAAACCAACTCTTGCTGCTATTTTGTACATCACTTAACACATGTCTACACGCACCTGTCCCAGTGTGCACTCAACCCCTCCCAGGTAGTCATCATCATTTAAATCAAAGGACTTGTTATCAATATCATACACGCTGAATTTCAGCTTCTGCACTTTCTCAAAGTAGTAATCCACAACCAGTTTCTTGCAGAATTCAGGGTCTTGGCAGTTCTTGATCTTTTCCGTGCGATCTAGCTGCACAAACACAGGAGCAAAGCGGTTGATAATGAGTAAGAAGCCCACACACACTCCCACACAGCTCTTTAGCTGCACCAGGTGAACACAGGCAACGGCAAGGCTACACACCCTGGACCATGCCTTGTGCTCAGTGACAAACTGGGCTGACCGATGGCTCACCGAGAAAGGAAATGGCATTGAAAAATAAACACTATCCTATGGGAAAATTCTGAAAATTATGGGAAAAAGACTGCTGAAACACTGTATTCTGGAGTGTGTCCTCTAGGGCAAGTTCTACCGTAACAGGCAAATGAGCCTCCTGCTGCAACTCTGAGCAAGGAAGTCAGCAATTAATGAAACCACTGAAGGTTTGAGTGTGGGTAATGGGACTGCTCACCAATTGTAAATCTGAATTACGTATGTCATGCACCTGCCAGAAAAACCTACGGGATGGAAAGGGGGAGACTCGGCCTGTTTACACCCATCGGCAGCGCGCGGCCGCCGGCCTCTCTTACCTCAACCCACCGGCCACCGCCCGCGTCCTGCAGCAGGACGCAGAGGGGGTCCGACCTGGAGCCCAGGTCCCTGTCGAGGAGGCTCCGGCAGGACACGGACAGCTCCACTCGGGAGACGCACGCGGCCATCTGCGGGCAGAGCACAGCGTCAGACGGCCCGGCCCGGACCCCGCGCGCCCCCGGTGTGGTGGAGCGGAGGCACGCGCGGGCGGGGCGGGGCCGCGGCTACCGGCGCTCCGCAGCCCCTCCCGCCCCGGGCCAGGCGGGCACGGAGGAGCGCGGTGTCTCCGCGTAGCCGGGCGCCGACTGCGGCCCGCCTCATCCCCCTGCCGTCCCTCGGCTCTTGAATTCACCTATTTCTACCGGGCTCTCCCCGCTGCTCCCGCTCCCCCCGCAGGAGCCCTTCCCTCTGCCTCGCTGCGCGCTGCTGCCTCAGGTTTCTACAATGGGCCGGGCCTGTCGTCCCCTCCCTGGGACCGCCGCTCACAGCCCTGCACAGGGACAGGGACAGGGACCTCCGTCCCGCCAGCGCCGCAGCCACCGCCCCGCGCGGTGAAAGCACTGCCAAAGGTTCCCCTGCTCGCCCACGGGAGTCACAAAGCCCCTGTGCTTTGCCGTGCTGGCTTCCAAAACACCGTAACATCCCGCAAGCAGGGGATAACTAAATTTTATTACACATTGAACTGCGGACGCTTCTGTTTGAGAAACAGCTATAATTCTCAAAACTGAACCAGAAGATAAGCTTTCAAGCATCAAAATATTACAGAGATTGGACAGTTTGAGGGCTCTAACAAGTGCTTTAAACAGGAATATTTCACAGAGAAGCTCCTTCTGAGTCGGGAAAACAAGGAAATACTTGCTTTGGCTTTCTAGTACCCGAGTACCCCATGGCTTCCTCATACTTGCAGGGTGTATATATTTATCTCAAAGAGATGAGCTTTTATTGTACAACATTTAATCCCTTGGACATCTCAGTCTGCAATCTACCCTGGAAAAATGTTAACAATGTCACTTAATACGCCAATACAGGGCATTCAGGTGGTCCAGTGGTGGTGGCAGGACAAAATTAGCATAGCTTCAGGCAAAGACAATCATAGTGCAGCTTTCAACTAAGGTCATCATTATCACTTGGTTTAACACTGGTATTTGCAAAAAAACTTGTTTGAAGTGGTCTGGTTAACTGTTTAAACTACTGGCAGGAGCCATCCATTTTCGACTCAGTTGCCTTCAGTCCCAAGTAAGAGCCACAAAAAAACCACTGACTTTAATAAATACATTTCTCCTAAAATTGCAAGTCACAGCTACCAGGTTTTTTTCTTTGCCTACACATACCATTTCACCAGACCAGCTTTCATCTCACACAGACTCACATCTGCGCATTTGCGGTTCTATACACAACAGCAAAAATTTGTTTGACACCCACTATTTTGACAACAAGATTAGCACATCCAATCTGGGCTCCTTTGCCAACATTGCGCCTCTGTTTTTCTCTACTGCAACAGAGATTTCCGTACTAACAGGAGGCACCTTTCCTCCCCACTAGAACCTAAATGATCAGGAGTAAAGTTAACCTCAAAGAAAAAGCTTCCTATAAGCTTTAGCATCCCCAGCCAGCAGTGGTCCCTTTCTGGGAGGAAACCATTACTGCAGATATTAAGCTGCACGTAGAACAAGCCCACACGTATTCATTCCATGTTTGAGACGGCAATTGTTAAACCACACAATGGAGCCAGGAGGTGAAGGGACACAAGTCCTCAAACCCAATCACCTCTTATCTGCTACCTGAATCTCTTCTCCAGATCAGTAGCAATGAAATTATGAAAATACTCCACCGTTTCAAAGATTTGACTTTGAGTACCCTAAAACCCAGAAGGCTGTCTCATCTGATTGTTTTAGATTTAATAATAGCATAGGATTTTCTTTGAAATACAGCCCAGACATTCTGCTGAACCACTGGGGATGTTACAAACTACAAGGGAACCTTTCCCACTGTATCCTCTTGCTCCATCAGATCACAGGGCACTGATGCACATAAGCACCACACAACAGAGCACAACCAGGCTGGCTGTTTGGAGTGACTGAGCAGGAACTGTCCTAACTGGCTGTACACTCCCTTCGTCACCAACTCAGGGGATAACAAGAAAGCAGGTTTAACAACTACAGACAGAATCCTTATGAAAAGAAGATAGATAGCTCCTTAACAGATTCAGATAAAACCCCCTTTTTTTAACCTGAAAACACCAGTTTGAACCTCAACCAGCAATTACTTATAGATTACTGCCTATGGATGTCCTCGAAGAGCCCACACAGCCTTCTTTTCACTTCATGGCTACCCAAACACACTGTATGTTGTTCTCCAGGATCAGTCCATTCCTTGAACAGCAGAAGAAAATCCTGGTCATAGACATCCCAGCAGCAAGAGCAAGGAGTACTTGATCTGTTAAGACATAGCATGCATCTCAGCCATGCCTGAAGACCTGCTTAGTCCCCAGGTAAGCAACTTTGCCCAGATACCCTGTTCATGCAGTTAATTGAGCAGCACAAATTTCTGGAAATCTGCCTGCATTTGCAAAACTTAGAAAGATCAAAAGTCTAACGTATTTTCATCCTCAAACATACACATATGAAAAAACCTGAATGGGAAGAAAAAATAATTACATTCCTCACCAATTAGAAAAACTAGCTCCAGCTTGATTTTTTTTAACAGGATTTCATTATGATATTGGCTCAAATTTTTTCTTTTCCTCTGTAAAGTAAGATTTCTGGAATTTAACTTCTCATAGTAAACTGTAGTGATTGCATCTCTCTTTCTATAAAGAAGTGAATAGTTTATGTGAAATACATCAGTTGACTTTCATCTTCACTTCTCTCCATAAGGTCCCAGTTCCTTTCCTCCAAGAGAAGTGACAATCCCAAAGATTTTCAAAATGTCACCAATTAGTGCCTAGACTTAGAACCACGCCACACCTAACACAACGTCCCACCCTGTCCCTCTTTAAGCAGGAGCCTATGATGCTTTCTCTGTTTTGCACTTCCACACAATGCTGCAACATCATCTGGGCATTTCATCACTCCAAGCTGCCCAGCCGGCACATGCCAGCTCACTGCAAGGTACAAGCACTACAGCATCACCCAGAGCTGACACTGTCGGAGCAGTAACACTTCACCACTTACCAGTGCTGTGCAATAGACACATGATGGGAGAAAAATCTTCTATTGGTTACTAAGCTCAAACTAGCTCATGAAGGCTAAGCATATAGTTTGGTGCAATTAAACTGAAAGAACTTGGGATTTCATTATTTTTATTAACAGCCTTCTTTTTCCTCAGCATGCATTCAGTCGTATTTAACTTGCAGACTGGAACCAACATTTCAAAACCACATTTCATATTGTTTCACTGAGTCTTCATAGAGCATACTTATTTGTATCCATTCATACACACAAAATAAACTTAGTTTTTAGACTTGCAACAGTATTTATAATGACAGGGTATTATTTACATTTGTTGCAACACTCAGTTTTTTCCAACTGTTTCAGAAATTCTAAAATGCATTTTTTTCCTATTTTCCCCCTCACAACCACTTTTGATAACTAATATTGATGTCTACTACTTGAGCCTTCTGGTTTACAGAAGACAGTAGATATTTCCAAAACAGGAACAGCAGCTAAAGCAAACTACCTTCCACAGAGTTATCACATTTCATTTATAAAGGATTTATTATACATTGATCCTGATCAGCTTGCAATAATGACAGTTTAACAACCTCCAACTGCCACTAGTAACTACAGCACAGTCTGGAAGTCACAAAACTAATCTAACCACAGAAATTCAGATTGTCAAGTGAAAATGAACTCCGAAAGTGGTAATAAATTCAAGCTCCCTTTAAAATACAGGAAACAGAGCTACTGGCTACATTCCATATACTGGTTTCAAATGAAAAGGCAACATAAGCAAGCTACCAGGTAAGTGCTGATGCTTGAAATACCTTTTAAAATACACCTGAGGTTGTGTTACACCCCAAAGACCAATGATTATATGGACAATAGCCACACACATCTGATCCAGTGCTCCCACAACCTGGGGATTTTACTCATGACAGGTTATCACCTAAGAAGTTTCACCTTGAGCCAAATTCTGTACATTCCCTCGAGGGAGGAGTTTCCAACTCACAGCTTCAGATCCATCAGATATCTCTATTTTTTGCACTGATTTAGAATTGCACATGATATAACACCACATTTTGAAGAAAAAAGGTAATTCATCACCCATGTTATCCCTACCAAACACTAGAGCAAAATACTACTCATAGAAATCTGCAACATCCCAAGCACATCCTCCAGAGAAGTCTTTCACTGCCCAATCAGATGTCATTCTCACTTATTCAAGTAAAACACAGAATGGCTCCATACTAGGTACACTTTAAGAACTGCTCAGGCAACCAAACTGAGGTCCAGTTTAAAAAGTCAAAATAATTTTTACTATGCATACCACCTTTTCCCTGTAAAGATGATCATAAACTCCAATAGCTGCACAATACATATGAAAAGATAAATCTCAACTTTCCAAAAGATCTCTTCTACACTGAAATGAAGCACAGCAGTAAAGAAGTTGGTCCTAAACAACAAAACCAAGACCAAAAATAAAAAGCTGCATGCTAGGAAAATCACATAGGACATCTATGCTACACATTCAGAAGAATAAGCAACTACCTGCTGCTTTCTGGAGTTTCATATAAGCATTTCAGAACTTCCAACCTTTTTCACATTTCTGCAGAAAAAGCAACTTCCTTCCACACGGAAAAGAACACTTTCTACCATAAAGAAAATCAACACATAGACAAGTCTGTTATATTAATTATTCCTTTAGTGATTCAGCTTAACCAAAGCTTAAAGCAAGTAATGTAAGAGAAAAAAGCACTGTACACTTATGGTTGAAGAAAACTCCAAACCAAGACTGATTAAAGGCCTTAACTGTCCCAGTTCAGAGCTTTGGAGGGTCCTGCATTTCCCCAAAACACAACATATGGGTGCCTGAAGCAGAAATAAACTCCTATTTACTTATCCCTCCTGTACGAGTGCCACCATTTAGTCAACTAAGGATCACGTGCTGGACACCCTAAGGTGAGAATTATTGCATTACATCGTTTGTTTTATACACTTCTGTCCCTCAGTAAGCCTGATGACCAGAGGCTCCTCTTTAGGCTGACAAGGTGAGGTGAAAACAGTGAGCACTGGATGAGAGGGGCATTGTGATCACCCCAGCATGACAGCTCACAGAACCCACAGTCACCCAGAGGACAAGAAAAATCTATTAACTTCATGGCATCAAACACCATCAGCAGTATTTTTAGCAGTGCCAGTAGGTGGTATCTTCTGGAAAGAAAATGATAGCACTATCACTGAATACAGCCTTGTGGGTCAGCCTGGTTTTGCTGCTCCACATAAAATGAAATATAAGCAAGGATTCAGCACCAGAAAACCTGCAGTTTTTCCATATTTAATCACACTAATAAATTCTCATTAAGTACATAACGCTGTACAGAATACCCAACCTGCTCTATTTTAGTGCACACCAAATATTAGACATTAATTTAAAACTTTGTTTAATGCCAACTTGAGGCCTTAATGCATGTGCTCCAGGACAGCTGATTTCCAAAGAATTTACTCTATACTGGAACTGCCTTACATTCTGCCTATAAACCCAGCACAAATGTCAGCAATAGTGCCAGCAGGATGTCCCTACTGCAAATTTCATCATCTTGGCCTTTTGCTATTCAGCAACTCAATAGATTAACCCAACACATGTAACAGAGCATCTCCATTAATTAATCTTGCACTTACGAAAAACCTGTCCCCTCCCCCTTGTCTCTTGCTTAGTTTAATCCCGCATCTTCCAGCTATCACCCAACTTTCTTCAAAACTCCTTCTCTCTTCTTCTGTTGTAACTCCAAAATATGCAGACCAGCAGAAGCAATGCTTTCTCTCATTATTAGTTCAATTTTGAGGAGGCAGCCTGTTACATTTTCGGTTTTGATATTACAAAGCTGATCCTGGTGCTGAGGCCAGGATCACTTTTGGAATATGTCATCAAAATAAAAGTTATAATTTCCTGAATGCCATAAGGCTCTAAAAGAAATCATTTAGCTAGGTTTGTATCACTAGAAGCACTAAAATGCATCTTTATTTTAAACTGAGATTAAGAGAATCTAATGAGGAGTCCACAAATTATTAGTCAGTAAGGGCCTTTTCCAGCACACCAGCTCTTCCATGGGCCACAGAGCCTCATCCCACAGCGTTAGATGTTCTGCAGAAAATATAAACGGCTGCAATTTTTTCTATAATTTCATTATTTCTGGCAGTTTACAGTGGGGATGCAAGTGGGTTAAGATCACTATTCTCTATACTGTGTTCCAAGCTGTCACCATACATACAAGGGGTTAATTAACTGCTAGTACAAATTTCACACATAACCTGAAACAAAAGGCCTCTCCTAACTGTTATAAAAGAAAGAGAATGCTGAATAATATTAAGAACAACCTTCTGAACAAACTGCTGTTAACTTGATTCAGTCCTGATAAAGAGTGCCCATGGTCCATCAGCCAGCCTTAATTCCAGGGATGAGAGCTCCCAGGGAGGACAGACTCGTTTTCCTCCACGGTGAAAAGCAGAGGCTGTGCTGATGCTGAAACTCTGAGCCACAACCAAGGCTAAGACCCTCAGCCCAGCCCCTGAGCTCAGAACTGGATTGCAGACTTCATCAAACACTTTCCTGACCACTGCGCACCTGTGGGCCTGCTGAACATGCAGGAAGGTACAACCTGGCTCTACTCACTGAGTTGTCTCCACAATGAACCCTGAAGCTCCAGTATCATCACGAAAATGGGGGTGGGGTGGTGTGTCCAAAGTCAGCCAATGGGTACAAGCTCTGACAACCCCACCTCTGAGAAGCTCCCAGAAACCAACTGAGGAGGCAAAGCTCCCATTTATAACAACAAAAATAACAAGCTTAAAAAAAAAAAAAGCAAGCTGAAACAAAGCACAGCAATCACAAATGGGATGGTAATTTCTAGTAAAAAATGCAAACAAGAACTTCAATCAGTTCATCTTCTTTACTGCAGCTTCCCCCATCCAAGAGCCAAGTCCCAGGTCAGGGGAAAAAGCACCTTCTACAAATTCACCTTGACACCTGTACAATGTTCACTGTTAACCTGTACACCACCGATATACGCCTTAATCATGACCAATAAACCCAAAGAAATGCCCGTGCATACCTTCGCTATAGACATATTCTCCACTTTTCTGAGAAATAAGTTAAGAAACTGATAGGTCAAAATGTAAACTATTTCAAATATTAGTTTGGAACATATTAAGTTATAAAAAATTTCAAATTAACACCTGGACTTAAGCAAAATCTATTACTAAACCAACCTCTTGATGCAAAGAAAACATGTTTCAAAGTTCTTCATAGTATTTAATAGCAGAATATCAAACCCCATTTCCTTGAAAAACTAACTTACCACAGGCTGGAGCTTTGGAGTCAATCACTGGACTTAAGCTACAATAGTAACTGCAATCTTAAAAATGTTCACTGACTCCTCCCAACAAGTAAGATCTCTTTTCCCATTCCTTTCATATTTATTCATCTGCTTTTTCTTTCCCCTCATCATGATTCTCAAGTATTTATCACTGAAACTTAAACAATTTAACTGAAAAACAGACTTAACAGCTCAACCACACAGACGTTTGTAACAACCTCAAACATGTGTTTTACATTGCAAATAATCTTTGCCTTTCTCCAGTAAGGTCTTGTTCTTTCCCTTAAAACTCCAGTAGGCCTAAACAGCTAAATATTTTGTCCCATTCCCCAGGTAAATCCAGCTGGCTCTCACTCAATCTTCCACTTTTCAATCCAAACTCCTTAAGCCGAGGTCAAAGACTGCACCGTATTCCTCTTCTTTGGTTCTTCAACTACACTGCAGGTTCACCAGCAAGTACCTCCACACACCATTTCTCATTTACATGCATCCATGATTTTTGAAGAGATTCCTCAGCATTCATTCTGCCTATCCCTTTTACAACATCTACTCTTCCCAAACACTGAAAATCCAAACTATAGTAGTACTATCCTATGGTTACACTACATCACTATCACTTTACCCATTCCTCCAAAACTAGGCATGGTGACTCCAAGGCAAAAACTCAGTAAATCCATCTATCTAAACTAGTCCATATTGTGTGAACAGCATGAGTTCAAAGTAAGACTTTAAATATAAATATGCCAGCAATACATTTTACTGATCCTTGCTATTTTATCTAATTCACACGAAGAATTTTGCTGGCTACACGGTATCAAAAGTCAGTTAGTAAAGGAAAACCCTGCCATATCTTCTTTTTATTGCACTTGTTGAATCATCACCAGAAAAGACTGAAATACTCTAGAGGAATTCTTTAGACTATTCTCAGTCACCCTGCAGTTATTACTGCTCAGTGGCAACTCTTGCCTAAAAAATTAGTAAGGACATAAAGCAGAAGTAACCTCTCAATTTCTCACACTTTAAGCACCATGTGACCCTTTCACATTATATAAGCCAGGCTTTCTTCTTCTACTTTCATCTTGAATCTAGCTCACAATATATGATCAGAAAAAAACCTCAAACCTTAATACTGGTTTTGCAGTACTCTCAGGATTTCTTTGATTTATTCATTGCAAGTTCAGCCTAACTGCCAACAGTCTTTCAGTTCTTTGTGCTTTTGAGCGTATGCTTCCTTTTAAGAGAGAGATTCACAGTCTGGTACTACTTTTCTGTCACTAATTATTACCATCTATAGTATGAATATCTTAACTTCTCCATCCTAATCTGTTGCAAAATAATGACACTTAAAAAAAAAAAAAGAAAAATCTAAAAAATCCCACCACCACAAAAGCCTGACATTAAGGAAGTAGAATGAAGGGAAGGATATGGCAAGCGATTTTAAAAGTTATTTTTTCTCTCCCCCATCCAGACTAACAATAGAAGAATTTAAAGGCCACAAACAGTAAACAGAGCTCATGTTCCCCTTCTGTTCTGCTCCAGATCTAACTTCTCTTGCCAGTGCATCTTCACAAAAGCACAAACCCATTACAACAGTGGGTTCAAGCCCTTCTATTTGTCTCAGAGACAAGTGAGCCAAAACAATCACACAATCTTCCTGCATTAAGAGATTACACAAATGCAGGCAGACAGCTATTTCCTCAAGTGCTCTTCCATGTCTGCTATCCACAGTATACGCACTGTAATAGTTTCCAATCTGTACCCTGAAGAAGTCTGTTGTCATTAGGTTTGAATTTGCAATAAAGGTGTTCCACACCCTTGAGAAAACAGGTCTCTGCAAGCCAAGCACCCGAAAACCCCTACAGCTCCCACCAGGGACCCTCTTTCTTTTCTCAAAGTGAAATGAATAGTTTCAACAAACTTTTAAGAAACATGACCGAACTGTGGCAGACAGAATTCTCCAAGCAAAAACCTCTGATGAAAAACCTAGAGTAAATTTAACAGCTGTAAAAGAATGAAATAAATTACATTCACTCTAAACGGAGAGACTTGGAGTTACCACCATTAGGTGGAATCTGCAAACTTGGGTTATAAACTGCAGAGCACTACCTGCCTCAAAGCAGGCAGGGCAAACATCAGAATGACTTGCCACCACAGTCATCTGTCCACCACATATTCTTCATCACCAGAGCTTTTGTGAACCTAATGCAGTACCAGGAGGGTTTGGAAAGCACAAAAAGATTAAAACAGTATCTGTGAGCTCCCCAAAAAATTCAAAAAACAGGTTCTTCCTACCTAAACTACTTCTTCAAACCTAAACAAGACAGAGAAGATTATACTATATCACCACACCATGGCTGGCACAGAACGCAGTTACAGGGATTCCTCTCACCTTTCATAATAACAAAATTAAGTGATCCTACGGTTATGTTCATTGCAATCACTGCACTGAAATAGCCAGTATTTCATATAGATATATTACTTGCAGACTAATTGGGAGTCATAGTACATTCACTTAATATTTAGTTTAAAACTAAGCATTTTAGGCTTCACAAAACTTACTGTTGTTTCTGCTTGAAGCTATTTTTACAAACTCAACGAATGACAGAATTTAATGCAAAAAGTAACACAAGCTAGCACGCAGAAGGAAAAGACTGCAAAGTCTTCTGCTCCTGGAGACGTTAAAAGTAGCCAAATACTACCTGCTCATTCAAAGAAATAGCATGATATAGTGCTTGCGCTGCAAGGAAGAAATGCCATTTGGGTTATTGTCTTAACAAACCTGCAGCGTCAGTTACCCAAAGGGAGGGCTAAGTGTCCAGATGACAAAAAAAGGCCTTCAAAAAATTCAGGACATTTGTGCAGTAGGTCATGGTGTTGTGTATGTAATTTTCCACATATACTTGAAAGGTTTTCTAAAGAGATGCATCCCATTATAACGCCTTTATATACACACTGACTTAAGTGATCCCAACTATAGTTGTCTTTAAAAAACTTTAAAAAGACTTACCATCGAATACTATTCTGAATTACAATCTAAGAAAACATAAGACTGCGCAGAGCTCAGGTTTAACAGCAACTCATTTAGATCAATTACCTATCTCATACATTCTATCATTAACAGCTGAATTTACATTTCAGATCAGTTTAAGAATATAAGTATTTAGTCACCGTGGTTTATTGTGCTCTTTTTCACACAAACTCAGTGCCGAAGTTTCTGAACCCACATATGTTCTTTATTCGATTAAGGCAGCACTTGGTTGTTTTCACTATAGCCAAAGCACGAAAGTTTGGCCTCAACCTTTCAACTTCCCCCCTAATGCCCCATCTCTGATGACAATGTTGATGTTCCCTTAAAGTGAGGATGAAAACATTCTGCCACTGGCATACCAGTGACTGGGAGACAAATTAGCTATACCACTACCACCACTCTGCACACATACCTCCCAAAAGCACTCAAGTCTAGATTTGAAGAGAGCTCTAAGTGATATTAAAAACACTCGTATCTATTCATGTAAGACTAGATCTGCAACACATAAGACTGGCTCTGCAGCAATGCTGGAATGTAGCGGGGGAGCCCTAGGCAGACGCATTTGTGGTATTTAATAATTCTGCCTCCCCTCTTTAAGGAACAGGGTTTCCTGTACATTCAGTCAGTGAACTGTCAGTGTCTAACTGTACTTTAATCAGCCTCTTCCCTTTTATAGCTGGTTGCACTAGTGTTGCTCAAGTACACATGGTTTATAAATTCTGCCCTTGTATTAGAAACATTTGCCTAATAATGAAAAAGTATTGGCAACCATCATTTTCACTTTAGAGCTGAACTTCCTGCTCAAACAAGCAAGGGCTTTCCACCATCCATGTCCATCCTCCCATCAAAACAAGTAGCAATGCTTTGGTTATACTGCTGAAAACAAAGAAGTTTCTATTCATAAAAAGCTCATTGAGAAGCACATTCTGGTAAATGCCACCATAGCAAGATCACTAAACGAATGAGTGCTACACAGAAGCTTCAAATTTTACTGACAGAGATCCTATGAATTTCATAATAAAAAGCACTCAACCCAAATTATCTAAAAAGTTCTTGAAGTAGTTTAGG
Source organism: Vireo altiloquus (assembly GCA_013396875.1). Lineage (NCBI taxonomy): Eukaryota > Metazoa > Chordata > Aves > Passeriformes > Vireonidae > Vireo > Vireo altiloquus. The sequence continues at coordinate 16,307 of VZRF01001489.1, forward strand.
TTCTGACTATATCCCTGTTTTCCTCCCCAAATCTGCCTGAGTGACCAGAGAGCATTTCCAAGCTTTCTACTGTCACACAGAGCTACATCCATATATTCACATCCAATGGAAAACAGTCAGCATAAAACTATTTGTTCCAAACTCTTGAAATTGCTAGCCAGAAGTTCCACCTGCCTTGAGATGGACAGAAATCAGAGCCATACAATCCAACTGATTCCTTGTTTAACAATACTGTAACTACAACACAAAGAGTTCCAAGAGTCACCAGCCTTCCTGAAGTAGTGACCAGTCGAAAAGGCCAGGCTATGCCAGAGTCAGTTTTAGGCAGGATTAATTCCTATTTTCCCTGTGCAAGCACCTTACAAGTCCTTACTCTTTGGTTTTAAACTTTACAGGGAAATTAAATTGCACTCCTGCGTACTGTGCACTCCAGCCCCCAAAGTCTTTCCTGGCTGCGATTTATGATCAGCCAGGTCTAATTCACTGGTTACTCATAGTGAAAGAAGTCAAAAGTTCAGGAAAAACAATGAAGCTGGTGTGAGAATAGCAAATACGGAGTTACAAACTGATTTTGTGGAATTCAGACTCATGCTAAAAGAAAACACATTCCTGTTTCTGAAAGCTTATTTTAATGTATTTGGGAAGCCACTAGTAAGACCATTTGAATTTTAGGCTGTAGACATGAGAACACACAAGAAAGATAGCCACAAAGGAGTAAGCTTTGCCTCTGCAGAAGCACTAAAGGAACTCAGGTCAGAACTCAAATGGCTGCTTTCTCTCTGAAGCTGCCATGCTGTGAATACACAAACAAACCCAGAATGATAACAAAGGAAGCTGCACAGAAGTGAGTGCCAGCAAGTGAAAAGAGTCACAGCCAAACCATCTGACACCCATGTTCAGTCTGGAGATACCAAAAAGGAACATTTTTAGGGCTGCTTTTCTTCCATATGGTGTTTATAGCCAGGAGTGAAAAGCATCCAGGTCAGGGAGGTGGGAAACACTCCTTGCACAAGCAATACCTGAACATTCCACACAGTAACAAAGCTCTAAGAAAATCACTAACAATGTCATCTGTATAGAAAACAAGCCACAGTTAGACCTACCTGATCATGAGATAGGGAAAGAGCAGTGGATTTCAGTACACAGCCACAAATCAATGTGCATACTACCAATCAACAGGTTTTCATTCCATGGAAAATCCAAACTGTGGAAAAAACAAATCTTTGAACTGCAATCACATTCTCACTGCCAGAAACAGAGAGGAAGAGAACACTTTGAGGTTACTCTTCCTGCAGGAGCATTAAACAGCTTCCCTTCCTCTCCCTCTGTATACAAATGCTAGCGCAGTTTTCCCAAAGCCATGAAAAAAAATACAGCCACAGAACAGCAAGGAGCATCAACAAACCTGGAAGAGAACAAAGACAACCAAATGCATTCAGCAACTCTGCCTCCAGGCCAAAGCAGAGTTTATGAAAAACCCTACAGCAACAGAATTCTGCATCTCATTTTCTTTTCAAAGACATGCACATCTCAAGCGGCAAACTGACATAAAACTAATTTGTATATTTCTCTAAACTCAAACTAAACATTTCCTAATATGTCCAGTTTCAAAACTGTTTCTTTCCAACCAATTAGCAAATATACCAACTAGTCATTTTCTTGCACCGGAGTTCATATTGAACAGGAATCGCAGTCCTTTGTTTCAGGGTCTAACCCGTGTATCTGAATCAACCTAAACCAACTGCTCTCAAAGAGTGGTTCAGTAGCCAACCAGAGGTTTTAAATGGTCCATAACACAAAGCAGTTTCAGTTTTGCAGATCAGAAGGCCAGAGGGCCAAGAGCACTTGCTATGGGAAGCAGCAACTTTGGAACCACCACAGCAGAAGACAGAGGAGAAACAAAATAAACCACAATCATTATTTATATTTATGTAAATGTGCCTAAAAACTGGAAACATACTCTTTTGTAGACTCTACAGCTTTAGTGCTCCAAGATACTTTCAGCAAAACAAGCTGCTGATTTCACGGAGTATAGGCAATGACTTTATGGACAGCATGAGCAATGTAGAACTGAGCAGCATACATATTTTTTAAAAGGCAGACCTTCAATGTCATCTGGTACACAACTACTACAGTCTTCATTTTTGCATCGATCTTCTTCTCCACTCACCACGAATTCAGAGCCTAAACACTCAAAGGAAAATACTACATGCTATGAAAGGAATGCTGCTTAAAGTATCCTTCAGGTTTCTTTAAACCTACAAAGCCTCAAACCTCTCATAAATCTACATTTAGACCATATTCATCATTCATCAGTAAAGAACTGGTTTTAATGCTGATATTACAGAATTGACTTGCGTTGGCAACAAAATCTGACTGTGACATTTATGGGTAACTGCTTGAAATTTGGTAATACCAAGGCACACTTTCACCCAGCTTACTTTCATGTAAGTCACAATTTTATCACTGATTAATTGCATTGATTTCTATTTAGAATGGAAAAAAACCCCTTATGTTAAACAAATCATGTTGCGAATGTATTATTTTACCACTTTTCTTTTGGCAGTAGTACTTAGACACACATAAGGAACTGCTAAAAACACAAACTTAGCCAGTTATATAAACACAAGTACCTTCTTTGCATTATTTGGAGAAACTGGGACATCAGTGTCACTGAGTATATTGTTCCAATAAGGCTAAGAAGGATGTAACTTCCTGACACTCAAGGCATCAAGGCGAAAACAATTGCAGATTTGAGTAGCATCCATTAGCTGATTCTGACTATTGCTACCTCATGCTGGGGTTGTTATAGTCAAGGGTAGTTACGTACCTTCCACATTGGAGATGGGACCTCAGAGGTCCTACCCCTTATTTTTAAGGCTGTTCATGAATATAGACAAGTGCTAAGTAAGCAATTTTATGAACTCTAGACATGTAGTCTTAAGGGTATCACTCATAATGAGTAACATGCAGTTTAAGGCTACTTCTAAACGTGAAACCACGTTGTTACAGAAAACTTCTTACATTTGCATCGACCCTTGATAATGAACTTTTCTCTGTATATGATTTAAAGGATCAACTAACTATTTGAGTTGATGTACTGTTTCTTATACATACAGAGATCCTAAGTATGCCATGACTTCCTGTGTTTTTCCAAGAGCCTCCTCTTAAGGAAGAAGGGATATTTACTAACTAATTTATGCTAAAAGATAAGGAGCATCAACTGCTTGGAAGGATGAAGAGCCCCTGCCCCACCCCAAATCCTCCATTTGGACATTCCATCCAAGTCAACATTCCCAACACCAATGACTTTCTGGTTTGCACTTTTTTTTCTTTTGCAGATAAGCATTTAAACATCATTAGACCATACAGAAAAAAAGCTTTCCAAAACAAACCTGCACTTTCAGCAAGTCCAAAAGAATAGGCACTCAAGCACGTCTCACAGCATATGCCGTGTCTAACCCAAACACTAAAAGCCTTGGATCCATTACCAAGAGGATCACAACGTGAAATCAGAGGACAGTAACACAAAACTGTGTATCTAATTCCAGACACCTGTAGTTTAAATACATTTCACAACAAGGCAAGCACTGTTGTGATTCATTTGAACTTGAAAAAACAGTTATCACCAGTTTTGGTGAGTCAACAATACACTAATATCTTACATCAATTCTGTGAACAATGAAGCCAAGTTTTCCTTTTCAGTAATTTTATTCTAATGTGAAACATGAAGAAACAAGCACCCAAAAAACTCCAATATAGTATGAAACTTTAATAAAAGTTGCTTAAAAAACAAAGAGCAAAATTTTAAAATAAACTGACTTGACTCCTAATCACACATCCTTCTGACATCAGGAAGAGTACTTTCAGACTTTCGGGAGAAAAAAGAAAGAAACAAAGATCTGATGTTGAAACATTACTCCCAAAGACCGTTGAAACGCGTAACATGAAGCTTCAGAGACAGACAGTTTTATTAACAGGAGGCTTAATTTTAAACAGTATATACAAATCACATGACTTTTCCAAAGTTGGGACCACCTAGTAATCTGTCAAAACAAAATTATGCTCATGAATTACAGAAGCATCTGTGTAATGCAACCGCCTCTTTATTGAAATACACCTTTATACAATCCTTCCACGGATTCCTGTACTGTGAAATCCTCTCGGGACGCAGCGCTGCACAGGTTTGCAAATCTCTCCTACACACCACATGAATAAAACTGTTGCCACTTGCACCTCTCAATTTTGCCTGCCCATACACTTCAGTGTTCCATGGTATGCAACACCAAAAGGCACTGTTCTTCTTCGTCAAAAAAAACCAAAACAGTTTGAAGTTTACTATGTTTAAGTACAATGATTTGCAGGGAATAGCAGGCTTTTTTTCAGGCAATGCCCAAGTTTAAAAATTTATCATAAGCCAAGCAAGGATGAAACAAAAAAATTCTACTTTTCACTTGTGTAATTACTTCCTTTCCATTTCTCTGTTTTTCCATGGAAGGTTTCACTGCACAACAAAGAAAATGGCAACTCTTTACAGACTTTGAATATAACAGCACAACTTTATTGCAAAAATATATAGTAAACTCAGTATTTTCAAGTTTTGGAGAAAAATAAATTTTATCTTTGAATTCACCCATAGCAGTAATTCACAACAGAGTTGCTGAAGATACACATTTCTTTCATTATAACCTAATTTAAAACTTTATCTGGACTCCAATCTTCTAATAATCACCACTTTGGTTCTCTTAGCAGAGACTCTATGTGAGGAGTTGAAGAGACATGTGAGAAACACCAATATCCAACTAGTGTCAAAGATCCTTTCCCAACTGATTTGTGTAATCCTAACAAATCAAGCTACTTAAACAATAATGATTATTTTCAACTGCAAACGTTTTAAATGTACTAAAAAAACTCATATGATTTATGTTTGAGGTTAGCTATACTTGTGGCAAAAGTCTTATTCTGCACAGTTATAATTGCAATATATAAATAACTAAAGGTTATACCACAAAGAACAGCTTGAATTTTACAGAACGATTCTGCTCATACTCATAGGAATTAGTTTGGTAGACACATCAGCAAAGGGCATAATCCAACTGTTCATACAGTGAGAATTTTGGAAAAAAATAAAGATACATACACAAAACAATTGATCTGTGTACACTGAGAATTCATTCAGTTGCAGAATAAAATCAGGACTTTAAACAAAGCTTTGACCTGTGAACAAAGCAAATTCAGCCAGCTTTTAACCAAATCTAAAAATAGCTATCTATATTACAATGGCTTACAAGAACACCACTGAAGAGCTTCACTGACTTCATCTATTTCCCTTATCCAAAACTATGTCAAACCAGTTTCTCGATAAGCACTGTGTCCAGAAGAGTTTACCAAACTTTAATGACGAATAAGAATCTGTCCAGCTTCTCCGCATATTTGTATGAGGAAAATCCACCGCACCTCTCTCCTTGCAGTGTTTCTCATGTAATGGCTAACCCAGTGCTCTGTCTTATCAAAACCAATCTGTTTTACAGTTTAAACAATCCACAGGTTCTATCCTGGAAATACTATAAAAACCAATCCAGATGCATTTATCACAGCACTATGAATACCTATTCTACAACTACTTCAGATTAACAGCTACCCTAAAACAAGTTTTACTTTTCTGGAGCCTATAGGCCTGTCATTTAAATCAACAACAGCTGCCATAGCTTCATCACGAGACTCAAATGCAACCATTGCTTCTCCAGTGGGCATGCCTTTTTCATTGTATTTTAAGCACACTGACCCAGGGATCACTTGGTACCCATAAAAGAAATCCAAAATTTCATCCACCGAAACAGTAAAGGGCATATTTTGCACTTTAATGACAGTTGGTCCTGGTTTCCCAGACCCTGTTCCAAAACCTGGGGGTCCACCAATATGTATGTTTCCTGGTCCGGGTCCAAACCCTGGAGGTCCACTTAAATGTCCAAGACCGCTAGCAATTGCTGGAGGACCAGCACCAAAGGCAGGGGGCCCACTTAAATTGCCAGGACCATTACCAAACGTCTGAGGACCCCCTGCAAAACCTGCTGGTCCACTCAAATTAGCAGGACCACCTGCAAAACCTGGTACCTCAATACTTGCACCAGGTAAACCACTAGCTGCAACTGTGGGTATTCCTGGTCTAGAATCAGGAAAACCACCTATTCCAGGTGGTGGTAAAGGGGGACCAAACGTGCCAGACCCGCTGAAGTTACCAGGGAAATTGAACGGAGGACCATTGTTTGCTTCTTTAGCATTTCCCCCCAAGAAGGCATGCTCATCCCCACCAGGTCCCTGTGCTCCCGGCACAGCCGCATTTCCCTGGATCGGTATTTTCAGGATCTTTTTCCCTTGAGATGGTGGGTTTCTCTCAATATCTCTCATTTCTTCTACAGTTATCAAACGCAAATTAACATCTCTTCCATTCAGTTTTTTACGGTGCAAACGCTCTGCCTTACGAGCTTCATCTTCAGCTTTAAACTGAACCAGTGCTTGTCCTAAACCTTGCCCATTATTATCAACAAGAATTTGCACAGAGTTTTCTTCTACTGCCAGTCCCTCTAGAAACTGAAGTATTTCCATTTTTGTTATATTGTATGGAATATTAGATATATGTGCACACAACCTTGGCAAGCCTGGTTCTCCCTCAGTGTTCATCAGGATTTCTCTCTGGTCATAGCTGAAGTTCTGCAATCTTTTACGAATCATATCTATCTTTTCTAACATTGCCTTTTTAGTAATTGGATGAACCTGAATGAAGCGATTCCCTATGTACTGCTTATGATGACACAAAGCTGCTTTATAATCAGCTTCATTCCTGAATTCAACAAACCCCTCTCCTATTGCCTTCCCATTAGGTCCATAAGCTATATAAATGCTGTCCTCAACTATATCCAGCTTTTTAAAAAAATCTATCACATGTTTGTTCTCCGATTCAAAGGGAAGACCCTTCAAATAAACACAGAAACCGTGCTCATGGGGAGATCTTGACCGTGACCTTTTCTGTCCACTGGGAGATTTGGACCTAGGATGAGCCTGGGGAGGAGGATGTGCCTGCCCAGAGGGAACCATGGTTTGCTTGAAAGTTATGTGGCCTCCAGCAGCTACCCACTGCCTCTCTGTTGCAGGACTAACTTCAACATAGCGCTGAATCATCAGCATTCTGTTTCGCTTCAGTGCTTCAAATGTATCTTGAGGAGAAAAAAACTTAACTAGTCCATTTCCATTATTTCGACCTACATGATCCTTCAGCATATGGATTGCGTCCACACGGAGCCCAAGGAAAAAGTCTTTCACATCAGATTCTGTTGCAGTAAAGGGCATTCCATGAACGCTGACATACAAATCATCTGGATTGATTGGAATTGGCTTGACACTACCTTGAGAATTCATCTGGATAGGATTTACAGGATTCATGGGACCAATAAACAATGGATTCAAGCCGCTGTTCATATTCACTGCTGCTCCAGACCCATTCATTCCAGTGGGTAAGGGTGCTACAGGTGGAGGATTCATAGGAGGCATTCCTGATATGGGAGGCAGAGGCGTCATTGGAGGTACAGGGGGCACAGGGGGTATTGGAGGAACTGGAGGAACAGGAGGCAGTGTGGGTACAGGAGGTGGAACAGGTATAGGGGGAATAGAAGGCATCGGTGGTAAAGATGGCATAGTTGGGATAGGAGGGATTGGTGGAGGAGGTACTGTGTTCATTGGGGATGCTGTGCTAGGTATAGTTGAGCTAAATGTCGGACTACCAAAGGTACTCCCAAGATTTGGAGGTGCAGTCCCCATACTGGCAGTAGAAAATGTGGATATGTTTTTATTGCTTTCATGCACCGTAGTAGAAGCAGTTACTACACTAGGAGAAGGATTATTAAAGTTAGGTACGGTAGTAGGTAAGTTAACCCTTCCACTCATTCCAGAACTAGGTGGTGGTCCCGACCTGCTAGCATTTGCTGGTGGCATATCTAGATTGGCAGTTTCAAAACGCCTACGACTGAGTTCTATCATGTTCTGCATTTCAGTTTTACTGCTCAGCAACAACGTTACTTTTGACCCTTTAATTGTACCACCTGTGCGCATCATACCAAGCCTTGCATCTTCATCAGTGGCAAAAACGATGAAAGCCTCACCCAGTTCACCCCCTACAATATGCACGCCCCCATCAGGAATGGTCAATCCAGAGAAGAAGTGGCGAATGTCCATGGTCCCCGCCACAATCGGGAGACCTTGCAAGCGGATGACCACAGCCATGCTGCGCTGAAACAACACACACCTGCAGATGAGAAAAGGCAACGGCTATGTCAGACTACTGTTCGTGACACCATGCAATTACCTACAGACACCATCTACTATATTTGTTTATATACACCTAATAACATCTTGCAAAGATTAAGCATGTTTCCCAAGTTCCTCATTCATGTTTCTTTACTTCATACAGACTGAAGTATTAAACATTTACCAACACAATCAGTATACATTTTGCACTAGAAATTCAAAAATAGCTGTTATACTAAGACCCACAAGTGTCAGTTAAAAAAACCAAAGGAACATCAAAAATCAGAACTATTACATCAGTACTTCAATATTTAATGGAATGTAAGCAAAAGGAGTACTTTAGCCATGCAAAACAAAATTCATTTACTACACACTGGTATGGTATCCACTGTATGTGACAATATGACTGAAAAATTCTGCACAGTTACGGGAAACAAACAGTTCCCTTTCATCTGGGGAAGGATTTTACCTCCTGCCAGGTGAAGACAACTAACAGTGCGTTGAGTTATGAACAAAAACCCATTACGGACAACTAGCAACTCTGAGACTCAAAAGATATCCTGAAAAGGAGCATCTGTATTATACTGACCTGATGTTTCTCTCCTAGCAAAACCAAGAGGTCCAGGTGACCTGAAGCTTGCTATTATAAACTAGCCCCAGACATTTTGTGACAATAGAGATCTCACCTAAATTAAATTAACATCTATGCATATCTAACTAGATATATGACCTTTACAATTTTCAAAAACAAGGTATTTTTAAATAGTTGCAGATATTCCATCTAGCACCACACCTTAAGTCTCACATGTAAGTAAACGAATTTTACCTCCACAACTGACATCAGTAGATGCTTAAGGTAATTCTGAACAGCTAGATCTAGACAGTTACCTTGTGACCTCAGAAGTCTAAGGTCATATCAGAAGTTGAAGACAAAGAGAAAACTAGATACTTGTCACTTATTCAAACCTTCATCAAAGGCTCAAAGCACCACATTAATAATATTAGCGCAATTCAAGAGTTCAGAAGCCAGGCTCTCACCCTAAACCATTGGCAACATGGTTCACCTGAACCACTTCATCTCTGAAACTTCTTGACTTCCTAAGTACAAGCCAGTTCAGCAGCTGTATGGAAGATCTCCAAGGCTCCCATAAGTCACATACAAATAGTGTTAACTCAGCATTTGAAATCAAGGATGAACCAGATCACAAAACCACACAACTGTTTAGGCTGGAAAAGACCTTAAAGATCAAGTCCAACCAGATGCCACAACGCAACACCACAAAGTCATGCATCAAAGACTCCTGGGCACTACCAAAGATCTGACCAACTATCTCCCAACAACTCAGCTATATCCCAGCATGCAGTCAAATCTGTAACTTGGCTCCATCTGCTTGTCCAGGTCATCCAAACACTTTAGAGAAGACGAGCCTTGAATGACTAGGTAAAGTCACAATCTAACCAGGTAAGGCCAAATTCAGCACTTAATGAAAACGAGAGTAACAATTCTTCTATGGAGTAAAGAAGCAAAAATTATTTTGTTTGCATGATGGAACTTCAGATTACTAAAATAAGTCCTTTAGTATTTTGTTCTGTTGATCAATACACCAGAGTTAAACCCTTCAACACACTAATGAACTCAAGCAACATCCTGGGGTATTACAGGGCATTGCCCCACAACCAGTCAACACCAGAAAAGCGTGGAGGACCTTTCTCCCTCAAGGAAACAGCAACATGCCCATTCACACCAAGTTAGCTCTAGTCACTGTGAATGAATATCAGATTCCTTACTGCACCATCCTGAAAGAGAGACCAGAACTTGCAATACAAACATAAGGAGATTTTAAAAATTTAAAAACACCACTAAGAAAACCCCTATCCCACCAAGGGAAGACAGCAACAGAAAGGCAAATATATACTAAGCGTTGGGGATAACTTATTTTGAAAGCAACTTTCCCATCTCCATGGCGAGGTAACAGAAGCAACATCCTTGCCTTTATCTCTTAAAGTGGAATTGCATTTAATCTGAAAATAAAATTCATGACCTAATCAATTTCAAACAACAAAATAACTTGCCCATGAGAAAAAAAACCCTACAACAGATCAAAGTAAGGACTACCTATGCTATCTAAACATATAAAAACGTATTGAAGACTTTTTGCACTGTTTTAAAAAGCAGTGTTTTACAATGATTTTGTAGCTTTATTTTAAATTTGCCTAGCATTGATGACAATCTCTGAAATCAAAGTTAAAATGAAAATTCTGCCTCCTTTAAAGAAGTCACATTAAAAAGTATTGTAAACTCAAGATTTATTATGTTGTGCTACACAATTGCTTTTGAATTAGATGATCCTGAGGCAAGCAAGTGGTATAAAAGCATCCTTGGGCTTTACACCTATGCTTTCAAAACTGGAATATTACTAAAAGCAAATCTTGCCAGGAGACTTAGATTTCTTCTACTACCTATCATACATAGAAATTAGTTTCAGAAATTTTTATATATCATAAATTAAAGATATTTGAAGTTTCTCATGTTAAATGGGAGACTACTTTTAAGGTATTTCCTTAATGTAAAAGGGATGACAATCTGATATGGCCATTGGTTGAACAAAGGCAACTTGGGAAGGTGTTTGTGCTGAGGTCTGCTGTTTCAGAACACCTTACATTCTTTAACAGAGCTGAGATCTGAACTGTTAGATAACTGCATTTATAAATTATTTCATGAATCCAGCCCAGAAGATAATTTAAAAGACAGTCACAAAAGAGTTCAAGCATTTGAACTTTTCCATAACTTTTGGGATAATGCAAGTCTTTCTGTTTTGCATTGAATTCAGAACTTCATACCAAATGCTAAGGAGTCCTTGAAGTCTCATTACTAAGTACTTTATTCAGACCCACTAAATCACTGTTGACAAAAAAATCCTAAGAGTTGCTTAGACATATAGTCACTAGAAGAACTATCTGCAATGACTTCAGTGCAGTTAATTTCATGCAGAATATTAAGGAAATGCTTGTTTAACATTAAGTAAGAGCTGACAGTAACATGGTCTGAATAAAAAGAATTTTAAAGACCTGACAAATCAAATATTTCTGACAGAGGAATATTTTGTCTACACATAACACAGCTGCTTCATTTTTTCGGAATTTCGGTGCTTAAGACAAAGCAGTAGTGTCACTTCTGTGATTTAAAGAAAAATCTCAAGGACCAGAAGGGCCAAATTTTAAACTTTAAACACTCACAAACCACATTTTTTCCAAAATGTGCTTAGGAGACAATAAACCATTTGCTCAAATTTTCCAAGTAATGAAAATGCAAAGCCTGCTCAAATATTTCACTGTTCGCTTGCAAAGACCCACACATGCAGAGGCAACTTAAACTTCAGACACAAAACAGGCCACACACCAGTTCAGCAGGCACTGAAGGCTTTTTGTTGGGCTGTCGGACATGTTCTCAGGCTGCCTGCTTTTCTCCTGGTACAAAAAGGTACTTCAAGGCAAAAGTGGATTTTCTTGTCATTTTGTGCGTTTGGCATATTTGTGGAAGGACAACACTCTAGGGGTGTACTATGGACAATCCATCCCAATAAGCAAGCCACAATCAAAGCTGGACACTAACAGGCTGCTGACAATCAACCTGATTCAACTTGTTTGATCAATCTTAACATGTCCTGACAGTAATATCTTTAAAAATGTTGATGTTACACTGAAAAAAAAGGTGTAAAACACGACAATACTACTTCTCTCATCAATATGCTAGTCAGTAAAATAAGAATAATTTGGGTCATACATATAAATTCATAAGCACACCAGACTAGCATCTTTTAAGATGTATGGATTTTGCAATAGAAAAGTTCAGAAGATTCAACCCTGGGGAGTACTAAAGTACAATACCCACGATACACACACACACAAACATATTTGGCAATTCTTGGGTGAAGACTAAGAACTGCAGAAACACTGGTATTGGAGAAGGAATTTTAAGTATAAGACTGTCTCGCAAAAGTTAACTGCAAACTACAGTTTTGTCTTTTACTTTTTTAAGGCTAAAATCAACCTGTTACAGTCATCTTTGAGCCAATTTCAAACTATCTGATCACTTTAAGTGCTGCAAAACCTAATTAGGACCAACTGATGTACACTTCTACACTCCAACAGTTACAAATACACAGACCTGTGGCCTGCAGCAAAGTAACTGCATTTTCCAACAGTGCAAAATAACTGGGAGAGTGTTCCAGACTACCACACGCTAATGAAACAACAAAACATTAGTTTGGCAGAAAATTCTGTTTACAAGAAAAACATTGCCAAAACCACCATCACCAGTGGTGAGTAGACAACCTACAGATTAATCGACCCAAGTCTTTTGACACAAATTCACAGATTCCAAAAGCTTCGAGTGTTTCTTAGGATATACTCAATATGCATATAAAGAAGTCTTCAATTCAAAAGCTCTTACCTGCAAAGACAGATGTTTTTTTTCTTAACAAGTAGCAGAAGCCAAGCCAATCCTGTGGGCAACCAATTAAAACCAACTTTTAGACTGCAATAAAGAATAAATGGAGGCAAAAATCAATGCAGGCAACACAACAGCAGTAACAGTCCACAAAGAACTGTACACATAGAATTTCAAACCTGCAACCACCACAAGGCACTGCAACATACAAGAATCATAAGGGTGCGTTTTCTATATGTTATATCTATATGACTTGTTGGCAATTGAATTGTAGAGCTTTGGTATGGTTTCAAGACATAAGTATGCCTTCCACAAAGAATATAGAAAGAGTCAGAAAACATTTAGTCTTTCAAATTTTCACATCACCAACAGGTGAACAAATCTCTCTTTCAAAAGCAAAGAACAAGAGTTAAATACTTGAAAGCCCTGAATTTTACCAAACCTGTGCTCCAACAATAATGATATTCCTTCCTCCAGCTGTGCATCTACTTACTTGAACAAAGCAACTTAAGTAAACCATACCTCAGAAAACCACCCTAGAGCTGCAGGTGAAGAATTCTTCAAGTCACACTAGCTGGTGACACTAAATGACATTTCAGAGCCATGTCTAGGCAGTCAACTCCACAGAGCACACAGCGTAAGATATTCAATTTTCATTTGTAATCTGCCATTTCATTACCCAAATCCTGATCAAATGCCCTTTTTTTTTTACCCCTGTATAAAAATTACCTTCCCAGGATTACAACTCAACAAAAAAGCCAAGCATTTTAAGTGGCAACAGGTGTATTTTGTATTCAAAGATGGGATGGAAAACCTCTGCTCTTTCATTACTTGGCAGGCCACCTCACACTAAAACTGTGATTCTTTGGAATGCCATTGAGGAATCAATCTCACTAAGAACAGGTAACTGCCTCCACCTCACACAACCCCAATAAGCTGGTTTCAGTTACAAGCATTACCAAAGCAAACTTAGAGCAAGAAGTACTAACAAACCCTTCACAAACTCCCTAACAGAGGCAATTAAAACAAACAAAGATATTCGCACATCTTCCAGAACATTAGTGGCAGACTTACAAGTGAGAAAGATGCAACTACACTACACAAACTTATATTAAAACGGAAAATGCATTTAGAAAAATAAGACTTTTGTTTATTAGACCTTTATGAGAAACATGCAATTCTATATTAGAAGGACTCAACTATATACTTCCATGTATAGCAGTGTCAAGCAGCAGTTTACAAAGAAAGAAAGAAATGTAATCACCTGAAAAACCGTTTCATGCAAAAACACACCTGCTTCAAGCAGCAGATAAATCTTTCATGCACAAGGAACTTCCCATTTAGAAGAAAACCCCAAATCATTAGATGGATTTCCAGAATGGCAACCACAGCGTTGCATACATTCCTCTTCACAACACTGAAAACAAGTTGAAGATTTGCAGTGGACTAAGACAACAACAAACGAAACTAGGTAGCATTCAGAAAAGGTGCAGACTCCACTCTGCTATGTTTAACTTCTCCACCAAACACCATCTACTTTTCATTTCAAGTCTCAAATCTCTCAACTTTAAAGAAAACCATCCATGCCTTCTGTAGGTAAAAATATCCTTTCCAATCAACGGAATACGCAAGAGCACGTTAACTAGACAAGCAGCGGCCAGAACACAGGTGTTCCCACATAACGCTGACACCACACCTCTGGGAGTTCTCCGGAGAAACTCCACAACACCCTGTCAGCTGTACAGAAAGACCCAGCATCCACCGGACACACAACAACCGATTAAACCAGAGGAATCCACCAAGGAAACAACCGGCCGATATGCCTGCCTAACCCCAGTAGATCAAGGTGGGGAAGGAAACCACTAAGAATAACAGCTAAGTTTAAGAGTGAGCAAACCCAGAGCCATGACGTTTTTTCGAAAGAAAACTCACACTGTGTATTTCCGGGACCCATTTGAACGCTGATTCGGGTTTTTTCTAGGAAGAGTGGCTTTAAATTGTTTTTATCGCTTATGGATTTGGGGCGAGGGGGTGGTGGTATTGTTGCTGCTTGGTTTCTTTTTATTTTTTTTAACAGAGCTGATTTTTACTAGCAGAAGAGAGCGTTACTTTACTGAACGGCAACTCCGCTGGTCTTATAGGGTACCCGCGACGAGCGGTGGCAGCGCCGCAGACACCGGGGACCTCCCTGTCCGCAAAGTGAGGAGTGTTTGCCTCGCATCGTCCCCCGGGGCCGGGCAAGGCGCAGCCGCCCCGCCGAGCACCCCCGGGACCAGACC
>VZRF01001489.1:31826-150928 GCA_013396875.1 Vireo altiloquus
GGCGGGGGCGCGCGCGTGCGCCGGGAGGGAAGGGGAGGGGCCCTGAGGCCGTCCGTGCCGAGCGCTGAGCGCGGCTGCGCGGGAACGGGACCTGAGGGGAGCGTTCAGCTTCGACCGCAGAAAAGAAGCCTGAGAGCGGCTGTTCCTAACTTGTTGACTTACGACCGGGTTGCAGAATTAAAATGAAAGATTCCCGGGGGCCGATGCCCCATTTTTGTCCTTGGCATGACTGAAGGCAGCACCGATAGCCAGGCAGTGCCCTGAGCTGAGGGATCCCCGGCCCCCTCTGGGTTCTCCATGACTGCAGTTCAGCGGACACAGGCACAGCAGCACCAGCCATTTCCAATGGAAAAAACATATTTGGTTCTCCGCAGAAACGGATGCAAATAAATCATTGCCTCCCTCTGCAAACGCTTTTGCAGCAAATTTTGGAATTCAATAATTCACTTACTTTGATCCTGGTTTCTGTTAAGGGGTGAAAACCAACAAACTAATGGTTGTGCTCTCTTGAGGCAGAGGGATCCAGCCTGAGGCTACTCAGCAGCATAATAATCTCCACTCCATCGCTTGTTTTCCTATATATCCACTCTTTCTGCTCCCAAATTCTACTTTACTACTCTCATCCCCTCTCAGGCAACAGCCCACACTTGCTTGTCTTCTCCCTATTAACCCCAGTTTTTCAGATTTTGTATTCTATTTGGTATTTATGATTACAGATGGCCTGAAAATACCATTTCTGCCAAGCTAATATCTCCTTTATGTCTTGGCAGGTGTGCCATCTACTTACACACCTCTTCTTGATTGCTGTAGGCAGTATCCAGTAATTCACCTTTCTATAGCACTAGTGACAATAGGCAGGGTTGGCTGTCACCATGCACCCTGACACAGCCAGAAAAGCAGGTGATTGGAGTCACCAGAGGCATTAACAGCCAGGCTTGCCAGGTTCCCTGAAGAGCTGGTTGTCTAAGACATGCGAGGGGTAGCAGTAGCATCTTCAGCTTGGGGCTTCACTCTGCGACACCACAGCACTTCCCAAACTGCACCAACCACCCTGCGGTGGCAAGACGGGAAAGGATAACAAGAGGACAGTGCTGGAACACCCCACATCAGAGAAAAAATAAGACGTTTCAGCCTTTAAGCAGTGTGATGAGTCATCACATTACTTTTTGTTGCTCAAATAAAGTATGGTGAAGACACTTGTGAGGTTGACTGTGTGGACCATCCAAAAAAAAAAAAAAAAAGCAACCCACAGGACCAAGCTCCATAACCCTCGGTGGGCCTCTAGACTGTGTCTGTATAGACTCCATGAAGACACATTGAAGAGCAAGTCCTGGATAGCTGCTGCAAACCAGCACATATCCTTGCACCTGAAGTGTTCTGGTCTTTGCTTCAGCTTGGAGCCAAGTCTAGAACAGATGCCCATGACAGGCTACACCAACAAATCTCCAGCTGCCTTCTCAGCCACACCCAAATTTTCCTGGGAAAAGAATGTCTAGACTAAGAAGCGGATTGGTTGTAGAGAGCATGAAAGGGAACAAAATCCTGGACTAGTATTAGTACTAGTACTAGTAGTATTAGGAGCATACCGAGGGACCAAGGCTACCAAAGACAAGTCAGCAGTATGATGCAGTTAGTTACCAACAACAGGAAGAAATTATCTATGGAAAGCAGAACTCAGATAGAGGGTTAAAGGACAAGGGATCATGTAACCACGTCCAGTGTTTTTCCTGTAACATGCATGTGGGGAAGGGCAGGCAGAGAAAAACAGCTCTAGAAAAGAATGGGATTTGCCTTTATTAGATACTAGGAAACCGTTGGCTATGTGTCTCCTTTACCTAAACCAAAACTGAAGAAAGGTATTAGGTATGCAACTAGGGGAAGAAAATTTACACAGGGCATTTTAAAGTAAAGCTTGAGGGAACCAGCATCCACTGTGCCTGTGGCATTTAGATAAAAAACTTATAAAATGAAGGTCTTGTTGCCTTTGTAAAATCATGACTTAGGCCTGTTACTTCAGCTAGAGAAGGACCATGAGAAAAGTCTGTGAGAAGAAAAACAATTAGTTTTTACCCATGAAAAGGTAGTATCAACAGAAGCAAGAAAAGTTAAACAATAGAAGGGGAAAACCAGCAACATATCTGCACCTGGTATTTTTCTGAATGCTTGAACGCTTGTGCTATAGGTGACCAATGGTAGTATATTGTAGTTGACAAAAGCCAGTGAATCTACTGTAGTAGTTAAGCAACCAATGGATGAGTGACATGAATGATAAACACACAAAAGAGTATAAATGACACTGGCTGTTTTGGAATAAACACAGCCTTTTGCTTGAAATTGTTATTGGGATTTGTGTGTGTTGTGACCATCTCAACAGTGACATGTGCCAATTCCACATTTGAAATAAATATGTTTTCCTCATTGCAATATACTTTTGCTGCACCATTAGTCTGGAAGCATTACCCCAAATCCAAGGTTCTTTATTTCTCCAGGCTCTAAAGGTACCATTCCATAAATACAGCCTCTGATCTTATTCCTTCATCTGTGGTTTGGATGAATGAACTCAGTTTGCTAAATGATTCATACTACTTTGTATTTTCCTTTCCAATAACTACATGTCAACCACAAATCTTAATTGTTTCCAGACCATTTAGAAGACTGTTCAACAGAAATAATGCTCACAGAGCCTTCCAGAAATATTCTCTTCATTCTTCATCCCAATCTTTACTTAAAACCTGTCAGACAGATATAATGTGACTTAATGGTCCTGTGTACTCTTAGAATAAAACACTGTTGGTTTTACTATGCCTACTCAGCACAAGCCCACTCTGATTGTTTATTAGTATGAGCTTTGCTTCTTGTAAGAGCATCTTGAACCTGCCTTTTTTTATGACTCTCATTTGGACAGATCGGAGGAACATCAGCTGTCAGAGGGATAATTTCTCCCAGCCACTCATATTGTCCATTTTAAAAACTAGCATTTTCTTCCTTCTTTCCAGTGCAGGACCTTATTCATCAGCCTGGAATTTCATCAAAGCTGACAGTAGTGAAGAAGAGGTCTCAGGCCAACTTTTTGGGACTCAGCATTGGGAAATGGTACCATTTCAAAGCACAGAGCATACATGCTGGCAGAAACAATTTGACTGGAAATAGTTGGCTTGTGAATGATGTCACAGCAGAAGGAGAATTGCCAGCCAGTCAGAGAGGCAGGTGTAGCTCCCCAAGGCTTCCATATTTCCCTTTTTAAAAATGGGAGATATTTTCCAGTCAGTGAAAACTTCACCAGACTGCCACTACTTCTCAAATTGATGAACTGCACTTAGCCACTTCCTCTGTCAGTTCCATGCAAGCTTCCTGGTGTTTCTGCCTGGCTTTGTCTTTGTTGGGATGCATTGCTTCTGAGTTTAGAAGAGCTGATCCTTGAATATGAACCAGCTTTCTTGAGCTCCTCTTCCCTCCAGGACATTGTCCCATAGGACTCTATCAAGCAGATCTCTGATGAGTCCAAAGTCTGCTCTCATGAAATCCAGCACAGTGAGTTTGCTTCTCACCCTTGTCATTGCCCCAGGGATCTCAAACTCCACCATTTCATGGTCAGTGCAGCCCAGACTGCCCTAGAGCTTCACATTCCCCACTGGCCTGGCCTTGTCAGTGAGAATAAGGTGGCATAGCACCTCTCCTCATTGTCTCCTCTATCACTTGGAGAAGGAAGTTGACATCAGTGTGTTCCAGGAACCTCCTGGTTTGCCTGTGCCCTGCTGGGTTCTCTCCCCAGCAGATGTCAGGGTAGTTGAATTCCTCCAAGAGAACTAGGGCTTATAAACATGAGGCTGTTCCTGTTTGTCTGTAATGACCCTCGTTGGCTCATCTTCCTGGTCAGGTGGCCTGTAGCAGACCCCCACTGTGCTGTCACCTGTCCCTGCCCTCCATTTAATCCTGACTTCTAAACTCTTGGTCAGTTCCTCATTCATCCCCAGGTGGAGCGCCATGCATTCCTGCTAGTCCTTGATATAGAGTAATGCTGCCTCTCTTCTCCCCTGCTTGTATGCTATCATTCCAACTCTCCAGTCACAAGAGTCATGCCAACAGATCTCCCTGTTGCTAGTAAGATCACAGCCCTGCAGGCACATGCACGGTTCTAACTGAAATACTCACTTCAGTGCCTTTGGTATTATTCACTGGGTGAAGGGCGGAGCCTCAAGGAGTCGAGGGAGCAGCCTTCGGCCTTCAGGGATTCTGCGAGCGCGGCAAACCTGCTCAGAGAGGCCCCAGTGCAGGGAGGTCCCTGCAGCCCAGGAAACCCAAGGGTCTCACTCAGGGCCACTGCTTATAGACCCACAAGAGATGGACTTTAGTCACTACAGTGTTTCATCTGGGCCCCACTTTGGGGTCGTAAACTTTCTTTGAAAGTAGGAGAGCAAGAATATTATGCCATTCAGGGAAAAAAAAGTTTCCAAGGCTGTTAAAAAAAAAAAATCAGGAGCTCATTGGACAGCCGTTCCTGGAGTAATGTTTCTGATAAACTCAAGAGGAGCTGAGCCCAAGGGCTGTTCATGAAGGCCAAGGCCTAATGAGCATTTTTCAGATCGTGGTGCAGCCGGTGGGGGGGAGGGGGGGGGGCGGGGATGATGCACCACCATACATTGGCATCCAACTGGTGAGAGTGGGATAGACTGAAGTTCCCCTCCCCCAAAGGTTTTACTGCATTCAGTGAGGTACAGCTAGGTGCTCATCCTTGGCATTACTTCTTTCTGTCATGGGGGAAAGTATCTCTGCTATACATTTTCCTCATCTTGTCCTGGAAACATTTCAAATAAACATTTGTTACTATTATGAATGAGTTTCCCTAACCTTTACATGTAGAATTTTTATTTTAAATTTTATCATGTAAGAGGTGGTCACAATCTTCAAGATTTAGGGCTCCCTTTTTTCAAAATAATCACAATTTAAGCTATCTGAGTAAAAAAAATTAGCTCAGACCAGGCATTGAGTTTGAGAAGAATGACTCTTCAATCAAATGTCAACTCAATGACAGCGATTTTCTAACAGTGTTCACAGAAAAGTTTATCCTTCTCTGTTGCCTAATGAAAGCTGCAATTCAGCAACTTACAGATTGTCCTGCATGGTTCACCCAGAAAGGTGGATCCGAAAAGACTGACAGTAGCCATGTTTAATTCTTATCTGTAATTTTTTATCATTCTCAAAACACAAAGAACAATTCATGAACATGTATTTCTAAAACATGCTGGGAAAGCATGTTATCATATGCTTAATCCAGAAAATATATATGGCCCAAGGATGAAAAAGGAGTACATACAACACCACTAAAATGTATTTATGCATATGGTAGTTTCTAAAATGTTGTAATGAAATATAAGGTGCCAGCACTACAATATTAAAACTGCTAAAGCTAGTAATTTCAAATAGAACAACCAAGGATTAGCTTTGCATTACAAACAACTAAATCTGTCCTTAGTAACAAAAAATGCACAAGCTTCTGTAACACAATCCATCTTGTGGGATTCAGCTTCGGCTTTTACACCACACAGTTGATCCGGTTGATCCTCGAGGCAGATTCCATCCCAAACTGAAGGTGTACGTGTTGTCTATATCAAATTCAGCAGCTAACACAGCATCCACACCGCATCCACATCAACACAACTAATTTGAGAGCTCTTTGTTTATGCACTGAAAAAAAGGCACTTTGCCATACAGGGTTCAGTTTCTTACTGGAAAGATCACCAAAGGTAAGAAAGGAGAAACACTGATAGAAATTAATCTTATCAAAACCTTCTTAACAGACACTTCCCCCAGCATGTGTGGGGAAGGGATTCCCATGCAAAATCTTGTCAGATGGTGCAGTCTGTGAGACAAAAAAACCTTCAGTGCCAGGTGTTCTTATCTCCAGACAAAATATACAGGCTGAGCTGGGCAGACTCCCTGCAGTAACAGAAACCAAGGGGCCACAGACAAACCAAGTAACAGAAAAGGTCTCATAACAAGGGGAGAAAAAAACCAAGAAAAAAAAAACCCCAAAACCCAGACTGCCTTAAGACATTGCACTGTATCTGCTCTCCCCACCACCTCTACTACTCATGCTCCCACCAAACTGGTGCTGCCACCAAAGCTGACATACTCTTTGTATTCCCTCCCCCACCTTCGCCAGTCATTCAAGTTTTCTTTCCTCACTGAGAAAAAACTGCATGGAAAAAAAACAATGGAGGGGACAGCAAAGTGCATCATGATTGTATCATAAACTCTGGAACACAGAAGAATCTTTTTGATTAATGCACACACACACAAAAATGATGCACATGCAAAAAACCAAGGAAAATGAGCCAAAAATACTCTAATTCAGAACTGCACGTACAACTTCTCTGTGAAGGCACATAGCCACACTGAGGCATCCCTTTCCTCTTGAGATCCAAGTGTCCTCCTATCTGAGAATTTCTTGCAGTACAAGGCATTTGAGAGGCAAAACACAGCTAATGTTGCAGGATAACCACCTCAAACAGAACAAATTGGCAACAGATCTGTGGTGCAAACACAACAGTGACTTGGGATGAGTTACACTGAGAAGCAACCTCTTTGCCAGGATTCACTGGCCTGGGAGTAACATGCTTATTTAATCTTCTCATTAGAAAATATATTTCTGAATAAATTATGTTTTAGCATAAATTTTTGTCTGTCAATAGAAACACAATGGGTGTTGGATCAGCTTGCCTTTTTCCATGATAAAGACTAGTTTCATTTTTGGCTTCTTAGATTTTGTGGTCTGAAAGGGTAGTTCTCTGTTCAAATTGCAAGTGTGAGAAAACAGAAGTGCTGCATAATTTGCTCAAGACTGTACAGGAAAATGCATCTTAATCCACATCTAGTCCATGGATAGCAATGTTTTCTCAGTGCTGAGTCCATTTAATGCTTTTGAGGTCAATTCCATCCTGCACCATTTCCCAGAGCGGGCTGTAAAGAAAAGGAGAAAAATGAGGCCTAGCTAGAACGCACAGGACTTCATCAACAATAATTAAACAGACAATTTTATCAATGACACAAGGATTAGGAGATATCTGTCTGCCTCTCTTGCCCTTCTGGAGGTCAGTGAGCTTCAGGTGATCAACTGTGTCCTCAACCCAAAATACAAGAGGTAAGAGGGCAGGTGCTCTGCCTCATTTCCTGCTCCCACTTTCAGCATAAAGCACTGGTGTCTCTGAGAGTGAACCCTTGCATTTTCACTGTCCAGATGAGTCACCAGTCTTTCAGTTTCATCAGAATAAAACAACTTATAACATTAACTCAGTAATACCATCTTTGGCTTAAAACCTCCTAGGTACTGCCCTGTGTGCCTGTCCTACTCATATTCTTCCCCTGACAAAGGCAGGATCTGGGAAAAGGTTTGGTGTCAGATTTGTTTCCTTAGAAATTTGTCGCTAATGCTAAAATCAGGCCCCTACCCACTTGGGGGACACTGCTGATATAGAGAAACACCACCAGATTTTTGAAGCAAACAAGTACTTTCAACTACATAAATCCAATTCTTCCCATGATTATCACACCTAAGAAGTCTTCGTGTTCAACAAGACAATGTCTCACCTCATTTCCCTCAGCCTCTTCACGTGCTGTATGCACTTCTGTACTGTATAATCCACTTCTTCTTCTGTTGTGAAACGACCAATGCCAAACCTAAACCAAAATAAAATCATTAAGGAACTGAATAACATGAATATGGAAGGGGTGGAACAAATCTACCACTTACTTCTATCAGGAAAGAAAAATATTTGGAAGCCACACACCTATAAGCCACTCCACACACCTTATAGATGAGTGAGCCAAGTCTTCATCTGTTCCGATTGCCCGCAAAACATAGGAAGGCTCCAGAGAGGCTGATGTGCAAGCACTGGGAAAGGGAAGGCAGAGAAATGTCAGACTTTTGCTTAATCTCCTCCAACAAAGAACAGGCCACTTACCTTTTTACAACAACCTGTATCAGCTTCCCCAGCCTCCTAGAAACCACAAGTGAATACAAGCAAGTAAAGTGGTATTTCTGCTACTGAAGAAAAAGGAATACAAGGGGCAGGCATTAGCGAGAAATGAGAGTAATAAATTAGGAACACAACGAAAGGAGAGAGAATACAGATAATACACAAGAATAAACACCATGTCACATAGAGGCAGCAGGAATGCAGATTAGGAGGTAGTTGAAGTAGAGGCTGTGAAAAAAAGACAAAGATAAAAACTATCCAGAGAAGATAACACACCAGGAACATAAAAGGAAAAAAAAAGACTTCACAAGCTGCTGTTCAGCAGCAGAACAAATAAATGAAAAACAGTGCACAGAGGGATCCAGAGCAAGATGACTGCAGTTGTCAACAGAGAGAGCTTCCACCTTGCAGCAGTATACAGAAGTGGTTACATGCTGTGACTCAGTTTTTACAGGTAGTAGCACGCAGTGCCAATTGGAGAGCTGCAAACAGCTCCCCACTGCACAAAGCGGAGACTCAGAAGAGATCTTCACATTACAGAAGTGTTTGGCTTCAGGAACGGTCATGTGGAGACTTGCTCTTCCTTTTCATAGTGCCAACCAGTTTCTAATTAGGATATGCTGACGCTTTGTTCTCAAAGGTGAGGGAAGGAGGGGAGACATTCTTACACACTATTCATTTCATCATAAACATCAGGTAAAGATTGTCTTGGTAACAGAAATATTACTCGTCACTCCGGTAGTCAGGAGAGCTCCATAAAAGCACAAGCTATTTTCTTTCTTGCTTTTGCATTTAACACAGGAACTATGAGCTAATTTAATTCAGATATGTGCCCAGCCTCACTAATTGCAATTAAAACCTGCCAAAGGACAGAAGCTGTTCAAATGTTGGTGGCCTTTAGAATGAAATTGCCACCAGTAAAAGTCAAGGCTATTCAAATAACTCGTTTGCAAGGCTAGTAGGCAGGAATTTCTGGGTTAGTTTCTGTGGTTTTGTGGAGGTCTTTTTGTTCAGATTTTTTTTTACGTTGGTATTTGTTTGGTTTTGTTTGTTGTTTTTTTTTTTTCTTCCAGGATAAATAAATTTGACTTTCAGTTGAAATGTGTCACTTAAACACTGCCTTAGAATGTAATCAGTGCCAGGCTGACTCATTAACTGAATATGCAAATATTCAGAGGAGACTACTCCTTAGCTTTTACCTTCATTAGCAGCTGCTATTTTCTCTCAGAAATACACTGCTATCCTTCCCATACATGTCACCTACCTTCCTGAAGACAGAGCCACATCTTTCAGAGCCATCAGAAGACTCTCCCCTTCCACATATGCAAAAGATAAATTGATGCATCCTACATACAAATAAATGAAATAGAAAAAAGAATCCATCAACTAAAATCTCAGGGAAACTGTCCCCTGCAAGGCACGACTTGCATCATGTGTTCAAGTGCATTATTCAGCCACAGCCATTAACCCCAAGGAGCCAGACAGTACTAAAGGGCTCAGAATTTTGCTTGAGTTACCTGGATAGCGGTGCTCTTGATCTCCATTCATCACCACATCAGGAACTTCACTCATTATTTTTGTAACCAGTCGTTCTGCTAGCTGTGAGATTCGCTTATGGTCATACTAGCAGGGAAACCAGAAAAGACACAAATAATAAACAGTGTACAGTCTGACCTCACTCAAACTGCTTTGTGCCACCAGCTGCAAGCAGAATTAAGTAACTGGGTTTGGCCAGACAAGGAAAAGAACACAGCTGAAACTTAAACTGTCAAACTTCGTCTGCTCTAGACACTGCTTTAAAAGAGAATAACCACTCGGCTCCTAGCTAGCTCAGCCTTCACAAATGTTTCAAACCTTTCTGAAAGATCTACATACAAAAGCTGCCAAACTAACTTTCATAAAAGCATTGAGTACTTTGTGTTTAAAGACAAGTTAGGCAATGCAGAAGATGATGCATTTTGCACAAGAAAGGGCACCTATTATGGCAAGTGCCTCTTATTTCCCTAGAGCTCTCTAACCATACCACAGAAAGACATAGACTTGCAAATTACTATGAACTCAGCTTTTAAAATAAGTAACCTGCACGGTAAGAACCGCCCACATGCAGTGTCTTGTTGTAGACTAAAAAATGAGGTCACTTATACCAAGAAAGCAGTAAGGTCTGGGATCAGCTTCGGCACACAGAACCAGCCACATGCACAAATGCAATTCATGCTGATTTACACTTGGAAAAGTTAAAAGAAAACCAGGCTGGCTCCAACACCACTTGGTTTTAAAATGCCATAATTCTGCCAGGCAAGGAGGAGAATCTAGATCTGAGGCTGGTGCAGAATTCAGACTCTGCAGGCTCTCTAACCTCAACTTCCATAACCACACAGCTCAGATGGTGGAATTCTCCCTGTCTCCTGGGAAGAAGTTTGATCCTTTGGGTGCAGGTATCTGGCCTATGCATCCCACAGTCATTGTAAGTATTTTTGCGTTCCAGCTGTAAGGAAGGCATTGGTGCCCACAAACCAATGTAGAAGCATGCAAAGGGTCAGACACCAGACCTCGCAAGTAAACTTTACTGTCCAAGCTAGGAAAAAAGAAAATAAATTCTTAAACTTGAACTTATCCTTAATAGGTACAATGCATACAATAACAGACTGGGAAGTCTTATTTTTTTGTGTAATGTACATGTAATTTACATCTGTAATGTAATATACATTATATAAACACAACATTTATTTCAAAGATGCTGCTAATACACGTGCATAATGGAGAAGTGAATACAAGCACATAGAGCCATATTTCACTAAAACTATCAATTGTAGCCTTGTTGTAGAAAACTGTAATTCAGACCACTTCAAGAAAAAAGAAACTTTAGAAAGGACTTACAATTACCCAAAAAACATCCCTTAAGTTCTCAAAACATTCACTTAATGATAAAACATGAGAATCAAATTTAATTTAATTACATGGATGCAAAAAGACCTACAGAATCCAAGGCCTAAATAGTGCTGTTATACTATTTTCTGGAACCCAGGACAAGTATCTTGTTGCACATACCTCCATCTCTTGCTGTGCCACTTCACACGCTGCCCCCAGTCCCACTGCTAGAGGCGTGGGCACAGTTCCAGACCGCAGTCCTCTCTCCTGGCCTCCCCCACTCTGCAGGGGTTCTAGCCTGACACGTGGTCGGCGGCGAACATAGAGAGCACCAACCCCTTGGAAACAAGGAAAGCTGATTTACCATATGCCCAGAGTTCAGAAATTATGAACAGAGACTGCAAGCTTAGGTAACATTCCTTATTTCTACAGCAAACACACATGTGGACACTTAACAGGAGTGTCCAGTTAATAAAGTGAACAAGTTCAGTATCATTTTCGAGGAAATGGTGTTTGTTCCCAGTGTTCATGTTCAGGCTTGCAGAGCTTCAGCCATGGGAGCTCAGGTTCTTCCCACTGTGCTTTGGTCACCCAAGGACTCAGCACTTCCTTTCCTTCCCATAATTCCTGTACACAGCTGAAGCTCATCCCTTTGCACTGAAGTTTTTATGCTCATTCACAAATGTTCTCTTACTGACTTCCAAATTCTTTCCCTGGATTACTAGGCCAGCACCAGTCCCAGGAATCTCTCCCTTTTTTCTCATTAGGAAGACTCATCAGTGGCAACAATTTTCAGAGGGTGGATTAGATGAGCCAGTTTTGACAGCCAGTCAATTTAATGCTCTCCTCACCTAGAAACCAAATTTTCATGTCTTCAAGTGCCCTGGTACACTTTAAGGAGTGACTGTCATCACAGGAAGAACAATTGCAACTTCCAGGCATAACAAATTGTGAAAATTTATGTCTGTCATCTGTCCAAAGTTACTGGTTGAAAAATTAATCCTTGTCCAGATATAATGTCTTCAGCTCTCAGCAAAACTCATACAGAAAAAAAAAACCATCTTGAAAAATAAGAATTTTGTCTTTTGTTTCCAAATAGCACATAGCATACAGCAAATCTGTCACCTTTCAGGCTAACACCCACTGTCGCAAACTAAATGGACCATGATAATAATAATAGCTGGACTTTTAGTGAGTCAACCAGAAAACACATAGCTGGATACTAAATACCATTCTGCAAAGAAAATGCAAAAATGGAGTTGGGGGAAAGAAGCCACCAGAAGCAGAAAACAGTCAAAAATCACCAAACTTTATGGTCTCCTTGTTGCAAGTCACACTGTGGTCTAAACTTTGTCCTGTAACCAAGTGACTTAATTTCAATCATTTCAGCATCAGTTCTGCTTCACAGCAAGCAGATGACTCCTGAAAACCCCACTGCTGTAATGCTGTCACCGTTATACAACACTACTTCTTCCTTCAACGAAGCTACCTCAACCCATCCAGCACTGAAGATCCACTTACTGCAGCTCTATACTGGCAGCAGTGCCTGAGCTACTCTGAAGTCTCTGCAACACCACTCAGAACAGTTTTCTACAGCTTAAGTAACTGACACTAGGACACATGGATTTGACTTCATACCTTGTGTAGTTACCTTAAAGTAGGTATGGAAACAACAATTGCCTATAAAGCACTTCAGTGAGTACCTTTGGGCCCATAAATTTTATGGCCACTGATGCTCATTAGGTCAATTTTCATGTTGTTGACATCCATAGGAATTTTACCAATTGCTTGTGCAGCATCCGTGTGGAAGAAAACCTTATGTGCACGGCAGATCTCACCTGTAATAAAAACACCAAATCAAAACCACATTATCTTATCTAATTGCTATGATCTCAAAGATTCCAACAATGGATCTAAAGCATCAGTGAATCTAAAACAACAGCAGGTTATTGAAGTATCTGAGATGACAAGGGTAGAAATGGGGGCTGTGATGTTTCTTTTACAGTGAAGTGGCTAAAGCTGTGCAGGGGCTACTATAGCTGATGCCTTGGCACAGATTTAGGCAGGTAAGACTACAGTGAATTTCTTCAGTTGAGAAGTTTAAAAGTCTGCTGTTAAGAAGTGAGATTATTTCCAAAACCACACCTAACAAGTTTAAGAACAAATGGTTGCATGAAACATCAACGTTTCCACACAAGAATGACTCCATAGTTGGATTAAATTGCTTCTTCTTGATTCTTTTTCATATCAATGTCCAGTACAAGCCAGCCTTCCTTTCAAGTTTGTATTTGCCAAGTATTTTTATGTCATTTCCTCCATTTTCCAAGTTTTCCAAGACTCAGCTTCAAAAACATTCTCAGATTTTTCACACACACACTTATTACTACCACTTGAAGTCTGTGACCAGGCTAAAATATACAAAGGAACAAAATAAGGTATTGTTCATGGGCAGTAAACATAAATATTTATTTCTGTAATCAAAAAAATCACAATGCATCTTCCACAAAACCTGCATAGCTGCATCCGAGACCTCTCCTCTGCACAGGAGGTTCAACATGATACTTCACAGGATAAGTAGTCCTCCTGTGGTCCAGCAAGGTCAGGCCACAGGCAATATCAGGCCACAGGCCATACGGTAACAGGGGCCCAGGTTCCCTCTCCAAGTCCCCAGGCCTGGCCTGTTGGACCTGTTATAAAGATATTTTGAGAACATTTAGGGGGAACTAGAGCTAGCACCAGCTGTCTCTGGCATTTAAACATGGGACCATAGTAAGGGCCTTAAGAATATAGGCACAGAAGGAAAATGAGAGTCCTTGGGCCTATAAGCAACTCACTGATGATCAAATGCTTGTCAACGACGAAACAGAACCTTGACAAACCTTGGGAAAAATGCTGCTTTGAGCTTAACGAAGAAAAAAATAAATGCAGCAGCTAAGCAAGAGGAAAACCAGGTGCACAACAAGATGCCTGCCACAAACTAAGAAAACAATACCTAACAGAGTATGTACTTCAGAGCAGAGCCAAAGCCAAAATACTGTCTAAAAGCTCAAACATCTTATGAAAGGATATCTTGAATATGAAGGTGTGCTGATTTTGGCTGGGATAGAGCTAACGTTCTTCACAGTATAGGGCTGTATTTTGGATTTGTGCTGAACACAGGGGGGATAATAGAGAGATGCTGAGCAGGGCTTACACAGAGCCAAGGCCTCTTCTGCCCCTGGTATGGCCATGCTGGCAAGGGGGCTGGGGGTGCGTAGGAGGCTGGGAAGAGACAGCCAGGACAGGTGACCCAAACTTGCCAAAGGGATATTCCAGACCATATGACATATGTTCTCTGCTTTCACTATAGAAAGCTGGAAGAAGGTGGAAGGGGGAGGCGTTTGGAGTGATGGTGTTTGTCTTCCCAAGTCACCACTGCATGGGATGGGGCCCTGCTCTCCTGGAGATGGATGAACACCTGCCTGCCCATGGGAAGCACTATAGAATTCTTTGTTTTTCTCTGCATGTGTGCATGGTTTTTGCTTTCCATACTAAACTGACTTTATCTCAACCCATGAGTTTCCTAGCTTTTACCATTCCAATTGTCTCCTTGATCCTGTTGGTGGGGGAGTCAGTGAGAGGCTGCAAGGTGCTTGGTTGCCAGCTGGGGTAAACCAGGACAGAAAGAGTACGTGTTTTGTTACTGTCACAGGAAACTTTATCAACAAATCACCTGGAATCCAGGGAACGCGCTCACCCTGCTTGCTCCACCAACCATGGTTCTCCAGGGTCTCTCTTCATCTGCTCTGAGGTCCCTGTCACTCCACCTGCCGGCTCAGAGCCTGGCTCACCCTCTCCCTGCCTCCTGTTCCAGAAGCATAGCCCTTCAGTGGCCTTTTGGCCTACAAAGGAATTTTCATGACTACATAGGACAATACTGGAGGAAGGATTGTCTAAGTATGGTGTTCACCATCCTCTCCCACTCCAAATAATTTCTCCTCTCAAACAATACAAGTGCTCAAGAAATTGTTATAGTATATAAGGTCAATTTTAGCCAGTTATTCTCTGCAATTATTTCATCCATCATACAGTCCAATGAATTGCAGCTGATCCATCTAGAGCAATGATTGCTGCAATGCTCACCGTAAAGGTACTGAATTTCATTC
The DNA here is from genome assembly GCA_013396875.1 of Vireo altiloquus. Classification (NCBI taxonomy): domain Eukaryota; kingdom Metazoa; phylum Chordata; class Aves; order Passeriformes; family Vireonidae; genus Vireo; species Vireo altiloquus. The sequence continues at coordinate 46,816 of VZRF01001489.1, forward strand.
TCATTTCCCTTTTAAGATCAGTTTTTATTTGGGACAGCAGTATTATTTATTTATATTACATTTTTTGTTTTAAAATATTTATGTTATTATTTTTTCCTTAGCTATATTACATCTAATATTTTGCATCAGTACCATTTGGGGATGAAAATATTAACTAAAACGAAGGAAAAGCAACCTTAGCTGGCATCTGGAAGCCACAGTGTACTTACCAATGTCATGAATTGGCTGCTTTACTCCTATTTCATTATTTACAGTCATTACAGAAACCAAACTTGTATCTGGCTGGAACGCAGCCTCCAGCTCCTGGTGAAAGATTCAGAGGGACAAAAGTTGTGACTAACAGAGAAGCAGGATTTCTGTGCACATCTTCAATTTGCCAGCAACTCAACCACCAGTACCTCATTAGCAACAAACACCTGAGGTTCTGACAAACAGCCTTGGGGAAAACATTAAACATTTTTTTTTTTTTTTTGCTGGCCAGCCTTCGCGTACGAAGATCCGGGGAAGGCCTCTTTTTCCTTTCAGACCTTCCAGCCTGCGCACTGGGTTTTTTAGGTGAGACACAGGGCGCGCAGATCTGAGCCCACCCTTTAATCCCGAGGTTCAATCTGCCGGGTCAAAGCGATTCTGGACAGTGGCAGCTGAGGTCCTCCTCAGGACGTAGGCAGATTGCCCCCTGCGGGCTAACGAGCTCTGCCTGCCCGGGGAGCAGCCTGGCCGGGATCGAACCCGGGCCCCGGCAATTGCTATGCCATGTGCTTAACCACTACACCACCAGGGCTCCCATACATTAAACATTAGTGAACATTAAATGCCTGTAGGAAGAGGAGTGGATCAATGCATGTCCTAACCCTTTGATGCACCTGCCACCTCACTTGATTAAATCAAACCTCAACAGGCTTTGCTATACCACATACATTTCTCTGAATTATTTTCTTTAATAAATTCACCACCCACTGAACAGTGTAAGCCTCTTCTAGCCAAGGTGAGGCTGGCTGTAAAGGAATGGCACTTTATACAAAAGCCACATCCTGTCTGCAGCAAAATGCTCAGGAAACACAACTCATTATTGTGCCCACAGGCTGATCCCTCAGTCCCATCACACACAAGACTGCTCTCCATGGCAGGTGAGGGACTGGGAATAAAACTGTTGCTGTCCTGTGCTACAGTATGTCAACGATGAACTAAAAACATACAACTTCTACATCTCAGGGCTGCAGCCAGTACACACAGAAGGAATGGCTCATGGACAGCCATGGGGAGTACTACAATTACTGAAACAATGCCTCAAGTACTAAGCTCCCTATAGGGTACACAACAGATCCACTTGCACAGCAGCAGCTGAACAGTGGGACAGGAGTGGATGTTTTGGTTGAGAAAAAGTGTAGGGCAACAGACAGAACAGAAAATCCTTCTCCAGATCTGACAGATTTAACTATGACTCTCATACTATTTTGTGATATTTATCATCCTTTCCTCTTTTTCATCTAGAGGACACAAGGTCTTGAGCATCAATTTGAAGGAAAAACCTCTTTTATTTTTAGTTTCTTTCTGTCAATAACAACTTACCTTCAGATCTATGAGACCATTTCTTTTAACGGGTAGATACGTGACGCGAAAACCTTCTGTTTCCAGGGAACGACAAGAATCCAACACGCACTTGTGCTCTGTTTGCGTAGTAATGATATGCTTTTTTCTGGATTTATAAAATCTTGCAACACCCTGTCAGGCACAGTCCATGAAAAAGAAATTGGCCACTGAAGAAAGCAAGATTTGGACCACTGAAGAAAGCAAGCATTACACAAACCAATTGGAAATATGAAATTACTACTTAGATAGAATTCATTTGGATCTTTTCTGTTTAGCCCAAGCCATGAATCTAAAAGGCACTGACACATAATCCACACTACGTATCTCCATCAGCACTTGCTTTTCAAAGCATCTCACTTCCCAAAAACTCTGTGAAAATGTTTATTGATAGAAGCTGTAGATGCCATTAACCAAAACATTTTTGGAAAACTCTTGCAGTAGAGTCATAAACACCGAGAAATCTGAACAACCACATACTACATACACAAGCTAGTCTTCATCAGAAAAAAGTTTCTAATCCGCATGTCCACTATATTTCACAATAAAGATTTTAATTACATAAGCAGAAGGATTGTATTTGGTGTATGCAAGATAAACATCGAGTATTTTACAGTGCCCTCAAAATCATGTCCTGGGCACCAAAGCATTCATCTATGAATTTCCTCCACATAAATAACAGAGTATCACAAAAAGTAAATCCAGGAATGCAAATATTTTCTACCTACTCCAACACATTTACGTTAAAATTGTTGGAAGATGCATACAGTTCTTAAACGCCTAATTTTAACATAATAAAGAAGAATCCATATAAATGTTTTACCTTAATTGCCATATTATTAGATTCTGTTGCACCACTGGTAAATATAATTTCCCGTGAATCCGCTCCTATTAAATCTGCCACTTGCTGTTTAAAAAGAAATAAAATTTTGACTTGTTAAGAAAATGTACAATGAATTCACTAGAGCAAAATACGTGTGAAATGTTTTCAAGAATACTCCCTTGAGCCTCAAAGGGATTACAGCTGGTACCTAACAAAGTTATGCCACAAATAGTGTATATATCTGCATTAATATAAAATACACAAGGAATCCACAGTCATTAGGAGCGGTATTAAGCATTAACCTGTTTAAAAGAGATAAAAGCTTAAGTGGACAAAACTCCATTACATATTATTCAAAAACGAAGTTACAAACACCCATACTTAAGATTAGAAGAATGATAAAATATGAAGTTAGTCCAATGACTGCATCAACATGCTTGTGACTCCAGGAAACCAAAAATACTGAGGCACTTTTGCTTAAAGTACTGGTTTCTGCCATTTCAAGTTGCTCTGATCTCACTGTTGGAGCAAGTGCTGGCTTCTGCATCACGGACTGGACAACCCTGGATGTCCAGACAGACTGGGGAACAAGAGGCTGGAGAGCAGCACCACAGAAAGGAACCTGGGAGTTTGGGCTGAGGGCAAGTGGAACAGGAACCAGCAGTGCCCTGGCAGCCCCAAGGGCCAGCCCTGTCCTAGGGGAAATCAGGCCCAGCATTGCTGGCCAAGCGAGGGGGTGACTGTCCTGCTCTGCTCTGCACTGGGGTGGCCTCACCTCGAGTCCTGGGGGAAGTTTGGGGCAAATCTGTATAAGGATATGAAGTTATTACAGAACATCCAGAGGAGGGCCATGAAATGGAGAAGGGCCTAGAGAGGAGGCTGTAAAACAAACAGCAGAGGTCACTTGGTTTTTTCAGTCTGAAGAAGAGGAGACTGAATTCAGACCTCACTAGGGGCTGCAGCTTCCTCATGAGGGGCAGCAGAAAGGAAGCTCTCTGCTCTTGGTGACCAGTGACAGGGCCTGAGGAAACAGATAGAGCTGTGCCAGGGAAAGTGTAGGCTGGATATTAGGAAAAAAGGTTTTTACCCGGAGGGTGGTCGGGCACTGGAACAGGCTCCCAAAGGAAGTGGTTACAGCCTTAAGCCTGCCATAGTTCAAGGAGTGTTTGGACAATGTTCTCAGGCACATGGTGGGATTGCTGGGGTATCCTGTGAAGGGCCAGAGTTGAACTTGATGATCCTTGTGAGTCCCTTCCAACTTGAAATATTATATGATTCTATTTTTTTTTGCAGTAAATCTACTAAAGTAAAGTAATAAATTTACTAACCAAAGAGGAAACAACTAAATCCAGCCCACAGAGAACAGGGGGTTTTTTTCCTTCTCTTTTTTTTAGGTTCTTTTGACCCTGAATTTCCTCAGCAGCAGGAAAACCACCATGACTGTGGAAAGTGGAAAACTCACCCGCCTTGCCTTCTCCATAGCAGCCTCACTCTCCCAGCCATAGGCATGGGTCCTGGAGTGGGGGTTGCCGTAGTAGGCTGTCAGGTATGGGAGCATGCTGTCCAGGACTCTGGGATCCTGTGGAACACAAACCACCCAGCCTTAGAAAAGAAGAAGGGAAAGCATCTCTGTTCCCTCTGGACACGCCCTCTGCCACAGGACTAGCAGCACTTCTGTCACAGTGTCTTGCTTCAGCTCAGGCCAGATCTTGAAAACTTGAGGCTATTACATGTTACGTACAACGCAAGTATTCGGCAATTATGTCCCGTACCTGTAACCCTGGCCTGCACTGAAGGTCAAAGAAAAACAGTATCATTTGAGAAAACAGAATCGCAGACCGGTTTGGGTTGGAAGGGACTTTAAAGCTTATCTTGTTTCAAGCCCCTGCCACAGACAGGGACACCTTCCACTAGATCAGGGCGCTCCAAGTCCCATCCAATCTGGCCTTTCTTCTGAGCAGAAAGGATACAAGATCTTAAAATGTTAAGAAGAATGTCAGATCAGCATTTTGGTTGAATTCACTTCCTGCTTCTCGCAGCTGTCCCCACTCCCGGAGGGGTCGGTGCGAGCCCCTTCGCGGCTCCGCCACGCTCCGGCCCTGCGGCGCTGGGGCTGCCCGTCCAGGGGGCTGCCCGCCGTAGCTACAGCCCTTGCGGGGGATGCCCAGACTGCCCTGCGGTGACAGGAACAGCCTGTGCCGCTACAGCCGGCGCCGAACGCTGCTTCGGTCTCCGCGGCAGCTCGGGACACACGCGACCGCTCGGGCGAGAGAACCGGGAATGTGAGGACCGCTCTCCTCTTCCCATGCTCGGCGCGGCCCTTACCAGCGGGGTGGTGGCCTGGACATCCATATAAAGCGGTCGAGGAGCGCCGCCATCGCCAGTTCGCTCTGATGGGAGAAGAGGGGGAAGCTGCTGTCAGGGGCCGGCAGGAGCGGAGGCGTTGTCCCTGCCCGGGCAGGAGCCCTGCCCGACCGCGGCCTTACCTGGTCTTGGTCCCGATCCCGATCCCGATCCCGGTCCCGGTCCCGGCCCCCCTACCCGGAGCCGCCGCGGGACTCGTTCGCCCCTCAGGGCCGCCAGGCGCCGCCACAGCAGCATGGCGCGCGACGGGCGGGGCGCGGCCGTTCTCGCCTCCTCCGGTACGTCACGGCGTGCGCCGGAAGCGAGGCCGAGACAGGCGGAGGCGCGGTGCGGCCTAGCGAGGTACGGGCGGAGCGGGGCGGGGGACCGGGAACGGGGGCGGATGGGGCGTTGGCGGGGCGTTGGCGGGGTGAAGCGCGCGCTGAGGACCCCGGTGAGCCCCCGAGAGCTCTTGCGCCGGACGGCAGGCGATGGCCGCCGTTCTCAGGGCGACCAAGGCCTGAGCCCCTGCGCTGAATCCCCGTTCTGGCCTCTGTCCCCGTACGGGTGCGTTCGCTGGCCGCTCCTCTGCCTCCGGGGCCGGCGGCGTCTGGGGAGGACGGGCCGGCAGCGGAGGCTCGGTCAGATGCCGCGTGCGCTGCTCACTGGGGACTGGAGAGCACACGGGATGAGGCCCTGAAACGGCCTCGGCAGCCACAGCGACGCTCGCAGGAGCTTGTTGAGGGGAAACAAGGCCGTCGTTCTTTTCTTGTTCTTCCTATCTGACAGGCAAGGAAACAAGCCTGGGAGCCAGCACAACCTCCAGCACTGCACGCGCGAGAAGCTCTGAGCTCTACGAGCCGGCCCGCCAGCGCAATTTGGTTATAGAAGTCTGTTAGAAAAAGCAGTAAATCGATGTGGGCATTGTCCTTTCTTTTTTAGATGCCTGTGACCGTGGGCCCGTATGGGCAGTCGCAGCCCAGCTGCTTTGACAGAATAAAGATGGGTTTCATGATGGGCTTTGCAGTGGGCATGGCTGCAGGAGCACTGTTCGGCACATTTTCCTGCCTCAGGTATGCCAAGGAAATGGCTTCCACGGACAGACGGTGGGTGACAGGGCGATAACCAGAGAGAAGTGGCCCTGCTGTGGGGTTGGGAGGGATTTGGTCTGGTCCTGTGCCAGTCCCATGAGTGGAACTTTGTCTGGAACTCCAGACAAAGCAGTAAGCCCTGGCCTCCAGCAGGTGAGTCTGGTGCTGGCAGCGCATCACCTCTGGGTCCCCCATGTGCCAGGAGATCACAGTTCCACAGACCTTTTCTTACCTCTTGCAAGGGAGGTTCATAGGGAAGCTGAGGCTGTGGAAGGTCAGCTCTGGGAGGAACTGGATGAATTGTCTGTGCAGATACATGTGCAGCCCTCTCCTGGCCCTAAAGCTTCCTGAGGTGCTCTGTAAGCTCTCAGTGCCTGCGTCACGGTCCCTTTGTGCGTCCCATGCCCCGCACAGAGGCAGTTACCAGACTGACTCTGAGTCTGAACTGCAGAGCTGTGGCTGGCATTGGCACAGTCCCACTGTGCAGTGGAGAGGGGCAAGATGCCACCTTCCCCTGGGGTTTACCAACATGCTGACATGAAAACAAGCCATGCTTGCTGCTCTGTGTTTGCTCTGACACTGCTGACTGGCTTTGCACATCATTTATGACAAAGAGTCACTGAAGTCAGCTCTTTCACACTTTGCAGAATTCCTTCTGTTTGATGGTTCTTACCTGAGATCAAACATGGGCAATGATTTGGTAGTGAGGTGAAGGAGGAAAAGTCGCAGTGTCTAATCCAATGGGAGTTTGAAGTTTTCTATTCCCTCTCAGTTCCCAGAGGGAATTTGTAAGCAGCATGATTCTGGCAGAGGATACAGATTTAGGGGATTTAGAAGAACCAGTTAGAGTGGTTCTGTCATACTTGAATGACACAGCTATGGTACTTCTGCTGTACCATTTTTGAGGGAAAATCCCATGTTTTATGAATGAAGTGTATGAAATTCCTTAGACTCTAACATCACGGCGGTGCTTAAAAGCCAAGTATTACAAGAGCTCCTTGAAACAGAACAATTATTTTTGTTTCAATCTGACCTCAATTAAGTGAAAACTAGAGAACAGAAACCTCTTTGAAGTTTCTAGGCCTTTCATTAAAAACAGAGTCAGTAGTAAGTAGATAATTTTAAGTTGGTGGTAATTAAAACACTGCCAATGCAGCTAGAGAGGATGGCAGTATAACAGCTCACACAATTCTTTTTGTACTCTGGCAAGTGAAATACTTGGACAGCACTTCCCCCCCCCCATTAAGGGTATTTGGGAAACCAGGATGCAAAGCTGTTCCTGCTAAAGGTGTGGCAGGAAGGTTCCACTGCAGAAAAAAATACACATGGGCCATTGGTAAGGGCCACTCAAGAGCTCCTGCAGTAGCACAGGGCACTGCAGCCAGTCTCTGTACAATTGCACAGATTTAGACTGAAGTGTACAATTTGCAGCCATGAGCTTATTGTCTCAGATGTTTTCTGCTGTATGCATGTGACCTGTCAGGTTTCATCTTTTATATAATCCCTGTGGTTTTCTTTATCTCAGGATTGGCATGAGAGGACGAGAGCTGATGGGTGGAGTTGGCAAAACGATGATGCAAAGCGGTGGGACGTTTGGGACATTCATGGCCATTGGTATGGGAATACGCTGCTAATCTGGAGTTTGGGATTTATCCCAGAGTGCCCCCACCCAGCCATTCCTCTTCTGTACGATAATAAAATCTTTAGATACCTGGAAGTGAGAGCTCTTCATGAAACACCACAGTCCTACCCTCTGTGTTCTGCTGATGTAAAAGCATGCTTTTGACAAAATTTCTACTTTCCTCCTATCTCTTACTCCCAAAACAATGAAAATAATCATTTTTACTACATTGAATTCCCGTTTTACAGCTGTAAGTACACCACACAAGTTTCTCCCTTTGGCACTTGGGCAGCTCACATTCCCCATGTTGATGTGGAGCTGCTCTGTTCCTTCATGCATTCCCGAGTCTAGGAAAGTTAGATGGTGGGATAGTTCAGACTAATGATCAAATTTCTCTCTTGCAAAAATAGATGTGTTGAAGCTGGTCCCATTTCTGAGTTCCAGGTGTCATGGGGCAGATGCCCTCAACCCTCGCAGGTCCCATAAGAGCTGTACTCCCAGAAACAGAGCCTTTTCCTACATTCTGTATTAGCAGGCCTACAAGGTGCTCCAGCACTTTCCCAGGAGAGCAGGGGGATCTCTCCCACTACTCACCAGCTCCAGAAGCGCTGCCTACAGCTGATCTAGGAAAGGGTTGTTGGTGTTGTAATCTTCCATTTCTTGCCTTTTGAAACAAGGCCTCTCTGCTCCTCCTTCAGTTGTTTAAGGAAGATGCGTGAGCAGCAGCACTACCTCAACCAGCACCTGTACAGCCTCAGCCTGGTACAAGTGCCTTTTCTCCAGTTTTTAAGGCAGAAACGTAAATTTACCACTCAAAGCCTGTTCTCAGGTAAAGTACACCTAGAGGGCAACTTTACTTCTTCAGCTGTGTTACTATTCCCAAGATCCTGCTGTAGTATATTCCCTGCCTCTCCCCACCTTTGCCTTTTGCCTACTCCCAGTTCCTTGATTAAGGCCAGGCCCTTGTCCCAGTGCAGCTCAGGCACAGCTACAGCCCCAGGGGTGGCAGAGCAGGTCCTCTTCCCCCCCAAGACCCCGGGAACATTGGTGCCTGCCCCACCTTCACCCACCCCCGAGGAACATTCTATTCTCCCTACTGTCTCCACGTTGGTCAAACTTTTGTTACTGGTTAAAAAGGCCAGGGAGATGGGACAGGGGTAGGAAAGGGCAAAGCACAGGGGCAGGCTCCCTCTAGAACCAGACTAAGCCAGCTGACTCCTCCAGCCCCAGGACTCAAGCACTTGTGAAGGATGGGAGTGGAGGTGGGCAAGAGGGAGTCATCTCAGGACTGAACTTTAGGCATGTCTGAGGAGGATAAGAGTTGTGCCTAGGTCCTCAGCAACTACAGCCACAGTGCAAGGAGGGCTGGGAACAACTCCTGCACGTACTGTGAGCACGAGATCCCATGGTGCATTTGGATACTGTGCAGTGGGATCCCAGACATCTGGCATTGCACAGCATCTATCACCTCCAGGCCTAAGCACACACTTCTTAAGTCATATGGGGAGAGCAGAGAAATAAAGCTTCATGAAGGCCTTTTTAAGAGAATTTTATTTGAGTGGTTCTTACAAAGATTGTTGCAATATGAAAGTCTTTGATAGAAATATCAAGCTGTCTTGTCAAACACACTGAAGTAACCCAAAAATATATTTCAGAGCTCACAGAGCTTAAAAAGAGCAAAGATTATATGCAACCAGAACAAAACATGTTTCTGTATTTCCTACCCATTTTCAGACTTGGCTGAAATCCTTCAGCTCTGCCCCACTGCACACAGGAAAACTCATCCGGAAATGCAGAGATGTTTTGTTTGGAAACTTAGACACACCTCACAGTATTTACAAAGAAACTTTTACAGATACAATAATCAAAAGTTACCATCAAGAAATAAAACCCTTCAATCTTTCTATTCTTACCAATTATTCAGCACAAAGCAAGCTGAGTAGCTGTCTGCAGTCAGCATTCAGTAGCTTTTCGGATTTCCCATTTATACAAAACACTAAATATGTCCCTTCATCCAGTCTCTCTCTGATATCACCCTTGAGCAGATCACCCACATTTAGTGAATGTAAAATGTCTTTGCTGCATTAAAAGAAAGGCTCATGAAACATTAAAAATGTCTTTATGTCCCATCTGCCTTTTACAGAGTACTTGTTATCTATGAGCTACTTCTCAGTTCCTACAGATCACCTTTGTCAATGTACAAGAATTACAAGGCAGAACAAGAAGTCAACAGCTTTGTATACAGTGGAAATGCTAGTTAGGGAGAATGAACACACTGCATTTCTGCTTACTTCATTTTATTTTTAAAGATAGCAGGAAGTGTACACAAAATGACATTAAATCCTTTCCTTTAGTTTTATCTAAATAAAAGATAACTCAATCTTCCTCCAAAAAATACCTATGTACAAAACTGACTAAATTAATCTTCATCGTCGAACGGGAACCAGTAGTTGGGTTGCAGTCATAGAATCTGGGAAAAGGCTGTGGTATGTTGGAAGAGGTACATACGCTGCTGTAATCATTTTACCTAATCGCAAGAGGAAAAAAAATTAAAATCAGTATTTGGTCATTTCTGTAAAGGATGACTAAATGTAGGTGTGTACATGAAACACTTACCTGCAAACCACCTCCCATGCAATGCATTGACAGCTGCGATGGCAGCGGCAATGGAGGGACATTTGACATACACATTGCCCTGCAAGACAGAATAGTGCAGCCTGTGAGCAGTTGGAGACACTTCCCCATCACTGCTCCTCAGCTGCCCCTGGACCTGGCTGTGACAGAGGCACACCTACTCCACTGGGCACCCGCAGGCATCAGTAACACACAATGAGCACAAGAGATGGGGACAGTGCTACTGGCAGCTGTTGCAGCATTCAATTTTTCTAAATAGGATTTTGCAAGACAGCCCAAACATGCACTTGATCTGCAATCACTGAGCCATGGATGGCTAATCTGCTTCTGAGAGCCTTTTAGAGAGGGGACCTAAAGGCCCCCAGTCATTAACACCGTGAAAAAGAGAAGAGCACAAGGGGTCTGGCTTGCCCCCATGGCAGCCCAGCTGCCAAGGTCTATAAGCCACTAATTTCAGCCACATACACTTCACTCAACATGCAAGCTCGCACCCTGGATTCCACAAGAATAAAGCACTCCCCATTCCCCCAAATGGGAAGGACAAGCAGCACTTCAAGGAAGACTGATACCATAAAAATTCTCCTACATGAACTGTCTTTACTTGAACCAGAACTGAGGCAAAGGGAAAAATCCCATCTCAGCAGGGCAGGAAAAGCCTGAGATGGTTCCCAAGGTGAATGACAAACCCATCTTTGAACTTCAGTAGAGACACCTGGAGTTTCCCATCTGCAGATCAAGCACTGTGCCTCCCTAATCCAGAGAACTGCAACAGTCATATCCAACAACTCCAAGACACACAGATGCCCACAGTAATGTGTGGCATTTTTCTGGCTGGCTGCTTAAAAAGAGACCATCAGCAATACCTAAGCAGATCAATTCTAGCTGAAACAGATTTTTTTCAGGAAAATAGTATATTACTCCATATTTTACTCCAGCCTTCTCTTTAGCAGTTTTAGTCAGCCTGTATTAACCCTTCCCACTGCAATCTAACTTATCCCCTTCTCATGGGGTGAACCTGAGGATTAAGCACTAAGCAGTCAATAAACACACACAGCTCTGCTCTCAGCCTCGGCCTGCAAAGGCACCCAAGCTGCTTAAATGCCCAAATGAGGTGCAGCAACACAAAGGTGTGCTTTTCCCTAACACCCAGCAGAACAGATAGGTGTGATATATGAGCCATGCATTCAGCTGGGACTGCAACTGTTTCATCCAACCAAATCACACCCTCACAGCCAACCCCTGACACACCCCAGCATGGAAGTCTGTCTGGGACAGAGCCCTGAACTGCCCAGAATTTAAGCCTGGAAAAGCAGAGTGGTACAATGGAAACTGTATCAGTGGGTACTTTATATCTGGGTCACTTCTGTGCTACTATGACAAAACATTTCATTTTTTATGAAACAGTAACTCAATACATAGTAGCTTGTAGTTTATTCTCTTAAATCCATCTGCTAATGTGAAACAGAATTTTGCAGCTCCATGTGCTCAGAACCTATGTGAGGTATCTTGAGGGCCAGAGTGGTTTTGGGGGTTGTGCAGTGATTTATTTGTGTTTGGTTTTGGGAGTTGTTGGTTGTTTTGGGTTTTTTTCTGTCAAAGAACACTTTGTTTTCTCTAAGTAACAAACATACTGTGGTTGGTGAGTGCCAAGTCCAGGGCACAACAATCACATCAACCACAACATGGGTTTCAGCCTCGTACCACAGCCATGGAACACAAGATGACACTTTCAGGGTCTGATGGGTAGAAATTAACCTGTGAAACCATCTGAAGACCGAACTTTTGTTTGGGCTGTGAATTCTTTAAGAAAGGGTTCAAGATGGTTAATCTATTTACAGATCTCCCAGAGTTTATACATTCTAACAGCTGAAATACAGAGAAAAGGTAACCAGTCTGGGGATTATGTGAACAGGGTGAAGTCAGAAGAAAAATATATTCACCTGTTTAAGATGCAGGTATGAATCTGAAATTTGGTCAGCAGCAGCAGTCTTTCTCTTCCCTGTTCTAACTCCAGGTCCTCAGACTGCCTGCTACAAGGCTTTAACGTCTTGAGTGACCACAAATGTTCCTAAGCACGGGATGACACGCACATTTACCTCACACTGTAATTGTCTTGGAGCAAGGGCCCTTTCTGCTGAAGCCTGTGCTCTAGAAAGAGGAAAACTGAAGCCCCTGACTTGTGGGAAAGGCACAGCTTAAGGGAAACACCAAATGCCTGAACTGGTCACTGCTCTTCTACAGGAACTTCAGCTGGGTAAATCTGCAAGAGCAGCACCAGTAAGCTGCTCATACCCACATCCAAATTCCACACAATGATTCACAGTAGGAGGGACCACCTATATCCTGCGCAAACTAAGAAATTTAGGTTCAGTTTAGGAAAAATCCCGTATTTGTAATGCTCCCCCTAGACAAAAGAGAGCAACAGAACTCCTAACATCTGCTCAGTGTGTCCCCCCCAGAACCAGGCATACCTGAGCTGAGTTTTTGTCAACGTAGATGTGGATAACTCCTCCATGTTTGTTACATTCCTCAATCACATCATCTTTAATTTCTGTGTCCCAGCCAGCTTCTTCTTCGCTGTACCAGGGAAGGAAAAACAAGACAGAGATATCACTCAGATAAAATCCACCCCCAAAACCCATTAAACACACCCGTGCAACATTCTGATTTCTTTCTTAAATGTTAGTCATTGACAAATGCCAAAGAGACAATGGTAAATCGCTTACGTTTGAGGATTAAACATGTTGGAAAGCTGGAAGCACTGTGTTGCAAGTGGTTGTACAGAAGCAGCTGCAGCCAGAACTGTTGTAATGGAAAAAAACCCCATTAGCATATTTAAGAACATGGCTCTAATTTATTCAGCATAATAGAAACAACTCTGACTAAACAGAAATTGAAGGCAGCAAAGTAAAACTCAGAACCAGACACTATTGATGACAGATACATTTAAGTTGATCAATACAAAACCCAGCGCATTACAAATCACAGTTGAAGCTGCAAACTGAAAATATAATCGTGTACACTGACTCTGGCAAACTTTCCTTTTAAACATTAAAATGCATGCATCTACATTTGCATCTAAAATGTATGCCTGTGTATGTCAGCAACACCTTTAATGTTTTGCTCCTCATGGAAGCTCAGGACAGCACTACCACAGCTGACTGCACAGCAAAGGACAGACACCTTGGGGAATTCTTACAACCTGTTTTAAGCATGTTGAATTATGCTTCAAAAGCGTACCTGCACTTTCATCCCTTGAAAATGCAGATTGTAGGAAACATTTGACAACTGAAATTGCTCTTTTCCTACAACTATGAAATTATGACTTGTCATTTATTGCTGCTCATCATCCCAGTACATTGTATTAAATACTGTCCCACAGGCTGCCCTTCCATAGGCTTTAGGCTTCTGTCAATGGAGCTGCAATAACAGCCTCCTTCCCCATATACTTCAGACATTAAGGGTTGTACAGTCAGATAATGAACAACTCAGAGACAGTAAACCCAAAATACTCATTCTCAAATGATCCCTCTCTAAGGCAGGGAGAATACTCCTACCCAATCAGAAATACCAACCCACACATTTTCTTGGACTAACACATGGCTGAGGAATGTTACCAACAGTGAAGAAAATGCTACAAAGAATTATCAGTCAAAAAAAAAAAACAAAAAAAAACAAACCAATCACAGCATGATTCCCCACAGACACTTAACTAACAGGATACAATTTCTCAGGTAGGGGCAAATCCTGTATCAGAAGCATTTCACCTGCACACACCTGAAATAAAACTTACTAATTACAAGTCATATCAAATCCTAGTTTACCTTCATTCTGCTGAGACAGTCTCGTTTGTAAATCTAAAGAAAAATACAGAGAAGTTAATTAGTATGCTTGCTAGCAGCACTGTATCATCACCTGCCAGCCAGGTTGTTCAGCTTGTATTTCTGTGGTTAAGAGCTTATTCCAGTATCTCAGCCCAGTCTCACCGTTCCTCTCTGGTTGTGAGTAGTTTCACTAATTTCAGCTTCTCTACCGGAATATTCTGTCCTTGACAGATTCCATGACCACAAAGTATTTTAAAGAGCAACAATCCCTTAGAAGGACAGACATGACCATGTCCTTTAATTCAGTGTATCACTCCCAACTTGCTTTTGCTGTGATTGAGCTCTTTGCAAGACATATTTTATTCCATGAGAAAATAGTTACAGAAATTCACACATTAGAGGTTTGGCATCTTTACTACTAGAAAGCAGTTAAGCACACAGCTATCCAAACCTGACACTCTTAAAGCAGTTATCATATTTTATTTCAAGTACAACAAGGCAATATTTTATCTGCTATCCTTACAAATAGATGGCATAATGATACAAGTAACTTTGGTATTTTTCAAATTCAAAACGTTTTTAAGTGTTCAAAACATGTAATTTGCCTAGAAAACATTATTTACTTGTTTAACATCATTATTTACTTGTTTGACAACATACACATGTCCCAATTCAAAGTGATGAGAGCAAACAAATGCAGACTTTCTAGCCATTTCCAATGACTTCCATACTTGACATCTTTGAACTAACAGAAAACTTCAGAATTCAAGAACTGTAAGCATAAGCCCCTTCAATAATGGTTCCATTTAAGAGACACTAGGTGTGAGAAGACTGAAGCAAACGAGCACCTTAATTCACTCATCTAGAGAGTAACAAAGTGATGAGCACCAAGTAAGCTTCCAAGCTTACCTGGAAATACCTGAATGCACCAGGTATCAAATCAACATACTTTTTCCCTGTCTAATATTAAAATCTCCACAACACTGAAGAACCAACAGCAGTAAGTGTTTTTCTCTAGATTTTCCTCAAGTATCTTTCCAAGTGCCTTGCAAAGAAGAACACATACCAGGAACCACACTGACTGAAAGCAAGAGCTGGAAAGAGCAAGTTCTGAAGGCTGAATTGTAAAAAGAGCTAGCTATGTTTGGCATGTTTTCCATCCAGATCTGAACACAGGAAGTCCTCACCTCCACAGAATGAGAAATATCACAATGGCAAAGGCTGCCTTTGCCTGTATTCGCTGCAGAAGCTGCATGGTTTTGGCCAAATCTGTAACTAGTTACCTAATTAATACTCAGACCCTTTTGAAAACAAAGGTGTTTTTAAAAAGTCCGCAAGTCTCCGAACTGTCTCGATTTAAATGAGGACAGACATTTTTTCCTCTGCAATTCCAATCCATCATGTCCAGCTGAACTTTTCTGTGTGGGTCAGCCTGGGGGTCTACAGCCAAATGCTCCAGAATTCCTGCACCAAACATGGTAAATCTGCAAAAATCACCAATGCAAATTCTGTCCAAGGCCAAGTAAGAGCTGTTCTAAACACAGCAGTCAGCCACCACTTGTGCAACATTTCATAGGTTAATTATTTACCACCTTTGAAACATAACTCACTGCTCACCAGATCTTTTATCAACTAAACGGATTTTCTTGTTGCTCACGACTGAAGAACGGTCCTTTCCTCTCACTTCTAAAATGACTCAGATTTAAGAAATTCATTGTCACTCTGTACTGTCAACTCATGTTTCCCTACATGCAGTTTTGAATAGTATGCGGAAACTAAAATACATACATGTGTCAAATTCACAAAATAACTTTTTCAGTATGTTCTTATATATCACCTGTAAGAGCAGCAAGTTTGACATGACAGGAGTACATAGTTAGTGTACAAAGAAAGCAGAAATACAGACATCTCTATCAAAGCATTTTGTGTCTTAGAACAAAAAGTTTATTTTGAAATCCAGATGGCTTTAAATAGGCCAAAGCCTGTCAAGTATTGCCCAGCGTCCCAAGTCATTACTTAGAAGAGAACAGACACCAAATGGAGGTCTAGGATGATAGTACCTATCCTTCCTCTTCTGCAGCACACCATCTCAATTTTTTCCATAAACAGATAGCTCCTTCCACAAGTAAGGAATGCTTTGTCCCACAAAGCATTAGAAGAATGTTCTATAGGCTGATTCTTTTAAATTTCCTACGTTCTGACAGAACAGGGAGTACAGTTACTACTGTTCAGCTTCAAATTCTTTTTCCTGCTAGAATTTTCCCCATAGGAATAATGGCCAAATTCTCAGGTCTCCCATAAAACTAATTCTTTACCTTCCCTATTTTAGTTTGATTGACCCCCTCTTGAACATGGATTATCAGAAGTGTTTCTGGATGTATAGATCACACCTCAGACACTCAGGCCTGCCTGCTTATAGGAACACAGCTGATATTTTAACAGTGCATCATGCTGCCAAGTCATATTCTGGTACCGATAAATTGAAGTCTTTAGATACTTTTTTCCTCCTTGGCCATTCTTCCACTGCTAAGCTCCCAGACTATGTCAATGGAATTTGATTCAACCCTGAAGAAATGAGCCATAGCCAAGACCCCAAGAGTCCCTATTGACAGCATCTATGCATTTATTCACCTCATTCCTACTGCTGAACATTTTCATTTATGCAAATATTATACAAGACCAGCCCGACACCTGAACTTTGGTTTAACAACAGCCTCCAACTTTCCCAGCTTTTGCCTGTAAAAAAAAAAAAAAAAAATTCTTCCTTCTCTGAGCCAGCTTCTTGACACACCTTGTACTTCCTTGTATTTACCCACTTCTCTGGTTTAGTAACTTTCAAATTACAGGAGTCTGAAGATCAGCAAGAAGAGTTCTACTACTGCTTCTCCTCTGCCTAGGAAAGGCAGTTTTATCAGACTGTCGGTCTTTAAATGCAGTATAGCGTACTGTCAGAAACTATCATAATATTGCCCAGTTTACCCTTCTTTAGTACGACTTCTGAAGGAGCCAAGTCTAGTCAGTAACAGGACCAGAATCTGGCCAGAACACATTCTTCTTCCTTCAAGTATACATAATTTAGAGTTACATGTTTCAGCTATATACCATATCATGGACTTAAAATGTTCATTAACAATACCAGAGATGAGACCTCATGTTTCATGCCATGTATTCCCTCACTCATTTAATGGGAGTTTTACTCCTCTGAACTGTTTACATTAGCCTCTTACTTATAGTTTTGTTTCTGCCTTGGGAATAATTGTCTTTTTTTTTTTTTTTTTAACTACGTATCCCTAGCTCACCTTCCTCAAATTCCAAACTTTATGACCAGGGTACCCCCTACTAACTGAGGCAATGAAATATACAGAAACATCTTGGGAGTAGTTTTTCATTCACCTGAGTCCCACTTCCTTTTTTTTTTTTCTTCAAGAGTTGGTGAACTTTCATCTATTGCTTTCATGACTTTTACAATTTCTAACTCAATCTGACTGTTGGCAGACCATTATCAATTATCTTTTTATCTGTTTCTTGAACTAAAAATATTGTTTTATTATCAGCCATGTTTTCCTATTCTTCATAGGCTGTGTGGTCATTCCTTATTTCTTTTGAGGTAACTGGTCAGCCAGGTTTAGTGTGGAGCCCACACTAACAGGACTTTTTCTTTTTTCTGTAGAATACAGATCCAACACCGCATTAGCAATGTGAAACAAGAAGAAACTTTTCACATCCTGCCTGTTCAAATACCCAAGTTGCTCAGATCAGATGACTTAATTGCCTTCTTTCTTCAACCATCAGTTAGACCTGTTTGTGTACCCTTCCATTTAAATGTGAGCAACTCATGATCCCTCAAGTCAATGGTCATTTCTAGTCTCATCCATAACATCTTCATTACTTACCAAATTGAGTTTAAAATAGCATCCCCTCTTCATGAGTCAGTGAGTGTTTGATGAAGAAATTTGTCGGATATCACATCCAGGAATATCTGGGCCCCACCATTATTACTAGCAATTCTTCTCCAATCTGTATCGGGGAAGTTAAAGTCTCCCACAATGACATAATTCCTGGTAGTAATTTTCTCTAACAAGAGTAAAGAGATCTTTAATCCATAACCAAATCTCACTTTGGGGATAGCTCATGACTCTACGGCAGCAAAAAGTTTTATCTTTTTCCAAAGTTACTTAAGTTGCACATGTCTGCATTATTCCTTTTGTACAACACAAGTGGAATAAACAATGCTACCCCTACCACCTTGATTTCTACAGTTGCTAAAACATGCATCTTCTTCAAACACCTGTATTCAGCCTCATTATTTCTCCGCAGCCATATTTTCTCATGCTAATTCTGTGTCACCTGAACCATTCAGCTGTGTCAGATATTTTCGGCCATGTTTTTGATTTAGTGAACTTGGATTTTTTTGACCTTGTTTGCTGAAATGGTGGGGACGAAAAGGACTGGTGTTATTTTAAAACACTATTCTTATTTCTAATTGCCTACATGTGTTTCTACGCAAGATTGCCACACCACCTTATAAACTGCATTATAAGGCACCACCTTATAAACTTCAGCGGTGGTTACCTTTTTATCTTTTTCTGGACAAAATACACTTTTTTTCTCCACTGTACCTTTTTCATCCTTTTTAAACAGGCAACTGACATTTTTCGTCACTAGCCAGTTCCTTTTCCTTCCAAGGGCACATCTCTAGAAGAACTCTAGTATGTTCTTTTAGCAACTGCCTACAGCTTCACATGTATGCTCTTCTGAAGACTGGACCTGATCTTCAGTAACATGATTCAGACCTGTCTTACTAAGTCTGAATCATTTCCATCACAAGCTCTGCTGGAAGGCAAACAATGTCATCTTTTCTTTGCTACTTTCCTTACACTTCTCACATGTCCCGGCATCTGGTTATTTGTGACATTCAGATCTTTTCTACTGCTATAACAGTTTCATATGCTTTGTTATTAGTATTAATCAAAAGTAGTAAAAAAAAAAAAAGTAACCTTCAGGGAGGTCACTCACTGCTCTAGTTCTGAAGACCCCATGAACAGTTTGTTTTTCAGGCCATCTATGAACTAAGCAGCAGCAATCACATCCCTCAGCCTCATTCCAGCACACCCACCTGCAGGACACATATCCACCTATGGCCAAATCCAAGCAACACACATATTCCCTGACATAAAATGTCTTTCCTCACCAGGACATACGCTGTAAAAACACTGCTGCCATCTTTGTGATGTGTCCATCATAAAGTCCTAATAACCTTCCTGCCCCTTGTACAGCTCTGGTTTTTCTAAAGGGGTCAATCCCTTTCCTGCCATTTTTAATCAATCTAAGCCTGCCATTTTTAACAGTCAACACTTACACTGCAGGAGAATATACAAATCCCCACTATCATGGAGAGTAGTAAAGAGATAAAGATTTGGGATGATAAACAATAGATTTGCAAAAATATGCAAAGTGAATCACACCTGTTAAAATTGTGATATACTGTTACTAGTAATGTGCTTACAGATTTGCAGTGTTTTATGGTTTGTAAAACATGCTGCGATACCTGTGCTCTCATTTTAAAAGATCAAAAAACATAGTTAAGTACCTCTTGTCTCAAATTTATAAAGTAATTTTAAAAAATATATATAGGTCATTACTTCTTACCTGTCACAGCTCCAAAGGCCAAAGATCCGCTCATCTGCAGAGCCTGCTGTGCAGCTGGAGGAATCTGCAAACCAGTACCTGGAACAGAACACAAAGAGACCTTGGAGCAAGCCTTTCACCCAGTTAGGGATGCAGTAACAGAAGTATCAGAAATCTTACTGTTGTCAAAAGATATAAAATACCATGCATTTAAAAGTTTCATACATTTATCCTAACAGTTCTGTGGACTGTTTTAATTCAAATTCTGCAAACTTCTGTATGGTCACACAGTTGTTATTCAACATTGCACATACCTTCTGCAAGTCTTGCCATCAGCTGAAGGCGACCAGTTGTTCCCAAGTCAATTCCAGTCCGTTCCAACTCATCACTGTCCAAAAATGAGCTAGCACTGGAAGCATCAGTACGCTCAGTTACATGTCCAACTTTCATTGGCCTCCCAGCCAGCTCAAATCCATTGAGTTGTTCCAGGGCCTTTTTGGCACACTCAGAGTCTGAGAACTGTAGATTAGAAAAACACAAATTCAGTAATACTGCCTACAGGATTCAGCAACACTTCTTACTGTATGTAATATCAACAATTATGCAAATAGGAGAAACCTTTTAAGGTAATAGCAACAAGCTAACACAAATGTATTTTCTCTATTTTTCATTTAAACCAAACACACACATATTTTGGTATTTACTTTCTCATAGTTAAGTACTATATATTTAAACATATTGCTGTAGTTACAGCATCTAGATACTGCAATCAACAGAAGTCATGGCTGCAGTTCTCTTTCAAGAGTGACACTTCCTCAACAACCTTGCAACTGCCATGGTATTTACTGCTTATTCCTAAACAGATGTTCTGCTTTATGCTGCGAAACATCAAAATAAACATACAAGCATTTTATCAGTGTTAAAACCGTCAAGTATGAACTATATAGTAAGTTTGGTTTCATTTGTGTCCATGTGCCAGAGGTCCCAGCCGAGACTTTTTTCCCCATGACAAATTGCCAGGTCAGTCAAGAAACTCAAGTTCACAAAATTGTGTACCTGAGGGTAAAGAGGAAAGATGTTTTCAACTGAAAGTTTCAGTCTCTAAAATTTTATTTCCCCTAAAAAGTTCAAACTCAATTATTTTAGCAATAAAAACCACATCTTTACTAGTGTCTTTGCCTGCAGAAGGTAGCATTTGCTTTTGCAGGCACTGACTACAAAGGAAACTATTCCCATCTAATCACATTCATTGCTCATTCACAATACGCAGACAACTGTCAGAAACAAAGAAAAAGGCCAGTGCTGCATCCTGCAACATGACACTTCTAAAATGAGGCACATAGGGATACAAAGTAGCAATTTAGTAGCTACTATGTATATGTAACAAATTTAGATTACTTTAGATTGCTACTACATAATAACACAGATATGCACAGGTGGTTTATATATAGAGATATTCTCCTACATGAGGCTACACTCAGAAATTGTTTAAGAGAGCTAGCAATTCTAGTCATACCGTGATGAATCCATATCCTTTTGAGCGTCCAGTTTCGCTGTCCATCATGAGCTGAATACTTTCAATCTGAAGATAAGAATAAAGCTATTTATTATCAGACATTTTGGAACAAACCCCAAGATACCAGAACATAACATGAAAACTGCCCTGTCAAATACACATGGCATGAATGAGAAACTCTTATTTTTTAAGATCAGTTTCTCATTCCTTCCTCATTTCAAAATTAGTATACAGACAGCTAAATAGGTACTTGGATAATAAGACAGAAGCAGGTAAATGTAAGGGTTTTGAGCTCAGCTACAGGCAGAGGCTTGGTCCTGACACAGAATTCTAGCAGAAAATGAGCATGCAGATAAGTTCAGATCCTAACAAACCACACTGATCATAGCACCTCATATGCTGAGAAACTCTGTTTTACAAGCTAAGAAAAGAAGTTTGCATGACTGACCAGGTCTTTAACAGAAAGCTGTATATTTTAGTAACTGTTAGTATATGGGAACTTCTAGAAGTTTACAGTTACTGAGTTTAAAACACATGGCTGAGTTATCCATTAGTCAAAAAGCAGCATGGAGTATATGGAATATGAAGGAAAGATCTTCACAGCTCTCCATGTAAGCCTCCTAAACTACTTTAGTCCTACTGGCCAGAGCTTGAGGGAAAAAAAACCCCAAACCACAAGAATAGCAGCCATGCGGATTAAAATTTAACCAATTGCAGCAATTTTCCAGGGTTTTGCACAAGAGATTTAAAGGGATAGGCATACTGAGTCTGAATAAAGCATGTGAGAAGTGTTGCTACTAAATGTATGAGGCAGAGTTCATATCCAAAGAAAGTATGCAAAACCCTCAAACATTAACCAACTTCTTTTTCCCCATTAAAAAGCATATTGAATATCTAACTTTTCTCCTATCTAAATGATATATAGCCCAGTACTGTAGCACAGTAGGGCTAAGATGTATTGTATCTCCACACTGGAAACTTCAGATTTTATCTGCTCACTTCCATAATTCTCTCTACATAAACTTACTACCATGCTGCATCCTGCTCCCCAATGCTCACAAGTGAGAATGGGCCCAAGTCAGAGCTGTACAGGACACGCTGCCAGTTCCTGGTCTTAACATCAGCTAAAGCTGCAACATTAGGTCCTCAGAAACAGATGATAGACCATACTACACCCAGAGACCTCAGCCCCAGTTCTGTGTTTTGTGCTTTAACCCATGAAATGGGGCTCCCATTCACAATCCTGGAAGGGAAAGATATTACAAGCTGCTGGAGCAGGATACAACACAGGAATTTGTTTGGTTTGGAGGTTTTTTTTCCTCCCTGTTCCTTAATTTCAGGTATTCATTGAATTCTGAGCGTTGTACAACCTGCCATTCAAATTCACTGGACACCATCACAAATCCAAGTTTTCATCTGCTCTCCAACCCTACCCATATACCTAAGGCCCATGGATACATGGGCACAGCAGTACAAGAAAGTAACAAGTGTTTTGTGAGTACAAAGATGAATTATTTCTGGAAGCTGACAGTGCTCTAAAACTAAGCTATGTTTTTCAAATAAACTACTCTAACACAGCATGCCAAATTAAAGTTTACCCTGCCAAATGGCTCGAAGATTCCTCGAAGCATATCTTCAGTTATGTTGAAGTGTAATGATCCCACATAGAGCCTCATAGGACCAGCACTGCCCTTCTGCAGATTATTTGCCATTGCTGCTGCTCTGTTTTTCTCTGCCTAAGGAGAAAACAAAAATTCACCTTCTATAACAAATTAATAAAAACCCCAAATATAAGAAGTATATACCTATCAGATCAAAACTAGAAGATTCACCAAACAAACAGAACATGATCTGTAGTCTATTAATCAGACTTGAACTTAAGAGCCACAAAATAGACAAGAGATTCCAGAAGCCTTCAAACTGAACAACTTCATACAGAATTCTGGCTTCTAACCAGTAAATTAATCTGGAAAGCATACACAATATAGCCTTCAATTCTGTAACACTATTAAAAATTTCTTTACTACTACTTGCTTAAGATCTGTATTTTCCTAATGCATTCATAAAACTTTGTTTCACTTTAATTTGTCTGCTACCTCTGGGAAACAAAAGTCCATTTATAACTAGCTTAAATAATCATCCTTGTTAAGGTTTTCTAAACATTCAGTGGCAACCAAATTTTCAAACATTAAGGTTCTCATCGAGATACAAGAGGTGTAACTCTGCATGAACAAAAATGAGGTTTAGAATTCCTTACCTGTGATGCCTGCACTATGATAGGTACACCCAGGACTCTCTGGCCAGTCAGTCCTATTGCCAGGGGCACTGAACTAACATCAACAAATTCAACATAAGCAATTCCCTTTGAACGTCTGGAATTTCTATCTGAAATCATTCGCACGTCACGAACCTGAAAGGCAAGAATAGAGATGGAAATACTTTTGGAGATAAAGGAAAAAGCCTAATGCAGCCTATTTCTCAGATAGGTATTAATACTGAGAATTATTTGCCAAGCCAATGGCCTTAATTAGGCTGCAAATCTACACTAGGATACACCTTTTTTTAACAAACATATCCCAGAGGTGAGCTAGCATTAAAACTGCTGTTTGAAGTGAAATATAGTATGCGACAGAACTTGCAGCACTCTAATGCTTTACACCAGAACCTTACAGCTGACAGAACAAATGAAGTTTTTTCAACTTAGAAGTTACATGGATTTTCAAATTACACTATAACTGACAGACCTATCTGAAAAAAGAAAACACAAAAAATGAAGTTGAGTCAGAATCTCATCAACATCTTTTGCCTCATGTCACATGAGCAATGAACTGAGAAACTACATTTTTATGCTGAAAGCTTTTAATAATTAGTTCATCATTAATCCCCCTTTGCACAGGTATAGGAAGCTCCAGAAAGCCAAGCTTACAATTTTGAAAAAATACCAATCCTGTACTCAAGTTGCCCTAGGACAGCTTGAGGCAATATTTAGAATCATTTTAACTTCCGTATCACTTACCTTCCCTACTGTAGAGAAAAATTCTTCCAGGTCTCTTGGTCGAATTCTTGCAGCTAACTGCATGCAGAACACTGTTCGAGCATCCCTCTCTTCAGGGGTAAGATTATCAATAGGTTCTCTGGAAAGAGTAAAGTTCAGTTAAAAAATAAGGTGAATTAACATAATTCACATCTGGACCACACATGAAACACTAAATGATCAGTACTTCACAGTCTGATGGGAAAAAACAAGTCTGAGGTACTAAAAATGCACAGTTAAGAACTGAAGGGAATACCAAATATTAACATGGTAAGTTATTTACTTTAATAACATGACTGAATATCCTATTTCAACTGTGAGCATCAAATATGACTGAAAAATTCTATTTTATGTACAGAAGCCCAAACTAAACAAAGGTACCATTTTGCTACTGTCCAGAACTGGTACCAGGTACCACTATGGAGCTTGCATGTCCTTTTCATCAAAAGGATGAAAGGACAAGGACACAAAGGCAAACAGGGTGAACTAGCACAGACCAGCTGTCCAAGTTTTCAGACAAGTATTGTGAGCTAGGCTTTGCCAACTCACATCTTGCATTTACCCAGTCACTTTAGAGTCACTACGGCCACTCCATAAAACAATACTGACATCCACATAAACAGAACTCCCAGAACTCATTTCATAGTTTCAGCTTGTTAACCCATAAAAAAGTATGAATAGTGAATAATTACCTTGATCCTTGATACATTAAGAACTAGAATAATTATATTTTACTGAACCATTGGCTGAAATTAGATGCACCACTCTGAACATATTAAAGCATCAATTCTAAACAAATCTGACTTGTACTCAAGTACAAGTTACACAAGAAGTAGCATGGTGGATCCTGGATTGAGTTTCCAGCCACGTAGTATGTATTCTTATTAATATAATTACATAGATATTAATTACTGAGAATACACAATGAAAATTTAAACTGAATTATCTCAGTAAGAGTTTGCCAGTCATTGAAAAACAAAATGAGATTGGTTAAATTCAACTGCATTAATGTAAGAGAATAATCTCATTAGCAGCTGTCTAAATCTTATTCCCTTAAATGAGAAGCCTAAGAACAGATAAGCAGCTCCTGGATTGCAAAGGCATATAGCCTCTCTACAAATAACACAATACTGAAAGCAAAAAGAAGCATTTGTGTTTTTCCATTCCATACTCTAGATTAAGTACAATTCAGCAGAAAAGCTAATTTAAATCACAGTTAATGGAGAAAGGTTGAGAATACAGAAACACAAAAAACAAACAGAGAGAGACTTGCTTTGCAAACTGACATTATTTACAAACTTCTATGACATGGGGAAAATGCAACATATTATCATTGTTCTTCTCTCACTGGTTTTTTGAATGAATTCCAGCACCATTTATGAGTATAAGCTGGAGCGCAAGTAGTCATGTATTATTTCATCATCACTTTCCCAACTCCAACTGGACAAAAACAAACAAACAAACAAACACACGTAAAGAGTCATACCTAACAGGGCTTTTGTCTTTTCTGAAAGGACTTTTGCTTCTGGAGCGACGTCTGCTAAAAAGAAAGATTAACAAGATTACAAGAAAATCTTCAAATATACCACCCCCGATTCTAAACAAAACCTATTAATGATGTAATGAAAAACAGAAAAGTCACAAACCTTAATTTGATGCTGTGAGGCAGACCAATCTTCCCTCTGATGGCACTGTTGAATTTTGGACCAGAACTACGGCAGAAGAAAAGACAAGACACCTGAGTAACTTGGATTCAAGACTTTCTGTCTGTACTCACATTACACTGCAAGTGCTCGCCCACCCTTGCATCTGAACTTGTCAGCATTTCCATTAGCATCACCCATAGCATGCATAAGATTATCAATAGATTATCAATACATGCAGCACTCCAGACCATAAGGCACAGAATATGATCCCCTCTCACTTTCACCTACATCACAAAATCCCAGAATATGCAGGACTCTTCATAAGCCAGTCATAGCACACTTGTATGAGAAAACTATTCCATTTATATAGTTTCCTTGTAACCATTTTCACCTGTTTTTTTGTCCACATGCAAGTTCTACATAGTGATGACTAACGCTCAGCCTTAGAGCTGCATGCCAAGTGGTGCTGGCAGGATTATTTGCTCGACTATAACATTTTAAAATCAAAAGCTCCATGAAATTTAAGGTGCAAGAGGAAACCAAAGTGGCTCCCTGCAGACACCTTCAAGGGACACATTCACTAATGTTGTCTCAGCTCTCATCACTAAAGTCCTACAAGTATGTAAATGAAGCTTCCTTAAAGTTCCTAATGGCCACCAAACAATAGAAGCAGTGAACCCAGCAGTTAGCTCTACACAGACATGTAACCACAAAAGGAATCCAATCTCTTGACAGAATCTAATTTAATTCTCCAGGCGTCACAGAGTCTGTTAGAACAAATTGTAATCTGCCCTTTGCTTCCACATTAAGGACAGTCCTCTTGCTAGTTAATGGGGCACACAGGAACAGACTGTGACATGAGCAGTAAGATTCATCCTATAGTGTTCTCCCTGAATTTGATCTCCTGGTAGAGAGTTGTTCAAAAGGCAAAGAACAACACCTGTTAACATTCTTCCTGTATCTCCACCAAGCGCAGAGGCACTGCTGCACAGACTGAATGCTGTGCACTGGGCTTTGGCTTTCCATCTGTACACAATTGATTCTTTCTGCTGTGGCTACAAATTGATGTGAAACACCCTGAAAGACACGGCAGGCTGAAGACATTAAGCAGTCTTTCACTAAATCCATTTGGCCAGGCAATCTGTCTGAAAAACGTCTTCTTGCTCCTCAATGGAGCAGTAATGCTTATAGTTAAACTCGGCATCCACCACAAGAAGGAGGATGCCCATATTTTAAACATGTCATGGACACAGGTGGAAGTAGTGGGCCAAGATCCAAAACCGTGCTGGCCAGGTTAAAGCAAGGGAAATATGGCCCTGTACAACACTGGAAAAAAAATAAAGAAAAAAGACCATTTAGAAACTACGTATTAAGAGAAGATAACTACTTATTAAGAGAAAATAAGACATAAAACACAGGCACATGTTGAGATGAGATCACTATTGATCAAAACCAGACTTTTTTTTTCCTGGGATAAATTACTCAATTTCCTGCTCAAGTCCAGATAAATTATTGCAGGGAGTGTCCATTCAGGGTCTTCAATATCTATGGCACAACCGCCAAAAGCTGCATCTGGAAATATCAGTACTAATTCCAGAAGCTAGCTTCTTATCAGCCATGGGATTACCTTGCACCTTCACATCTGATGTAAAACATGGTGCTCTTCATTTCAATTCATATGACAAACCAATGACAGTGACTCCAGAATACTAACATGCAGACCAACTAAACAATAACAAATAATTAAGATCATGAGTTTTCAAGGAAATGGTGAAAGAAATATTGTAAGTATTTGTCTAAACCTAATGAAAAACAAAAACAAAACACAAACANGAAAAAGGGCAGGGAAAATCCACAACCCACCACAACTCCAAAAATCTTCATTTTCACTCTTGACTACTACTACTACCTTATCTACACACTCCATGAGAGCAACATTAAGAAACCCCAGACCACTGGAACCAACCAAGCAGAAAGCTCTCTGGGGCAAGGTGAGAGCCCAAGTTACCTTCTCAAAATCCCTTTTCAACAGTATTCTCCCTGTTTTTCTAATGAGACTTGCTTGTAAAGCTGTAGATCTCAAGTCAAGTTTCTTCTTTGCTTCCACTGTCTCAACAATTGTTGCCCAGTTCCTGCTAACCGGTACAGAAGCACCATGTCACAAGCCATTAATCTCTATGCCTAGGAGTCACCTTCTTTGTAGGACAAAGTCCTGTGTGCAGACAAAGCACACACTTGCGCAAAACCTATGTGATGCCGTATGGCCCAACAATGGTCAGGTCAGAAGACAGCCAGCAAATTCATCAGCTTTTATCTGCTCTTTCATATTCAAGACTTTGACAAAACAATGTCAGACAAGGCAAACTTTGGCTAACAAAGTCCAGAAGAATCACAATGAACTTGTCATGTAATAAACCTGTATTCCTAACAGCTTTGTCTAAATTCTTGGTTTCAGAATAGAAACAGGATGGTCTAAGTGACTTCTACTGTATGGGCTGGGATTTGCCTGACAGATGTCTAAAACCAAGGCTACTCAAGTTCTTTCTCCTAAAAGACCTAATGATACAGCTATGTAGCACTTAAGGTGATGCCAGGATGATTTTGTGCCTTTTACTTTATACCCCTCTTATACACTCTTTTATATAGTTTTATGTATTCTTAGTGCTTTTAGCCTACATACTTGTAATTTTTCAAGTCTGATAACTCAGCTCAGACCCACTGCACCGTTAAACCAGGAGTCCAAACAGTCTAGAAGCCCCAGACACCAAGGGCCTCTCCAGAAAAGATTTTTGTAAACTCAGGCCCACCCAGGGAGAAAGTTCCTCGAAATGAGGGGTTCACTCAAGCCTCTCATTGGAGAATCTTTGATAGATGTGCTAATTTGCAAGGCCTGTAATTGTGCGTATTTTGGTGTGATAGT
The DNA here is from genome assembly GCA_013396875.1 of Vireo altiloquus. NCBI lineage: Eukaryota > Metazoa > Chordata > Aves > Passeriformes > Vireonidae > Vireo > Vireo altiloquus. Next base: position 75,483 of record VZRF01001489.1, read on the forward strand.
GTGCATACATTTTCGGGTCATTCCACCTGGAGGAAGTGCTGGACCCAAGGAACCTTAAATAAATACCAAAGTAAAAACCCCTTTTCCCCATAAACCATGTTTTGGTTTTAATATTAAGACCAGGGAAAGGCAACAAAGGGACAACATACATGAAAATAACATTAGAAAAATACCCCTGTGAACACTAAGCAATGCAAGCCAGTCATCTAATTTTAAAAAATTAAAGCATTTAACCACAATCTGAAGCCTAAAGTGACAAATTTGAAGTTTTCAGGTTGTCTGTAGCACTGTCTCCTCCTTTTCCTTCAGAATTACCTAAACTCTTCTCTCACTACTGCTGAGATGCCTCCTAATTGGTCCCAGCAGCAAAATCTTCTCAGTTTGCAGATATCAGCTTGAAAATGAGCCTTTATAAAGCTAATGAGAAAGATCACAAGGAGGAGGAAGAATAAAAATTAAGATAAAATAGAAGCCATAAAGCATTTTGATCTAGATGCCGCAGTCAGCTACAACCCTGTCAGCAGTAACTCTAACCCAGAACTACCAGAACAGCTCCACAGGGAGAAATTCCAGAAATAAATTCTCCAGCCAGCAAGAGTACCCTGGTAGTAATTTTTGAAACACTGAGCTTATGGTACTGATACAGAGAAGACTACTTCAAAGAAAGCCCAGTTTTGATAGATCCAAAGGTGGCTGGTGATAGGGGAGGCTCAATCTCCAAAGCTTTTGTCTCCCTGAAATTCAGCACCTGTTACACAGATTTAAGGTGGGTCTCTGCATTTGAAGAGCCCTGAACAGTAAATTAAGAGCTCTCCACAATCACATCTTCTGAGGTCCTTTTCTGTCACACTTTTTGAGCCAAAACAAGAATTTTGGAATCACATTAGCATGTTTATCACTTTAACAGGACCATCCATCATCTACAGCTGAATGACAGCAACTGCTTGCTGACTGCCAACAGTCAACACCAAAGCTCCTGGGATACATGAGCTTGCCCTATACCAGTTTTCCACTAAACCCTCTAAACACACTAGAATTCTACTTGCTTAAATGAAAGCAATGATTTGGCAACTGAAATAGAGAACAAACTATCAAGTGAATAAGCACAACCATGTACCCTCAGAGCACACTAGATTATCTCTGCTTCTTGTCCACTGTGTCTAAACACCAGAGAAATCACCCTGAATACCTATGGAAGAGTGTCAGAATAGCAAAAAAGATCCCTTGCAACCATTTACCTTTCTGGCATAACATGAAACAGGCATGGGTTATTGTAATAACATCAATACTTTCAACCTCTACTTGAGGAAATTATTTTGGAAGACCAGAATACTGGAACTCTCAAATTTCTCCAGGCAAAAAACCTTCTCACCCAGTGATAAAAAGAAAACCAAAGAACAAAACCCCTGAACACTGCTGGGAGAATGCAGCAAGTTCCAACTACAAGGTGAGACAAAGGACATCCTCTTCACACAACGCTGCACTGGAGGTGAGGAGACCAGCATGCTCCATGTACAGAAGGCTGAAGATTTTGATCAAGGTCCTGTGTTTCTTGAGCCGCAACAGTAGCACTGGCACAACCCAACTAGCTACTGCAATCTTACAGGTGCAAGAGTTGTAGGAAAACAAGCCAACTCTGCACTGCTGAAATCTTCACAGCTGAAGCCCAGAGCAGTGTACAGAGGCTCCAATACTTAAGACAAAGGAAAAGCAGGGCTGATACATATTATGATCCCCACGTACACAGGACTGATGATGCACAGGATGCCACTGCACTTTGGAGGACCCAAGAATTACAGTAGGTTTTCATCACAAAAATGACAATCCAGGTGACTCAGCACAAAGTGAGACCCTGAGACCTCAGGAAGTTTTGTTTGTAGCCCAAGAGTACAAAAAGCCCCAAGAAAAACGTTCATGTGCATAAAACTGCACAAGCCTACAATTTATCAGAAGGTAAATACTGTCTGTTTAAACATCTTGAGAGATTTCTCCATCATGGATGACATATAATGAATTTAAAAATACACCCTTTCCAAATGCCTTCTTTTTACATGATCTTGCATTCCAAGATTTGGCAACAGTTGAGACGAGACCTGGACAAAAGCAGAGACAAAGAGCAGCCTCAGGTAGTCACTGACAGTCAAGCATACAGCCCAGTTCTCACTGTGTCTCTGCAGAAAGAGGCAACGGGAAGCAAAGGGGAGAGCCACAGTACAAACCATCAGAAATTATACTGATGAAAAAACATCTTTTGATTTACAAATGCCTGGAACTACCTGTTGCTGAAGTTCTATCAAGCTAAATATTTGAGAGAAACAAAAGAATTCTTGTCAGCCTCTAAACAAGTTGAGAAAAAGCAGGGCAAATACGCAACACATGGGCATTGCTAAGACAAGATGCATCCAGTTTGAATGCATAAACACGGGATGTGTTTGTGTGAATGCTCATTTAGGGAGTTTAATGTTTAAGAACAGCAAGACAGTAAAAATCCTTAGTAATATGAAAAAAAAGGGGGGGTTATGAGCCTGTAACCAAAGTAACAGACTACTATTAATTTTTTAACAGTTAAACCATCAAGTTCATATATTTGAAATACTTAGGACATGGAAAGAATTTGGTTGTTATACTGATTTTGTGATAAACTTTGTTTTCCAGTCAGCTGTATACATTCTTTCATTTGCTTTTCTATCTCTGTGTTTGGTTGAAAATGAAAATTAGAAGAGGAATACTACCGTCCTCTTTTTCACTCTGTATCGACATTCTTCAAGCTTAAACTCTCACCTTCTTTTCTAAGATAATATTGACCAATTTAGAAAGTAGAGTGAAACTTTAACCTTCCACATTGTTACAATGAAGCAGCATACATGCAACTCTAAACAAATAACCTACTAGGGACTTCTATAGCGGCCTCTGAATCTGCGATCTCTACTCCTAGACCGGCTGCGTCTGCGTTCTTTGCTTCTGCTCCGTTTCCTTTCCCGGCTTCTACTCTTTTTCCGTTCCCGATCTCGACTCCGTTTGCGCTCCTTACTTCTGCTCCTCTTTCTATCATGGCTTCGACTTCGGCTCTTGCTCTTTTTTCTCCTGACAAAGAAAAGTGCAACTTCAGTTACACACGATGCCAGAATGAGTTTTTGCTTTTTCTTTTATACCCCTCTTACATACTCTTTTATATAGTTTTATGTATTCTTAGTGCTTTTAGTCTACATACTCGTAACTTCCCAAGGCTGATAACTCAGCTCAGCCCCACGGCACTGGGGAGACCAAACATCCTGGGAGCCCCAGACACCAAGGGCCTCTCCAGAACACATTTTGTAAACTCAGACAGGCCCATCAAGGGGGAAGGCTCCTCACAACGAGGGGTTCACTCCAGCCTCTCATTGGGGAATCTTTCATAGATGTGCTAATTTGCAAGGCCTATAACTGTGTGTATTCCAGTGTGATAGTGTGCATGCATTTTCGGGCCATTCCACCTAGACAAAGTGCTGTACCCGAGGATCCTGAAATAAATACCAAGGTAAAAACCCCTTTTCCCCATAAACTGTGTTTTGGTTTTAATCTTAAGACCAAGAAAAGGCATCACATGTAGCTCAATGCTATTTATGCCACATTCCATAGTTCCTCCGATATCACAGACATTGATAAGAAAAGTTTCTACCTATTGGTATTTATATTTTTTTTTGTTAAAGGGGTGGCTAAGCATGTCAGCAATCTTCCATCATGAGCCACATCAAGTCTCCAACAGTGCATTTTTATTTTAAGTTTTTTAATTGCTAGAGAATGTTTTCAGAAGAGTAAAAGGACTAAAAAAAACCATTTCCTGTCTTAGACCGAGTACACAGCAGTTGCAGTATTTCATGCTGCATTCAAACATAATTTAAAGCTTCACGATTCTAAGAATAAATTATATGTAGCAAAGTAAAACAACACACAACAAAAATAGAAAGCAAGCAGCAAGTCTGGGGGAAAGGAAGGTTGTTTCCTCTTAATACTCCCTGCCAACAGTCTATAACATGCTGCTTAAGAGTTTTGCTTCCTACTTGCTACTCCTACTCATATGCCACTTTCTTTTTTAAGTCTGGCTGTTATAGGTTTGGGGCAAACTGCAGATTTTTGCAACTTCACCCATTTACTTAGAAAACCGAATCTCCCAAAACATGTAAGTCAGTTACACCTCATATTTAAAAAACAGTGAGCAACTGCTCCATTATTGCATTTGGGTTATTCACAAATTTCTTCCTCCATCTCAGCATCAGACCACCAAAGCTTACAGTCTCCTAGTTTCTAAAATATATCTGTATGTATACATAAAACACATATTAAACAGATGCTTGAGCCATTACTTAAGATGGCAAAAAATTTAAATATGCTAACATACCAAGTTTGTATTTTTATCTGATGCTAAGTAAACATTTCCACAATTCTGACTACATCAGTTGCAAAGGGTATTAACCACATTTGTAAGCAAAAGAAAATCTCCAAATTGCTGCAATTGCAAATACCAAGCTTTTTCAATTAATTTCCTTAAACACTACTGACGTGGATTCCCAAGCCCACAAAAATCAACAGCCTCTCCCCAAATACAGAGAACTGAGACAATACTTACTTCTTGCTGCGTTCTTCGTGGCCATTGGCACTGCTCAATTTGTTCTCATCCTAAGCAGGGTTGATAGAAGAACATCGTGAGGACGAAGTGGAAATATTTCAAGTGGTCAAAGGGTAATGGGAATAGGAATAAGAAAATAAAAAAACAAAAATTTTAATACTAAATTACTTGTTTACAGTTTAATGTGGAAAGCTTTAGAAAATTTAGGTAGGCATGTTTAACCACTTTGCTGCTTAAATTTAAGTCATACAATTACAAAATACAAGACTTACATCATTTAAAAGTGTGTATTAAATTGTAGATACTTCCTTACATGGTTTAGAGAGCAAGTTATCCTGTAGAATTCAGCACTCAAGTGGCTAAATATTATTCCTATAAAATTTAAGAGGAAGTTTGAGGTGTTTGCGAGCCCCTCTGATTAGTATCAAGGCTATCTCTGCCTAAGCCCCGTGGCTACACTAGCAGCCAGCCACTATGGATTTCCTGTGACCGATGCCATTCCCGAGATCTTCACTCATTTTCGTTGAAGGGTTGTAAGAGCTTGATGTCACCTCTGTCACACATCTCGCCCTGAAGCAAACAGGGATTCACACTGCTTTAGTAACGTCGACTCCCAAGAAAGCCATCAATAATCCACCAGTCCAGCCTAAACATTCCCTATTTCCATACCTGTTTACATGGAAAATATCCATGTTAAGCCAGGACACAAGAATTTTAACACAACAGTTCACAAATTTCTCTTCAAGATGTAAATGTAACTGCTAAATATTACATAAACTAAATATACCACTTAAAACTTACGAATGCTCATCCAAAATTCATGACATAGTTGTAATAAACACTGTAAAACAGACTAACAATAGCTCCTATATAACTTATATACTGGCTTTACAGTTTAATCACATTGGTTACATCAAAAGTACAATTCCTAGGCAACTTAAACTTATATACATTTCTTTCAAAATCAGTGCTAAAGCATGCAGTCTGTTAACACTTCACCATTTGGCAGAAAACAAAAAAGACAGTATTCATTTGCTGCTGGTTTAAGTGAAAGACATCGCTAAGCTAATTGATAAAAATTTCACACAAAAATTGACATTTCCTAATTAAACAACTAGGACAGAAGAATACAAGACCTTATTTCAGAATGACACCACAGACTGTGATACTGTCTTTTACTTGCTAAGAACATTCTATTCAGGGATCCAAGAATTTCTGTAAATTCATTCACTCAACAATTGATTTTCATCTGCCCTGTTGAAAGATTAACCGCCAGCAGCCTTCTGCATTAAAAGCAAGTCCCACTCTTCTCACACGGAGCAGACTGTTCAAATATTTACTTGCCATGGGACTGGTGAAAAGGTTATTCTTGGAACCCTGCTGTTTTCCCAAAACACTGCATTCACCTTGTTGCTATACCAAACTAGACTTCACAATTTTAGAGGAAAGGTTTTAGGATTTTGGTTTCTGGGGGTTGTTTTGGTTTTGTTTTGTTTAGTTTGTTTTTGGGTGGGTTTCTTTTGTTTTGTTTTGACTGTGTTTGGTGTTGCTTTTTTTTTAACCTAGGGGACCACGGTACAGCGATACGTCACTCAATTACTACCTTATGATTGACAGTTCACACTGGAATCAAAGGTGAATTCATGGGAGTAGAGGTGAGATATCGTTAGGCAAGTCTACAAAGAGAGATAGATGGGCATTTATTCATCACGCTGAAGTGAAACTACTGCACAATATAATTACATTAACAGTATATATTAACTTGAAAGTTACATGTAATGCATGTCCAATAAGATAAATCATGAGGGCTCCAGGGATGTTAGTTTACAGTTCAGCAGTAGTTTCATGAATAATGCTAAATTAAGGTAAACAGGACCTCACTGGCGTATTTTTTCTCACCTTCTTGTATGGAGCTTCAAGCATTGCTTCAATATCAATATCATCAGCCATTTTTCAGGACACCTGAAAGAAGAAGCAAATTCCACCTGAGTCGAAAAACACCCTCGTGCTTTATATTCCAAAAGCTTTTGCTTAAGAGGTCATTGGTGCATTGGCTCAAATTCACAAAGCAGGGCTTCAGTAGATAGTGCCAACAAAAACTGGAACAAAGCTTTGCCCAGTGAGATGATAACAAATGTGTGCAAAGTAATTACAGCTGCAAACAACAAAATGTGATTGAACACCATTAGCCAGAGGAAACCCCAGAGGTACTCCACCAATTTCTTTCAAAACAAAGAGCACAGCATATTTATGACACAGAAACACAGCTCTGCTGGCCATCTTGAGAAGTGCTAGAGCTTCACCAAAGGACAATGAACCATCAGGCAAACCTGTTCACAGCTCCTAGCCTTTGCCATCATCATTTATAAACCTCAGGATGTGGACACTGGCGCTTTAAGAAATGCAGCCTCCCACTTAACAAGGGCCACAGGAAAACAGTTATGATTCCAGCACTAAGAGCTACTAAAGTATACACAAAGGCTATCCAGTCTGGAACTTCTCAGACAAAAAGGATCCACCACACCGGGTAACACCTGACACAACACACATTTTGGGTTTAGTTGCTCCTCTTATTTTCCAATTTCAACTCCTTAATATAATGTTATGTTTGCTATACTCTGAATCACTTTGACACTTGACCTCCTCTCCCTATGCAGGTATGCTGTTAAGCAACGCTCAAGACTCTGGGCATTAAACTTGGATATTCAACTTCCTCAAATCTCTTAATCAAAGTTTCTCTTCTTTTTCTTTTTTAAGCTCAAGAATGGCCAGTCCTCTAGATCCAAGTCTGACAGCCCAACAGTGAAGATTTCCCTCTGTATGCACAATAAAATGGATTTTTAGTCATACAGGTTAGTTCTTCCGCCTTGTCTACAGGCACTGTTGCAGGAACCGTGCTGTCCTGAGACTTGGGCAGAATAATGAAATAGCTCCAACACATCAACATCCTTTCAACTGGCCACTTGTAATGTTGTAATTGAGAATGCTTTACCAGAGCTGCAGCATACCTGACCCTGACCCAGGAACACATTCTAGAATAATACACACTCCTCAAGCAGGATCACAACACTGCAAGTTCACACTCAATTACTTAACTGAGGCACACTAACCTCATTTTCAAGTTACTAACTGCTGGGCTATAGTGCTATCATTTGCAGATAGGAGCATCCTTTATTTAAGTGTAATGGCTCAATTTAACTTCTTACTACATTATTTATATTCAGCTTTTCAAGCCATCTACATACATGCCTGTGATTTAATTCATCGCTGTTCTACCAGTATGTAGTATAAACAGTACATCAGTATGACTAAGGGCCATGAAAAAGCCAAACCCAGAATTCGACAGAAAAATTCCCAGTGGTGACAACTCCCACCCAAAATTACAGCTTCATATGTGTAATTTAGCCAACATATCAAGCTACATTTGGAGAGGAATTCTTCATTCTGAAGAAGAGTGGCCATAATAGGGACCATGAAATCTTGAATGGCATGGAAAGTGCAGATGGAATGACTATTACTGCATTCGCCCAAATAGTAACTGAATGAACTATCATCCAGTGGGTTCAAAACAATGGTCCTTATTCAGAAAGCATTTAGCCATTTGAATTCACTGTCGAAGGGCACTGTGGGTCCTAACAAAGAAAAGTAAGCACATGCAGCATTCAAAAAAACCCCAAAAAACCCATAAAAGTTTACAGAAAAAGCTTTTCATTAAACAAAGACATGACTCGTGACCCTGAACCACAACTAAGTGCACACAGAGAGAATTGTCAATGAGTGACTGTGCTGTTCCTATTCTTTCTTTGGCATTTACTGCTGGCCACCATCACTGATATCCTGAGCTGCATGGACCTTTGGCCTCACCCCAGCAATCTGTACCCTTTGTACTCTTTACGAAACACTTCCACTGGGACAATACCACGTTATCAGAGTACCTTCTGTCTATGTAACAGAGTCCTGTTATCAGCCCTGCAATGCATATAATGATGCTACATATGGAGTTGAAAGTATTTTTTTTTAAAAATCACAAATGAAAGCTCGTAATATTTTCAAATGACTAGAAAATCCTAACAGATTTTCAAATATCTTTCATTCAACACTGACGCTCAAAATAATTTCCCTAGAAGCCTTTCAGCTTGCTCAAAAAAGCTACATATGACTAACTTGTTTGAAGAGGGAAAAAAACCAACAAAATCACCCAAACAAGCGAACAAAAAACACCAACAAAAAACCTTTTCAAACCATCAAAATAAACAAGCTATGAACTACACTTGAAAACCCTGTGGATCAACAGAAAATGTAAAGGGACAGGAAATTTACTGCAACTGAGCTAGTCACTATTACGGAGGAAAACACTCTCTCTTTGTGCTGTACTGTATCACCTCAAAAGAATTTAAAAGGGTCCCGTTCTCCCTTAGAAATCCAGTGAATGACAATTCGACACGTTTTGCATGTAGTGTCCTGGAAAAGCATCAGGAAACTTTAGGAAGGACTCCGACGCCTCGGGAGGGGAGCTCGCCTCTCAGCAGGACCTGCAGGCAAGTCCCCAGCCAGCATTCCCGCACGCTCCTGACACGATCGGATTCCCAGACACAGCGATGCCCAGCGCTGCCTGCCCCGCTGTGGCTGCCTTCCTACCTCGCTCCTTCCAAAGGCTTTCCCTCCCCGCCGGCCCGCGGCGGCCGGCGCTCCCCCACATCCGCCATTCCCCGCCCGTCTCCCAGCGCGAACGGCCCCGCACCGCTCCCGCCCGGTCCCTCCGCACAGCGCCATCGCGGAAAAGGGGGGAGGACTGGTGGGGGGGGAGCCGGGGCGGGGCAGCGCCATGCTGGGGGTAGCCAGGCCTGCCCGCGACGTGGCCGCGGGAACAACCGAACCGCACACGGCCGGGCCGCGGGGCGGGGGCCGCCGGGCGCTCTGGCTCGGTGAGGCGAAGAGCGGCCCCGCGGGCAGGGCCGAGGCGGCCATGGCGGCGGGAGGGGCGCAGACATCCAGGCCGCAGCATCCCGCGGATCAGGCCGCCGTTCGCCCGGCGGCGGGGCCCCGGGCCCACGCGCAATTACCTGCGCCGCGGGCAGTGCGATCCTCGCTAGGGCCCCGAGGTCCGGCAGCGGAGGCTCCGGCGTCACTGCGCTGGCGGTGGGGGATGGGCCCGAGGGCTCAAGCACCCTCTCCAGGCGTCTGAACCTTAAATGGACGACGGCGCTCAGGCAGCCCCGGGGATCGGGCGGCGAGGGGCAACGCGGCCGTGAGTCGGTCCCGGTGCCGGTCTGGCCCCGTCTATGGCTCCGCGGCTGCTCCCGAAATGGCGCCCGGCCGCTCGCGGCTCCGCGCACGGCACGGGGGTGCCCAGCGCACCGCGCAGGGGCTCTCGCGAGACGCACGACCAAACAAGGCCCTGCACGCCCAAGCTCGCCACCTCTCGCGAGAGATCGCACCCGGAAGCAGTGGCTCAAATACTCGCGAGACTTGTGTAGACAGGTGGCCTTGTCACGCGCCTCCGGGCTCTCGCGAGAGCTCGCAGGCCCGGCCGGCGGGAGGGGCCGAGGGGCGGGCCGGGCCCGAGGCCGCTGTGGGTGGAGTTGCGGCTGCGCCCCGGGCCCGGCGCCGCTGCCCCGGGGGGCTCGCGGCGCTGCGGGCTCGTGTGTTTGCCGTGCGTTCGGAGCACCTGTTCCTTCCCTGGCTCTGGAACGATCCTTCGGGACGTTCTGAGCCCCATGCCGAGGCCTTGTCATAGGCTCTTGCTTGCCAGAAAACTAAAGTAGATTAGGTTATGGATTGAGAAGGAGGGTGAAATTACTGTGTTCCTTCGCCAGGGATTGTGCTGACGTGATGATTTAATAGGGTCTGTGGTCTGATCTTCCTTCATTTGACTGAGGGCTTGATGTGGTTCAGTCAGATTAACAATGTGTTAATTGTTAACACAACGAGGATGTTCAGCTGTACCCTTCTGCCAGAAACTACACCTCCCTTAATGGGCCAGCAGGGTCTTGCAGATTTTTTAGCCGCTTCAATCCCAAGTGAAACCATCTGTCAATGACCTGCCCTACTGGTGCAGCTTTTGGCCTAAGGCGCTGCAGATTGCTGGAGCCTTGAAGCTGAATGTTTAACTCAGAAGGGAAGTAGTGTTTTTTGAAACGAACCCGTCCTGTCTCATTAACAATGCTTTGTTTCCCTCAGAGCTCACAGAATGGCTCATTTTTATTTAAATTTAATAATACGCTGTAAGTTTGGGGCAATTGTTCAAGGTAGTACAGATAACATTAAGCGGGTTTCCTGCTGGAATCAGCAGGAAATATATTGTGGCTGGGGAATTTTAGGCTTCTTGTTGTTCTACAAATCTGAAACAATGTAAAGAGAAATTCTAAACAAACTTTGCTTCCTGAAATGATAATTTTTTCCGGAAATCCCAGGCTACCGTCTCATTTAATGTAATTTCTAACAAAGTTTCTGAAATCTTAATAGCAGTAAATGGTCCTGGGTGCCCAGAGTGTCCAAGTCTTTCTAAGCTGAAGTGGTCAATTAGTAGAGCTTGGAATATTTAGGAGAAATGATCTGTTTAAATTTTTTTTAAAAAAAGCATGACTGTAATAGGGTTTTTTCCAACCTAATCATTTTGTAGAGTTTGGTTGTAAACAAAATTACTAGTCTTCTCACAGACAAAACGAGATTTATTGTATTTGTTCCCATGCACTGCTGTGTCTGCCTGTCTTTTACCCCTCGGCTTCCAGTCAGCCACCAGGTCTGGTCTAACCAGCTTCATGTTCCAATCTCGTGATTGTGACTGAAGTATGTGCATAGGCTCCTGTTGGTGGATTTACCTAAGGCTTTTCTCTCCCATGATTTGCTTGTGGAGCCACCTTGCTCTGGAAGGAGTACACAGACACGGGTTTTATTTGTCTACCCCACTAACACAGCGCTTTCCTTTGGCTGGTGCCCAGGCAGAGTGGGAGAAGGGATGCACCCCCACGCTTCCAGTACTCACAGACAGGGTTAAGGAGACTAATGAGGGGTCTGGAGCAGCAAATAGCGGCATGAGCTGCGCGTCCAGCCTTGTTGCCAGACTTAGCGTATCACAGCACTGCCGTCGGCTGTCGACGTTCAGCTCCGCAGGGCTCTTGATGTGGTCACTACACACATGGCTGGATTCACCTCTGGAGCTGAGGGGAAGATCTCAGTAACACATACCTAAAATGAGTTTTCCTGTTTGTGGGATGATCCAGAGGATAGACTGGCTCTGCAGTGCCGGGGGATAATGCCGACTGTCGCTGGTGTTCCTTCCTCTAAACCCGGCTCTGTACGCGCGCCGGGGCGTTCGTTCGCATAAGGCGCCAGGGGTGAGGGCGGGAATCGTTCCTGTTCCTCGCGCCGTGAGGGGTAGAAGGGATCGCGCACAACTAACAACCAAAACGCGTTAGGGCGACCAAAACAAAATTTCAGCTTTCCCACACCGGGAGTCGAACCCGGGCCGCCTGGGTGAAAACCAGGAATCCTAACCGCTAGACCATGTGGGACTGCCTGGCCGCTGTGCTTGCCTGCGGCAAGTGCTTCCTGCATCGCTTCCTTCCTGCACCGTCTCCTCCGCGCCTGCTTCCTGTCCGCGCCGCCTGCCCGCTGACCCTCCACGTTGACCACCGCTCGTTGCCCCTGCCCGCTGACCACCGTTCACTGCCCGCTGACCCTCCACGCTGACCACCGCTCGTTGCCCCTGCCCGCTGACCACCGTTCACTGCTCGCTGACCTCTGCCCGCACCGTCGGTCAAGAGCAGGGAGTCGGGTGAGGGGTGCAGGGCCACTCCCTGACTTAGTTAAAAGATGAGTTTGGAGGTTGACAAAAACTGAGTAAGTAGGAAATGACTAATGGGAAGATGAACAAATGAAATCCGGCCTAAAAAGGCACAGAAATTTGGTAACAGCCACCAGTGTGGTCCTAAACAAATTTGACCGACCACAAAAGCAGGCAGAAGAACCACACTACCCAGTTTTGACTGAGAACAACCTTATCAGACGTTGGTACAAGGCAGGTAACAGGTGGGACACCGCAGTAGCTGGCTGCAGATGTGCAGGAAGAACTAACTGTTGAGCATGTGGAGGAGTGATGTTGGATGTTGAAGAAACTTCAGTATCAGTGTGCCTGAACCATTTTAATCTTCCAAGATGTAACACTGAACCCCTATATGTGGAAAATTCACACCTAAATAGGCAAAGGAGAGAATTAGGACTATTGTAGTGAATAGACTGTAAAACCAGTGGTGGTGACAGTGATATATTTAGGAGGTCAGAGTGGCTACCAAGGCAGAAAACACCATTATGAAAAGTCTCCAATTACCCCCACACTGAGTAAGTAAATGTCACATCAGCATATCATGTGGTTGCTACATTTAGATACCACAAAGGCTTGATTTTTGGAGCAGCTGGTTGGAGAACATAAAAGAAGCAATTCGGTTTAATGCTGAGTTGTGTGAGGGGCTATTAGAACAGTCATGCATAGCAGTGAGTATAATGTGTTCAATCTGGTGACATTGAAAGAATAATATCAACAAAGAAATTCCTCCCTCAAGAGGTTATTAAAAAATGAATAAACCGAAAGGATAACATGATTATAAGAAGCATGGAGATTCTAAAATCTCTCAGAACAGTTGTATCACCACAAAGAAAAAGCTATGGCTACAAAGCACCATAAAAAGGCTATTGAAATATTAAATAAAAGATAAAATACCCTTCAAAATGTGAAGGTGGTGTAGACCATGTCCATATGGCAGTAGAGAAAATCTGGAATAGGTTACAAGCTATCAAATTAATCTGACAGTAACTACACAAAGTAGATTTTAGCAGATTCTGTTTCCTCACATGGATCCCAACTACAGCTCACTGGCCTGCATGAGGTTGCTGAAGACATGGGCAGGGACTGGCTGACAGCCAGAGGACCCAGCTTTTTTGGCACATCTTAGTCCATCTCTGACATGAGGGGGCAATTTGCTCCCCAAGGACTTGACACCACTGGTGGAGTGATTTGAGCTTCTTCCATGTATCAACCTGCCTGTCCTCAGCTTCTCTTCTAGTTTAAGTACTGGAGGATGTTCTTTCTCCTTCCAGAAGGCCTGGTGAGATGTCAACATGAGCAGCAGTGCCAGCATCTACACCCCTGCACTTCTGCTTGCCTAGGAATTGCATGTGAGGGAAGAGTGAAGGTTTTCCTTTGTCAACCATTCCTAGAGATCAGGACCGGGGGGAGGCAGAACTTTGGCCTCCTTTAAACTGGCCACACTCATGCTGTTATCTCACCTGCCTGTGAAGCTGTTCTCAGGGCCCCAAGAACACTAACAAGCCTTTAGGCCAGCCTCACTCAGGGCTTGCACCCCAGCCCTGCTCAGGAGTCCCAGTTCAGGTCAGCCCTGGACCCTCAGTCCCCATCTGAGCTGTGTTGAGGTGTGCTTGTCTCCAGTGCTCTCACCAATGTGCCCATGGCTGTGCCCAGCCCTGAGTCTCTCTGACCCTGACCTGCAGCCTGCCTGCCTGACCTGACCTCAGCTCTGCCTTGTCACTACAGACCTGTCATGGGCTGTGTCTGTCCCTGGTCACCATCATAGGCCTCATGCTGACTCCAGCCTGCAGAACGACTCCAGGTTGACCTCAGACCTGCCTCATCCTCATGAGCTGCTCAACAGTCTGGGCGGTCCATGAGACAGCCCCACCATGGTGGGGCTGACTATGGCCTCCTGCAGATGTGCTGTTTTGGGGGACTACCTGCAAGTTGCATGGGGTGGTCCCCCGAGACACTGCTCAGGTGTAATCCCAAGTGTTTTCTCTCTCCTCTAACAGCAGCTGTTGACAATGAGCAGCCTCAGAGGTACACGGACAGAGACGTACAAGTTCAAGCTGTCAGCACCCAATCTGAGTGCAGAGCACTCAAATTAAAATACAAGAACCTGTTTAAGTTGATCTGCCCAGTAGATCTCCAAGACGGTTAAAAACTAGCAAAGAACAGCTTTCAAAGGGGTTTGCCTAAAGCTGAATACCTGGATGTCGACAGGAACTCGGCTTGCCTTACACAATCAGTGCAGCACAATCAATGCTGGCAACCACAGGTTTGGAAACTTCACTTCACTCTGCAGTTTTGTGGTAGAGCGAAGAACTTGCTGCCTTTCCCACTGAGTTCAGCAGGAACATGGCTGGTCCTTGAACCCTTGACTGTATGAGAAACGATAACAGATAAAGAGTTATAACCCTCTTCTAGTGCTCATTATAGGATTTCTGTTTTCAGTATGCATTAGTAAGGAGGTAGTGTGCAGGCAAAGCTCAGGTATTGAGGGCAAAAGGGATTGAATTTTAGAAAATGAAATCTGTAATATATTATTGAAAAGATACAATAAGAAATAACAACATGCAGACATTTCAGTAGAGGATGCCCACAAACAACAAAATGGAACAAATGTTTTGTGTTAGTTAAGAAGAACAGGAGTAATGGGATGAAGCTGAGAAAACGTAGACAAAACACCCTGGTGGGATCTCAGATAGACGTCTGAATGATCATCCCAAAAGACAACAAGGCCAGAAAGAAATACCCCCAGAAATGTCTCTGCACTGGTCAGAAATAGTGAAAGTGATCTCACAAATCCTCATCTTTCTTTATGTCTTGAGCCCTGATTGTGGGACCTTCCTTCCAGGTTACTCGTAGAAATGGAGATTCAATTAATTTGTCAGGAGTTGTGAGAAAAAAAACATCAGACTGTAGGACTAACTTGAGGAGTTACAGGGTCTGTCTGTGGCTAAACAACAAACTCGGTTCTTGAGCTGAGCCAAGTATTGTAGCCAAGTACCTACAATATTACATTGTATGGCACAAACATCAGCCACAGCAAAGCCAGATGGGCCAAACAGCATGTGCAGCCCAGTGGGAGAGGGAGGAGGAAGGTACAGGGAGGTGGCACAGCTCTGTCTCCACTGCTCATGCTGCCATTTGGGTGCACTGGCAGTACTAGCTCAGTCTTGTGTCATAAGCCCTGGCCACAGGCCTCTCAGCAATCATCCTCTGCTCTGAGCAGGTGTCCCCCAGCTCAAGGCTGCTGGTGGTGAGGCAGTTTCATGTTTTCCAGAGTATAACATCCCCTGCAGAGCAGAGGGCACCATTGCCCGGCTCGACCAGTAAATCCTTAGCAGACACAGATTTGAGAGCAGCAGAGCTTACTAGAAATAGAGAAGTGTGGGAGGCTGTGATACAGCAGAAGTCCTTTCGGAACATGTAACTGATTTAGTGTCAGGGACATAGGCACCTTATTTTGGGGAGTTTTCATCCTGCAGGAATTTTGAAGTAAGCCAGGACAACCTCTACTGGAGACATTTTCCTGACCTTCACTGCCAGCAGCCTCAGAGTTTAGCTCATAGAATGTTACCTGGGAGCAGGGACCTCCCCTCCTGTGTCTTGTCTAGCTTTTGGACAAGGACTATCCTGGGCAGAGGAGTCGATCTGGTTCACAAGGGACATCCCACCTCCACCTTCCTCCCCTGTTCTTTTCCTGGCCCATCCTGGTGTGTGGTTCCGCTCCTCGTTCTCATCCCAGTGCTTGCCAGATCATCCATCAGACCAATAGAGCTTCCCAACAGTCAAAACACGACTAACTTTTGTTTTGTGCCAGTAAAATGAGCTGATGGGGTTCACCCAAACTCAGATGAACACCAGAATCAGGACTCAGAGCACAAGAGAAGCAGGACTTGTTGCACGGGAAGCCCTCAGCTCAGTTCAGCCATTTCACCCATTACACCCTTCTTTCCCCTCCAAGGGCATGTTGACATTGTATCTAATGCCCTTCCCCTCTCTGCAGCTCTCCTCTCAGGACATCTCCTTTGCTGCAGGGAGATGCTACCTTGCTATATAATGCCATGGCTTTGTCAGCAGCCAGGGAGCCACAGTAGCAGGGAAGATGGCAAAACCCTCTTCTGTATGTTTTTACTCACAGTCTGTTTCAGAAAGCAGGAGAGGAAACAAAGAGCATTTGCTGCTCCATCTGTTTCCGTGTCCCATGCTGCACGGTTGGGTCACAGCCAGCTGCTGCCATTGCCAAGCAGTAATGCGATAGCACTGCTGCTTACTCTGCAAAGGAGCTAAAGATGGTAAGGCTGAAAAAATTAGGACAGGATGATTTTTAAAAAGCGCCATTGCAGAATACCTGGCTAGTTATATAAATTTACATCATGCCTGCTATAAAAAAAAAACCAAAAAAACAGCCTCCTGATTGGTGCTTAAAAACATGTATTTTTACAAATGATCAAATATCTCCAATTATCTTTTTCCAAAGGACTGTCCTGGGCTATTCAATATCATTAGTCAGCTTCACAAAACGGACAGAATTAATGAAGAACAGGGATCTATTTTTCTTTTCCTCATACTTGCTAAGACCATTTGGCAGAGAGAACTATCACAGCACACAATCCAAAGAACTTCAGCCAGCAATGCCTGGACCCAGGTCAGCCTGGTTCCATTCCATAAGGTCTTTGAGACACTGGATACAAGATGTCTGTGCTGAAATACTGGAGAATTCACCACCAAAATATGTCTGCCCAGCTCAAACCTCTAGCTCCCTGATAGGGAGTTACAGATGTGTTGGTTGGGAGGGTCCTTTGGTGGTCATTAGCCCAAACTCTTGCTTGAAATGAGAACATCACCAATACTAGATCAGGTAAACCATGGCTTTGCACAGCCAAACCTTGAAAATCTTCAAGAACAGAGATCCCATAATCCATCTGAGTGAACTGTGCCCCCCAGTCAGCCCAGCATTTTATCTTTGTTGCACCAAAGAGCTCCCCATGGTGAGCCCACATGTAAACACTCATAAGAGTATCTGGGCAGTAGTTTGACCTATTTAACACAGGGATTTCACAGAAGGTTCTCTGGTATTATTGGCTCTCTCATCACAAGAGCACACAGAGCTGCCCCTGCTCACACCCCTCCTTCCAGCCATGGGGGCTTGGGGTGCTGGAGGCAGGAGAGGATGACATGTGAGTAGAGACAAGGTGCATGACAGTGCCATACCATGCAAGAGGAGCAGAGAGTTTGGTGTCAGTAACCAGGGTCAGCCAGGGTCAAATGTCTGCTGACCCAGTGAGTGGGCCTGGCACAAGCTTCTGTGGAGTATAGCTGAGGGGAGATCAAGGCTGAGGACCTGAGCTCAAATGCAGCTCAGGAGTAGCACAGGGAACCTGCAGCAAAGCATCTCCCAACTCGTCCTCCCACCATTGCTGGTGCCCTGGAAGAGAGATCCAAGGCTGTAGCTGTACTGGGGCAGTACCACACAAAACTTGCCAAACATTTTAGGCATCTACTCCCAGTATCAGCAGTCTCTCAACAAAGGGTTGTCATACCTGATTGGAGCTGTTACTGCCCTCCTTGCTGTACATGGAGACGGTTACTGTGGGTCTGGTGCTGGGCTGGAGTGGTTCCAAGCCATGAAACCCTGTTTGTTAATAGAGGCAGAGCAAGGCCAGTGCCTGCTGGCCCAAGCCTCAAGGGCTGGCTGCACTCACAGCCTGAGCATTGCCACAACTCTCAGCTTGGCACATATGAGCAGGACAGCAGCACTGCAATACTAAGCTTTCCATAGCTTTAGCATCACTGGTTCTTCCATACCCTCATAGGACCTCCACCTGCCATTTCTTGACATGGAGTGTGTGCCCAAGTATGACTACCAGATGAGCAGCTTCATGAAAGGGTGTACAACTCCAAATACAGTTACTTCCACTTGGGAACAGTATCTGAGGAACAATTTGAGCATGATCTGAGGGAGCTGGCTCATTTTGCAGTTCTGCAGTGACAGTTACAGGAAATAACCTTCAGCCAAGAACAGGCAGCAACGAGATGATTTGGCCTGGCAACACTGATCATACATCTCTTACCTCATCTTACAGTGGTCTGGTGTTCACAGCCTTACAAATCGTGAAGGCTGTTTCTTCTTTTATTAGCAAAAAACAGGGCCCTCTGTTTTTGGAGACACTGCAATATCTTTGCCATGCTCTCAAGTCACTTCACATTCACCTCCTGCTGCCACTTTTGGTGTATTGGTAACAGGCCTCGTGACTGGTGGCCTTGATCTCCCAAGTATGTGTCACAGAGTGACCCACCTGTATCTCTGGAGGAGAACCTCCTTGTGTTACTGCACCAGGTGCCATTAGCAAAAGTTTTTCTCAGCCCCTGACAGTCTGAGCTGTGAAAGTCTCTGAAAAAGTTCCCACAAAATAAGCTTTTCTTTAGCTGCTTCACTTTTCCCCTCTGTGGGATTTAATGAGACTGAGAGCTAGTTTGAAAGCCTCACAGAGTTTGAATTAAAAACAGTCAAAATCTACCCATGAGAAACTGCAGTCACAGTGAAAATCACAGTGATAGCCAGAAGGATCATCAACAAAAGATGTTCTGCACTCAAGGAGAAGATGTTCTTGTTATGGAATATCAAGAGTGTACAAGAAGAGACTTACATATAATATGTAACTAATTGCTTGTGTAGCTAATTGTATTGCTGTTCGAATGGTCATTGTTTTGTAGACAGCCCCGTCACTGTTTGCTACGCAGCCAATCATAAGCCACAGTAATTGTGAAGAGGTATAAGAGTAGTAGAAGAGAATAATAAATTTTTGCTTCTTATGGCTTTGGATTACAATAAGTGTTGTTGTGTATCTGTCTGTACCACAACAAATGGTGACCATGCTGACGTGATCTGTGGGGCCGACGAGCTGACGTGATCCAAAGAGCCTGCCTGGAGAGCAGGAAGCCTGCTTGAGATAGCAGTGTGAAAGCGGCAGGACAAGTTGCTGAGGAGACAGAGCCCAATGAAGCTGAGAGCAGAGGGCTCTGCTGTTTATCCGGATCAGTCTTTGACACCTTAATTGAGGTAAGCCATTGGGTACAGCCCTGATATGGGGAGTAATTTGACTAGCCAGGAAAAGACTGTACTGTCTACATGGAAATCCTTGTTAAAAAGCATGTGTGTTAGCACAACAGACTACGCACTGCAAAGTATATTATTGTGGGCAAAATCCCATGATTTTCCAACAGATGGAAGTGTTGCTTTTAGTGTAAGTTCCTGGAAGGCAGTTGGAGAAAAATTGTGGGAGGCTGTTTCTCGTGGAAATAAAGATGCAGAAGTAGGCAACAACCTGGCACTTGCTTTTTGAAACTTTAAAACAATGGCAAAAAGAGCAGGGGAAGGCAGAGGGAGGGCAACTCGGTGAAAAGGCAGAAGTAGCTCCTATAGAAGACGAACCAATGGAATCAGAGGGAGGAGATGGATATTGTTTAGAAAGGGCAGCTCCTGATCTGCTTGGGACTCAGAATGCTCCTGTTAGAAACAGCGATGTTCCTGAAAGATCATATTCCTCCCCAAAAGACTACGTACCACCAACCTATCCTTCTCCTAGAGACCTTGTGCAGCGGGAGAGAGTGTATCCCTCACCTGCTGATCAGCTGGCAGAGATAACTTTAAGGGAGTGGAGAGCAGATCTTACTACACTGCCTGCCCCTACAGCCCCCCCGCCTCCACCTTCACCATCTGCACAGCCACTCATGAGACAATTCTCGCAGTGTTTCCAGCACTGCCAGAGGACACTGACAGTGACAGTAATAATGGGGATGAGAGGGAGAGCATACAGAGACTCTCGGCAGTCATGGCGGGGCGGGAGCGTTCGCGGGGAAGGAGCGTGGCCGCCACTGCTCTGACAAAGCTTGGAAAAACAGACCCTGGACACGGCCTCCTTGTCAGGTGACAGTACAGCCAGGACAGCCTGGTCAGTTTTGAGAGCAAATCAAACCAAAGGCTCTCGAGTGTGGGGAGTGGAAGCTAATTGAAAAGCTGGGAATGTCTAATACTGACATGATCGGAGAGGGGGCTGCCAGGGGGAGTGCTGTTGTAGAGGGAGATGCTCAGGTGTATCCAATGTTTTAGGCTTTGCCAGGATGTAACCAAGAAGATAGTCATAGTGTGATTGCATGGAAAATGGTTCAGGATTTACAGATGAGAGTTGTTAACTATGGTCTGGGGTCTCCAGAAGTTATACAAATAATTTGGGTGACAAATGCTGACCTACTTGCACTTTTTGATATTAAGCATCTTGCTCAAGTATTGTTTCAACCCGTGCGATTTAGGGTTTTCGAAAGTAATTTGAGACAGATAGCAGAGAGAGCTCCACTAGAGAATATACAGTGACCAGAAGGTGACCCTAGATGCGCAGTCAGATCTGACGCCCTAAAGGGGGGAAATGCATTTGCTAACCCAGAATTGCAAGCTAGACAGCATCCTTCAATTCTTGAGCAAAGTCAATGTACTAGTTTGAAATCAAACCAGTGGGAGATTGCAAGTCAGAATTATAATTTAATAGGAAAAGAAAAAAAAAGGAATAAATGCAATAGTACAAGAGCACTGAGAGAGAATACAACCTGACACCCTGTTAGTCAGGGTGGCGGTAGCAGTCCAGAGGAAGTAGTCCTGTTGAAGCAGTGATCCTGTAGAAAGAGGGCCTGGTCTTCACCTGAAGGTCCAGCAGGTGAAGATATATCCTCAGCTTATATCCAGGATGGAATGCTTGGTTCCTCCCTCTGGGTGGAGCATCTCACAATGGGATGGTGAGTCATGGGCAAGGCGTTGATGGGCCATTAACAGGAGATAGTGCAGAGGGAGGAGGCAAGGAACGCAGCTCCACCTGGTTTCAACAGCTCATGAAGATGGTGATAGAAAATACTTCAACCGAAGACAGTCAAAAAATAGGCATGGGAGCATTGATAAAAAACATAGAAATGGCTTCCCCCAAACCTCAATATATGAAAATAGTACAGGGAACAAAATAGAATATTCATAGAAAAGGAATTCATAGAAAAGGTTGCACCAGCTCTGGAGAAATAGGTTGAGAACGAAAATTTACAACAGATGTTGTGTAAACATTTGGCCTGGGACAATGCAAATGAGGATTGTAGAAAGGTGATTGAGGGCCTCCCCGGAGATCCTACATTAATAGATATGGTTACAGCTTGTTCAAAGGTTGGATCTGTGGAATACAAAATGTCTGCCTTAGTAGCTGTTTTGCACACCTCAGAAATGTTTTGCATGCGGACAGCAAGGGCACTTGAAAGCTGATTCTAAACAAAAGCAAGCAGGGCAGAAGCAAGCGGGGTAGAAGCAGAAAGGGACTGGGAGTGCAGGAGTTTTTTCTTGTAATCCATGTGGGAAACCTGGCCATTATGCAAAACAATGTAAATCCAAATATCATGTAATGGTCAAATTTTGGGAAACTCAGTGTGAAAAACGAGGTTCACTCCTGGTAAAATTTTAAAGGTTTAATTAATAAGAGGTTTAATAAAAGGACAACAGGAAACAGGAATAAAGCAAAGGGTTAAAATGGCCAGATGCTTGGCAATCTGCCAAAAGCACACCTTACTGCTTCGGAGACATTCTTTAAATACCTTTCCCATTGCATCAGCCTTAGGCATATTCAAACTTTTCTAAGAAACAATTTCCATATCCCAGGAACTGTTTTGCATGGCCCCTCCTTGGGCCAGCCCTTTTAGAGCGTATGCAGTTCTTGTCTGTAGTTTTTACTCCATTCTTACTATCACCTCCAGCTCGGTCTGTGGTCCATGGGTTCTTCAGATGTCGGTGCTGATAGCTGGCATGTCAGTAGCAGGAGCCTCCTTCATATGTTCACATATCCCAACTAAGCAAACAGTTCAAGCATACTATCAGCTGTCACCATTTCCGTGTCTAAGTTTTGTTAACAGCAGAACTAAAAACTATATCCTTACAGCAAAGTTATTCTAACACCATACATATAGCATCCATTTTAATATTTGCGAAAAGCCAATATTATAATACGTATCTATAACATTCAGGAAACAGGAAAGAAGAGTGCTGCAAAGGGGAAGGGTGCACAGATACAAACACTTTCCCAAGGGAATGCTGCCAACTCAGGGCATGCTGCCAATGCAGACTTATTCAGCCAACTTAGCAGGAGCACAAAAGGAGCAGCCGGTGTGGATATTTCCACTGCCACAACAATAACTTTGAACTCTTGCCAAGTACACAAGGTTCCTTTGAATGCTTGTGGGCCTTTAGGCCAGGGACTGAGTGCACTGCTTGTGGGAAGATCGAGTGCTACTCTTCAAGAGATCTTTGTGCATCTTGGAATCATTGATGCTGTTTTTACAGGAAAAATTTGTGCTATGGTTTTTACTCCTTTACCTCCAGTTACGATTCCAGAAAAGACTTGCTCAACTTGCACCTTTTAAGTCATGCGTTCCCAGAACAGAACAACGAATTCGCAGATATGGAGCCTTCGAATCCACTGGAACACCACAGGTCTTCTGAGCCAAGGACATCTCTGGTCAGCGACTGCACATGGCATGTACCCTCACTCTACCTGGTGCCAGCCCATCGCACATTTGACTCTGAGGTTTAATTGATACAGGTGCTGACGTCTCAATTGTTCTTTTTTCTGCATGGCCGCCTGCATGGCCTTTGACTCCTGTGGGGTCAGCCATCGCAGGACTGGGAGGAACAACACAAAGTTACTTACGCACATAACCTGTACTAATCCAAAATGAGGAAGGACAGATGGACACAGTTTGACTTTATGTTGCTGCAGCATCATTGAACCTGTGGGGATGGGATGTGCTTGCAGCTTTGGGGGCGAGGATTGGAATGGATTTATAATAGGGGTCGCTGTGCAGAAGGGCGCAAAATACCCTACACTGCCTTTGCAGTGGCTCACAGAACAAGCCATCTGGGAGAACCAGTGGCTCCTGTCAAAAGAGAAATTAGCCGCCATGAATTGGTTCAAGAACAATCGCAACAAAGGCACATTGAGCCATCTATGAGCCCTTGGAACACACCTGTTTTTGTAATTAAGAAAAGGTTAGGGAAATGGAGGTTGATACACTACCTCAGAAAGATGAATGCAGAGATAGAAAGCATGGGGGCACTGCAACTTGGAATGCCCTCACCTACAATGATACCTACGGGGCGAGACATTTTAATTGTTGGTTTAAAAGATTGTTTTTTCACAATTCCTTTACACCCTCAGGACATACCAAAATTCACTTTCACTGTACCTTCAATTTACAATGCTGAACCTGTAAAGAGGTATCAATGGAAGGTCTTACCTCAAGGCATGAAAAGCAGTCCCACCATTTGTCAATGGTATGTAGCACAAGCTTTATCTGGAATTTGTGAGCAATTTCCTCATTCATACTGCTATCATTATACGGATGATATACTGGTAGCAACACTGACTCAGGAAGAATTGCTGAGGATACAACCTCAATTCATTCATATGGACGACAGGTGGCTCCAGAAAAAGGGCAACAGTACCCTCCTTGGAAATATTTGGGAGTCAAAATCCTGGAACAAACTATACAGCATTGAAACACACAAATTCAAAATTCTATTAAAACTTTAAATGATGCTCAAAAATTGATAGGCATCATCAATTGTTTACGTCCTTATCTGAGACTGACCACGGCACAGTTGTATCCTTTGATACATTGAGAGGAGACCCAGATTTAATTGGCCTCGAACCCTGACTCCTGAGGCACAGCAAGCGCTGGGTAAGGTCCAGCAGGCAGTTTCCAGATGACAAGTTTACAGAATGGATCCCTCCATTGATACCACTGTTTTTATCACCATTCCCGATCTTCATCCTACAGGTATCATTGTAGGTATCATTGGCCAATGGAACGACCAATGGCCTGACCCGTTGCATATTTTGGAGTGGATTTTTTTACCTCATCAACTAAAAAAGACGCTCTCCGTATTGTTTGAATTAATTGCTCAGTTGATAATCAACTAATAGCACTCCACTGCAGGCAGCATTGCAAAGTTTTTTGGGACAAATCACTTATCATTTATGCAGTCATAAACTATTGCAGTTAGCAAAGTCAAGTTCTTTGTCTTTGTGTCCAAAAAATAGTTCTGTACCAGTGCAAGGACCCACTGTTTTCACAGATGGGTCAGGGAAAACTGGGAAAGCCATTGTCACTTGGAGAGATTATTCTGGATGGCAGGTGCTGGAGGGTCATGAGTCAGGCTCTGCTCAGCTTACTGAACTAAGAGCCGTGACCATGGCATTCCAGCGATTTCCTCATGTACCACTGAACCTTGTAACTGGTTCCGCTTATGTTGAAGATATTGCACAGCGTTTAGATTGCTCACTTTTAAAAGAAGTTAATAATGTTACTTTGTTTTCATTGTTGAAGTCTTAGTGTTCTGCAATTCAAGATTGAATGCATTCTTACTACATTTTACATGTTCGAAGTCACACTATGTTACCAGGTTTTATAGCAGAAGGGCTGATAGGCTCGCTAATCCTGCACGAGTAGCGCCTCAGCCTGACAGGGTGGCACAAGCCAAAGCATCACACGAGTTTTTCCATCAGAGTGCACATACTTTGTAGAAACTATTTTCACTCACGCCTGCTCAGGCTCGTGACATTGTTGTGTCATGTCCTGATTTTCACGTTCACGTTCAAGCCAAGGATTTGTTCCATCTTTGCCTGTAGGTGTCAACCCCAGGGGCCTGCAGGCATTGCAGCTCTGGCAGACGGATGTCACTCATTGTGGAATTTGGTCGTCTCAGGTACGTGCATGCTTCCATTGACACCTTTTCTTCTTCTATGTGGGCATCTGCTCACACAGAAGAAAAGGGCCGTGATATTATCTCACATTGGTGATTGGCTTTTGCTGTTTTGGAGGTACCATCATCTATAAAAACTGAAAATGGCCCTACCTATACCTCTGCGAGGAGAAGTCAATTTTTGCAGCTATGGGATGTGAACTGTAAGTTTGGTATCCCTCATTCACCCACTGTCTGAGCTCTCATTAAACGTGCTCATGGTACCCTGAAGCGTGTTTTGCAAAGACAAAAAGTGGGAATGGTGAGGGAACTCCCACAGAGCAGACTACAAAAAGCCTTGTATACAGTCAATCATCTTACAGTACATTCTGATTCTAACGTTCCTATTTTCTGAAGCATTTTCTTTCTTTGCAGTTGGATACAGCAGTGACTTTCCCCCGAGGAAAGGTGTGAGTAAGAAATCTGATTACTAATAAGTGGGAGGGTCCATGGGACCTCATCACTTGGGGGCGTGGATATGCTTGTGTCTCCACAGATACCGGAGCACATTGGGTGCCAGCATGGTGTGTGAAGCCGGATTTACAGCACAGCGAATTCGCCCCATGAACAATGATAGATCAACCTGAAGCTTGGATGCTGATGATTGCTGCCATTTGGTTTTGCATAGGGCAAGGAAAGGCCATGTTGCCTCCTATTCCTCCTATGCCTCGGGAGAATGTGTGGATAACCTTGGCTCACGCTTTAAACCAATCTTCTATGTATGTTTTGCTTGCAACTCTGCAATCCCCTTTTCAAACATGTTTACTAGGTGTAGCGATAATGGCACAGAAATCAATGTGCTTGTTAATGGGACATATGCAAATGGCAAAAATCTAGCTTCAACATTTAAGCTGGACGAGCCCGAGGAAGCTGATATTTTAGGATCTCTTAGGGCTTCAACTTGTGTAAATTTTAACATTTTGAGAGCATGGCTCAGCGGGCCATTAAATGAGGCGTCACCTATCCAGCTATTGTACTTGAATGCTTCGCTTTGGTGTAATGATAGCTCGGGTGTTGCTTTTGCTAATAACCAAGTGCCAAGACAATTACCCCTGGGATTGTTTTTGATTTGTGGGATTTGTTTGATTTGATTTGTGCATGGGCTGGACTCCCGTCCAATATGATGGGTAGGCCATGTACAATTGGACGTTTGACAACACTTGACAACACTTGCTCCAAACCTTTGTATGGTCGCACACATGGCTCGTTCTTTGCACCACAGGTGAAGGGTGACTCGTTCTTTGCGCCACGGGCGACAGGCTCTCTATTCCTTTGACCAAGAATGCAAAGATGACATGGAATTTTGGGGAAAGGGATTCCCCCTCGCCCCCCCAGTTTATCTCCTGTTAATGGGCCCATCAGTGCCTTACCCGTAACTCACAGATAACTGCCCCTGGACTATCTCCTGTTAGTGGGCCCATCAGTGCCTTATCTCAGAATTCACCATCCCATTGTGAGACACTCCACCTAGAGGGAGGAACCAGGCAGTCCATCCTGGATATAAACCAGGATTTTGAAAACCATAAGCAGCCTTCTCCCACTGGATATGCAGAGGACAAGAGCTACATACCTACCATTGGACCTTCCGAGGAAGACCAGAGCTTTCTCCAGGATCACTGCTTCAACAGAACCACATCCATCACTTCAGGAGGACTGCAGCCACCATCTTATTGCACTGCCACTGCTACCCTAACAGGGCATCAGGTCATATCTGACTCTGTTTAGTCTAAACCAGTATTTTTCCTGCCTTGTTTTATATACATATATATGTGTGTATATATATATATATATTAGTAAAGAACTGTTATTCCTGTTTCCCATATTTTTGCCTGAAAGCCCCTTGGTTTCAAAATTATAATAATTTGGAGGGAAGGGGTGATGCATCTTCCATTCCAAGGGAGGCTCCTGCCTTCCTTAGCAGACACCTGTCTTTCAAACCAAGACAACAAGAAAGGACTTACATATAATATGTAACTAATTGCTTGTATAGCTAATTGTATTGCTGTTTGAATGGTCCTTGTTTTGTAGACAGCCCTGTCATTGTTTGCTACGCAGCCAATCATAATAAGCTACAGTAATTGTGAAGAGGTATAAGAGTAGTAGAAGAGAATAATAAATTTTTGCTTCTTATGGCTTTGGGTTACAATAAGTGTTGTTGTGTGTCTGTCTGTACCACAACACTCGTCTGGGATTACTCTCCCCCTCCCTGAGTCACTAGTGTGTCATTGGTACCTGTGTACAAGTCACAGCCTCAGAGCTGTCTGTTGTGCCTGGTAATTGAACCCCGTATCACTCGGCTTTCCTCTTCCAGCAGTGGGGTCTCTGCTCCCAAGAGTGTCCTTGATGTCAGCACGTGTGTGACCCTCCTCTAGAGGGAAGGTTCTGCCTTCAAGGTTTCCTTGCTCTGCATTTTGATGCCCTCCTGCTGTGTGACTTCGTGCACGTCAGCACAGAGCTGCCACCTCATGAGTTGGACTGACCTGAGATGTCATGTCAGTGTGTCCTTTGTGTCCTTGAGAGCCTCCAGTTCACCCATTTTGGCCTGAAGAGAGATGGGATCTCTTAGTGCAGAATAACACCCCAAGAGTTTGAGCTGCACCAGCCTAGTGATCATGTTTAGGTTCTTCAGCAAGGCTGCCAGAGGCGTAGGTGGAAAACAGCCTACACATTATCATCAAACCTGAAATATGCAAAGTAAAATGAGAATGTTACAAAAACAATGAATACTTGTCTTGTCCCTTGTTGCAGCATGGAGTGGGTGATAAATTGCCACAAGCTTCCCAGACACGTCTCTGAAGAAGCTGCTTTGGTGGGTGCCACACACACACACCAACACTCACACAACTGGACAGCTAAGCAGGTGTCGACGGCAAGGAGCAGGGAAGGATTCCTGTATGGAGTTCCATGAGGAGGTTAATTGTATCCACATTTGAGAAGGGGTCCAGGAACAGGAACCAAGAACAATGGAATGCAGGGGTTTAAGTACGGGAGGTGGCAGGGGCACAGAGAGCATCAGGGACCAAGGGACCGAGGGCCAGAGCGTGGAACAAAGGCAGGACTAGGGCCAAAGAGCCAGTAGGGAAGAGGCAAGGGAGGAGCTGAGGAACAGGGGCCAATGGTGAAGCAGGAAAGGGAGAAGGTTCTAGGGCAGAAGCATATAAGGGCGAAAAGGGGCAGGGAGCAAACGGGCCTGCCAGGAAATGGAACTGGGGTACATCTGAGTAACAGGGCAAAGGAGCCTGGGAGAGGCATTTTGTCTCACCTGCGCCTAGGAGTTGGCTTCAGGGACCAACCTTCCAGGGGCTCCAGTGTCCTCCTGAACTGGAGGTTTGTCAACCTCCACAGTGCCTCCTGCAGCTTACTTCCCATTTACTGTGTCAGGTCACTCACTTTAGGGGGCCCTGAAGCTGGGGTGTCTGAAATCTCCCTCTGAACCTCCTATCAGAAGTAACAGTCTGACGCCATTAGATTTTAGTTAATTTATTAATTGAGATGAAAGTCAAGGCAGCAGGAGTAGTCCACTAACCACCGCAAGTCAGAGAGAACCTGCAGCAGGGATCCCTGGGACCCCCGGGTGCTCTGACGCAGCCCACGAGCCCAGTGTGCACAGGAGGGCCCTGACCCCCCAGGGTCCCTTTTGATCCTAGACTGGATCAAAACCAGTCAGTTCTGACTGGCTCGCTGATTGGTCCTCATCCATGGTGCATTCTGAACCAATCATTCTGTCAGGGCGTCGTGTGATGGTCCCTTAGCTGTCCAATCTGCTTCTCCATTTCTGGTATGATGTTATGGTTTTCTTAGGGAACTGTTCTGGCAGTCTCTGCCCTCTGCCCCTTCACGTGAATTACACCTGTACATAGAACTGAACATATACACATAACAAAGCACCCATACCATCTTTGTTCAACCACTTGCAATGTTACTCTATATTCATTACAGAACCATTACTCTAATTAGCTGAACTACAAGAACTTAATTACTTATAACAATTACTGAACTGTAAAAACTTAGTTGCTTGTAACACCCATGTCCCCAGCATATATTTTCAGCCTGTCCAAAGGCTCTTGCTAGTACAGAAACGATGATCAAGCTGTTAAAGTTCTATCTGCAGGAGCCCTTGAAGAGAGACTAGCAGGCTGCTATATGCATTTTCCCAATATCGCTGTTTCCTTGGGGACAGGTGTAACCTGTATTGACAAAGGAAAGCAATATTTGCACCTCCACAAGGAGAGATGTCAATTTAATCATGGTAGAGCTACACCAACAAATTTTTGTTTTCAATGCAGACCCGGTTTAACTCCTCTTTTCCTTTCCTGCTAGCCTAAGCCTCAGTCCCTGAGCTTTGCAGTCCCACAGAACTCAGCTTCTCCTGCCTGCTTTCCCACAGCACCTCAGGCATCTCCAGCACCTTCACAGCCCCTGTGGGGGCTCCACTCACCACCAGCCCTCGGCTGCAGGGACACACTCTCCCTCCCTCGGTGAGCACAGTGCAGCTGTGTCACCAGCCCACAAGAGCGGTGGCCATGATCTCACTGTCTCTCTATTTGCTATTTAAAAAGGCAGTGGGACTTTCATGGGAATGTCCTCAGATTAAGTTACCCTCAAGTTCTCAATAGTGCTAAGATGCCATTTGCAAGTGAGCGCAGTGCTGCTCTGGGTGGGAGCGTGACCATTGGCTTGCCTGGGGTCATTAATAAGCTGAACAGACTCATTTCTTATTGTAGAAGATGTTTGCTACCTGGTGTGACACGGGCCACAAACCACTCTGTTAGTGGCAAAATCTAACGATTAACTGCGCCCCCAGTTACAGGGTCTGAGGAATCCAGGAAGCTCAACCCCCAGTATTTCCCTCCACATGCAATTGTTCCTATTCTGGAATAACAGGACCCTGTACAAGATTCCTTGGGAGCAGTGTCACATTGCAGCAATTACTGAGATAGCCGCAGCTCTTCCATGCCACCATACCAAATTACATACTCCAAAGCAGTGGCTGACAGAAGCTGATCTAGCAGGGCTGACCTTTAGCGCACAGCTTGTTTATTCAGGCTACTCATACTGGCTGAGGAGCAGGGCTCTACTTGTTCCTGAGTTCTCTGAACCTATGCTGTTTGTATGCCACTGTGGATCTGTGTATGTGCTAGAGACACACCTGATGTTCCTGCACAGCTTTGACCAGTCTACTATGTGCTCAGGATAGAGAAGAAACAGAAAGTCCACAAAACCTGCCCAGACAAAACTTCTAGGGCAAAAAAAGAGAACACATCTGGGCAAACCCAGAGCACGGCAGCCTTACAGCTCAGGCTGACCCAAAAGTCTGTACTCTCCTGCCTGAAAGCAGGGACAACTCAGCATCCAGCATTGGCAAAGGAACTTTCCTCTCTCAATGCTCCAGGCTGGTTAAAGTCCCCTCTGCTGCTTTCCATCCACGCTCTTGGAGGATGTCGGAAGTAGCAGAGGGCAGAGCAGAACCAATTAAGTCCCATGTGCCCAGGGCAGCGAGAGGAGAACACGGTTCACAGGGGCAGCTGTGATCCAGCAGCGAGGACAGGCCGCACCTGGGGCCCGCAACAACGGCGCTCCCCAAGGGTCCCTAAGGCGAGGGCAGGATATGGCCTGCCTGACCACGGTTTTCCTCACAAAACCGGTCACGGCCGCTGACTGTTGCCATTGACCTGTAGCTCAAATAAGGCTTCGGCGGCTTCAAAACTGATGTGCCGGCTCCGCTTCCACTCTTCTTGTTTCCACCCCTCGGGCCATGCCGGGGCTCCGCGACGCCAGGGCTCGGCGGACTCGGTCGGGTTCTGAGGCAGCAGCGGCCGCCGCCAGAGGCTGCCCNTTCACATCCTGCCCCGCTCGCGGGCAGAGCGGCCATGGCGGAGAGGTGAGTGCGGACGCAGCGCACCTGTTGAGCGGCGGGAGAGGGGAGAGAGAGCATTGCCGCTCCCCGGGGCAGTGGGCCGGGACCGGGAGCCACCCCCTGCTCGGGTGGACGGGGCTGCGCGGGGCCGGGCAAGCCGAAGCGGCAGGTGAAAGGCGGCCGGGCCGGGCCGAGCCGAGCCGAGCGGCCGGACTCGTGCGGGGCGGTGGTCCCGGTCCGCCTCCCGCCGCACCGGGCCGTCCGGGAGGGGAACTCCGTCTCGCACCGTTCCAGCCCCCGCCGGGGCCGCCGCCTGGGGCCGGGACTGTGCTGTTTGCGGCCTCCGAGCGAGGCGGGCGGCCGTAAGCTCGGCTGAGCGGAGCCGGCCTGGCCCTGACTCCGAGTCCTGCCTCCTGCCTGGCCCCGGCGCCTCCCCGGGGGCTGCGGCCAGGCTCCGTCGGGCGCCCTCGCACCTCCGAAGACGGGCGGCTCGTCGGGAACACACCATGGTTTTGTGGCCGTTCCAGCTCGGGCTCGCCGGCACTGGTTGCCCCCGTAGCTTGTTCTCTCTCGCTTAAAAGATAAACGCTTTTACAAAATGACAGTGAAAACACTGTCGGGCGTGGCTGTTACACTGTGACCAGGAGTAGGTTCTGTCCTCTCCTGGAAGTAGGTAGGGGTCAGGATCACCTGTTGGCAGTGAAAATGGAGGGCCAGGTAGCCAGGCCAGTTTCCCAGGCTGCATCCGGCTTCCGACAAACGCAGGCGGATTTTACAGCTCCAGTGAATAACCCCATTGAAGGAGAATTCCTCCTGGTCTCTCTGCGCCTGGGATCGTCAGCCAGAAGTGGTTTGAACTAAGTTTGGTTCTGCGAGGAGGAAGGTGCAGAGCCTGGCAGAGGCACCGTCCTCCCCATTGCTGATGCCAGTTGCTGTTGTGCTGGTTTGCCGGCGTTTTTTTTCATCCTAGATTAAAAACTTGGACGTTTAACATTCCTGCAGTGTGACTCTCCCCAGGGGTACCAGATTTCAGCTGTCTTCTCACGTTCTCGTTGGCTGGGGGAGAGCTGCACTGGTGTTTTGCTCAGTGCCTCATTGACAAGGCAAGGTGTTTGGAATAATTTTTTATTTCTCTTGCATTTGAAGTTGGTTTATTTGTTTTTCCTTCTGCGTCTCCTGCAGCAGACTGTGGTTTGAGTTAGTCTGTAAGGAGCATCTTGGGAAGGGATGCCAAAGCCCGTTGAGGGTGGCCCTAGAATAGCAGAATTCAGCCAGAGCAAAATGATGAGCACAGCAGCATTCTCTCATTTTGCCAGCAGCAGCAACTCACAGCAGCTGCTTCTGCTTCCCTGCTTGTGACAGCCAAGGGTGCTCAGAGATCGAGGATGTAGGTTTCTCATTTTGGGGTGAACTAAAACCTGACAAAATCTTGTAGATTTGAGGCTATCATTCCTCTAGCTGGTGCAGAGGAAGACAGAGCTTCTTGGACTGGATTTCACTGTTTTTCCTGTGTATCTCTCGCTGTCTCTTTAGTGCTTTTGAGTTTGGTTTTTTGCTGGGTTGATAAGACAGCTCTTCCTATCAGTTGGATGGAGGCTATCTGGAGTGATGCTCAGATCACAGTGGATTATAGGAATGCAGATTTAGAAGCCAGGATTTTGGTCAGATAGTTCACATGCCTTCTGTATTCACAACAGGTTTGGCCAGCTGAAACAAATGGCCTTATCTGGGACAACATAAGCTACAGTGAGATCTCAGTCCACGGGTCTGCTGCATTTTGTAACTGAGAGAAATTTATGGTCATCATTGTGATGTAAAAATCTGCTTTCAGCTTGACCCTGACTGGATTTGCAGCAGAAATTCTCATGAGAGCCATGCACTTGTAATATGACATGCAGAACAGGGCTCACCAAGACACAAAAGGCAAATGCCTCCCATTCAACCGATTTACTTGATTTCTAGAAAAATGTAGTGGGCTGTGGTGCAAAGATGAAAGGAGAGCCTGGGATTCCTGTAGTGAGCTGCCTACGGGATAAGAAAATCTTGTGGATTTCATTGTATTGGTGTCTGAGCTTTAAGGCAGCTTTTTAATCCATTTTGCCATTCTTTTCGGGTAACTGCCTGCTGGCAACCAGGTAAAGTTTTGTAAATCAGGAAACAAGGGGTTATTTTTCACTTAGAGCCATGCAGGAAGAGTTACTAGCATTGTTGAGGGACTGTGGAAGAACTGTAAGATACACAGAATCAGCTTTAATGGAATTACTTGTGTTATTAGAGGTAACAAAGTATAAACAGTGGTGGGATTCTGACTTTTTGGCCCATGAGGGTGGATTGTTTTTTTTTCTCTTGGCAGTGCCCTTTAATAAATATTCATGTTCATTAACCCTTTTTTTGAAGTCATATGTGTCATACATATATTTCTTCACAGGTAAATGCTTTAGTAACAATACTACTTGGTTGCCATTTTGTTTATGGAGAAGAAAGCTTTTCAGTTTGGAGTTGCTGTTTTAGCAGCATGGTTTTGGCTATTTGAATTAAACAGCCTCTGATGGATACAGAGGGAGATCTTCCAGCCTACCCAGAAATACTGACGTTGCTGAAGTTGTGTTAGCTGGGTGGAAGGACTGGGAATGGTACTGAGTGTGCTTGTTCAGCAGGAAACCTGCTGTTCTGGCTGGCTGTTTTAACTTGATTAATAGAAAATGTGAGGGATTCATGTGGGTTTTTTGTGATTACAATGAGGGCTCTTTGTTTTGTTATTGAATCTTGAATTCTTTTAGTATAGCTTGTTGGTTTTAGTTAATTCGGATAAATTCAGGCTTTAATTTGTGTTTGCATGAATACCAGTTTCCATGTTTTTTAGAAACTTTAATTTAGGAATGAGTGAAAACTTTGGCACTTCATCAGCTTTCCCTGTAGCTGCTGATGGGCTCTGTGTGTCTGAACTCAGCCGTGGCTTTGCAGCAGAGGGATCTTCTGGTTTTGGCAGGGCATCCAAGCCTCTCACTGTTGTGCAGTGCAGAGCCCTCCACATCCTCTGAACTGGGTCCACGTGTCCTGTTCTGGTTTACCCTCTTCTTAGTTGGCTTAAACAAGGCCATGAGTAAACCTCCTTTCTGTAGCTAGCTGTGACTGCAGGACAAGCCCATGCCCCCCGGCAGGTTATCCCACTCTTGTCTGCTGGATGAGCCTTTTCCTGGATGGGCATTGTGGTAGTTCACTTGGCAGTAAATGAGCTGTGATAGCAAAGGCTCTATTAGCTCTGCAAAATCAGTGGAAATAAGTGCAGGTGGGAGAGGTTATCAGCAAGCCTGACCTCTGCCATACACTCCTGTCGTCCCCACTCCTCTAAACGTGCTTCTGAGCCGGTGAGTTTACCAGGGCAGTTTCCTTGGGATGAAATGGTTTAGGGATGGCTGGCTTTAAGTTAAGCCAGGAGTTTGTTTTCCTCCAGTGGCTCTTCTGGCAGAAGCAGAAGAGGGGCTGTGGAGGACAAGGTAATTGTCCTGTCTACCATCACTGCCGAAACCTTTTTAAGCTGCTTTCATCAGCAGGCCCAGCATGGCCCAGAGCTAGCTCCTAAGGGGCAGCCAAGCCTTCCAGTGTTTGACTATGAAGATAAAGCCTGGTCTTTGGGAAATGCCTTCAGAGACATCAGGGTCTTCTGATGGAAACTAATCTGAAGTTCAAAGGAAAGGAGTGTTTCCTCCTACCTGTAGTCTCCTTTTCCAGTGTTTCCATTCCTGTTGTACTTCCCAAATGGCTTTCTCGTCAGTGGATGATGCAATTAGGAGGAGATGCTTGCAAACTTTCAGAAAATAGATAGGTCAGAATTTGAAATGTTCCATTTAGGCTCCATCAGTCCTTCCCAAGTGGAGTGCAATTATTTGTGCCTTGTTGTGACATGTTACGCTTGTGTTTCTATAAAAAGTCCCCCAGGCATATTTAAATAGTTCATGAAGTGCCTCTTATTTGTAATAAAAATAAATTCTGAAACAGGCATTGGGATTTGGTTTTAGCTGGATTCATAGAAGGTTTCTGAGTTCTGCTGTCATTAATTACATATTTGATGTTAATTCCTGCCTTCGCCAAGGAAGGCTGTTCCCTTGTAGGAAAGACAGCTTTAATGAGCAAACAATTTCTTGTGCTTTTCAGTAGCTCAGTTGTGAGTATCCATTGAAGCAAGCTGTCTTGTGGATGGGTTTTATGCTTTTCATGAGGAAGAGTGATCTTCTGCTTTGGACAGTTTCTTCAATCAGTCAGTTGTTGGAGTGGCAGGAAAGTATTAACTAAAGCAGCAGCCGTGAGGTCCGTCTGGCTCATACATGTGGAAGAGACACTGTAGGTCAAGAGAAGATTCTTTTGCACTTGGTCTTTGTCTCATGGGATAATGGAAATACTATTATTTGGTATGTATTCTGTCATCCTAATTACTGTTCCAAGAGTTTGAGGTTACTGCTGTAAAGATTAAGTGTTTTATATTTCCAGTTTAGTGTAGCCCAGTAAATTCCAGTGTAGCTGGTGTCAACTATCTTCCAGCTACTCTCCCAAGTGTTTTTCTTTGTGTGTTGTCAGCTGCCAGTTTTTGGTTATGCAACACACACAGCCAAGAGATATTTGGAAAACTTAAAATGAGGATGCTGGAGATCCAGATTGTTTGCTTGCAGCAAAGCATAGGAGAGGGAAAGGACTGTGATTCCCAGGGGAGTGTTGGCATGGCTTGTGTAGCAGCTCAAGGAGACATGGCCTCCCCCTGTTACATGCTTCAGGCAAAAAGAAGGGGCTTGAGTTGGACAATATCAGCTTTAGAAAATTCCCCCTGAAAAAAACACACTGAAGGGCGAAAGTGCTGAAGATGCTGAGTTTATTTTTTTTTTTCCAGGCTCTTTTGTCTCTTTGTACTTTAGGTCTTGTATGAAATTCCAGCAAGGGCTCTATGCTGCAGGGTGCTGGAACTTCTGCAATTAAGAGGTCTTAATAAAATTGTTTGCTGACAGCTTTATCAACCACCAGAGGCAAATAGAAATCTGGTTCTACAAGGAGGGTGTATTTTCTTACCCCTCTTGTATTCTGCTTGTGCCCAGCTCCCTGAGCCAAGCTCTTGCTGCACTTTGCTTTCCTCAGTGGCAAGTGCTCTGACATGGGATGAAGTGAAGATCCCATGTGCTCCTCAGACGTTCTGTGTGTTCCTGTCTCAACCTGAAGCAGAGCAGTCCCAGGCCTCTCTAAACCAACCTTTTTCTTAGCTGCAGAGTTTATGATCCAGCAAAACCAAACAAGCCAGGCAGGAAGGGTCCCCCGCACAAACCTGTGCTGGGTTCACTCGTGTGTGTAACTTTGTAGCTGGAGGACACTGCCATAAGGCACTTTGCTTTGACAGATGGGGCTGTTTCCTTCCAGGGCAAACAAGGTTGCTTCTTTTTGCCTTGAAACCTGTTACAGGGGCAAAAAAGACTCAGTGTAGTGGGATTTTGGGTCATCATGGACATCATGAACTTGTGGCCCAGGGCCAGGTGCTCTGTAGCAGGGATAGCCTCTTTGTTCTGTAGGTCTGTTTTTTCTGTTTGCTTTTGCTTGTGTCATTCATCTAGGAAAAAATAAACAAAGAGGCTTACTGTCTCCATCACTAGTGATACCAAGAAAATCCCTGCACAATGCTGCCTGATGAGCTTTAACCACATGGGGTTCAGCTGTCTTGGGTTTTTCTGACTCTGAGGGAGTGCAATGTGTTGTATGCAAGCAGCCAGGGCTCGGGTTAGAAGGACAAATTGGTGTAAAATGTTTTCAGTCACGAAGGGAAGTCAGAGAAAGAGTAGTAGGAGACTTTATATCTGAATAATTAAATAGAGGCCCAGGGAATGCAGTGGGTGAGCTGTGCTGTATACTCTTGCCTGGAAAGGTTCCTCTGCACTGGCTGGAGTGGCTGGCTCACATATTGTTGGAACCCCAACGTGCCCACTGGTCCTAGCCACCTCAACTGCTCCAGCACCTGCTTCTCACCCCCCTGCTAATCTGCTGGTGCAGTTGCACTCTGCCACACAGTCTTATCTGTTTGCTGTTGGTGCCACATGGGAAATATCAAGTGCAGGGTTGTTTCCAGACATGGAGTAAACTGTGGGTGGTCACACTATAATCCAGGCACTGAGTCTTCCTTATAGGTGTTTAAATAGGAACCCAAGATTCCACCATTAGCTTCAACATGGTCACTTTGTTGTAAAACAGTAAATGCTGTATTTGGTCCTCTTCTTCCTCTTTGCACCCATTTGCTCCTTGTGTACATTGTAGTTCTTTGATAGTCCTTTGATACCTATAGCTATCCAGCTGTATATCAACCACGTTGTTTAGCTCTTCTTGGCTCCCTAGATCCAGTAGTTAGGTTTGGGATTTTTTTATTAGACCTTCCAGGCATTGCTCTAAGCTAGGGTGAGAGGCGAAACTCCCAAGTGTTTAGTGAATTCTTGATCATCACCAATCAACATGAAGCAAAGCAAAGAGAGATGGTGAAATGAGCTGAGGTGCAGAGCCTGTAGTATAGCAGTATGAGGAGCATTTAATGTAGGCCTGAGGGCAGATGCTTAGCACGTCGTAATGTGGAGGTATATTATCTTAGCAATTTATGCCCTTGTAATACAATGAATAGTCTGGCTGGGATATGGCTGAGTTGTATTTAATAAGCCCAGTAAAATGAGCATGAAGCAAGTAGCATTGGGGCTTAGAGGGCAACTTTGTGCTTGGGTTGGTGCTGCCCTTGGGTTTTTGTCTGCAGTCCTGAGTTAGAGTACAAATGGTCAAAGAGTTGCAGTTTTGGCTTGGAAACACCTTAGGGAGCTTGCACCTGAAATAAGCTACTCTAATTTTCATTAAATTAGTTTTTAATTCACTGAAAATAAGGGTGAAAAGCAAATATGCTCCTTTCTGTACAGAGGGTTTAGAATCTGCTGAGGAAATGCTGGGTGGTGGTATGACAACCCGGCCTAAATTCACTAAAGCTGTGATTTGAAATTAGTCTAAAATACAGGTTTAAGGTTCTGGAGACTTCCAAAGTAGAAGTCTGTTTTGGGATGGCAATAAGCATAAAAAATAAGAAAGATAGTGATGATGTGGAGGTGAAGTTGTGTACTGCCCCCCTTTTTTTTTTTTTTTCTGGCTCCAAGTCCTATCGCTAGAGTGGTTGAGTTCACTAAAGCAAGAGAAAAACCATCTGCTTTTAGTTAGCAGGCTGAATTATCTCTGTGAGGGATTTGAGGAGCTCTACTGTCCTCATGTGATGAGTGCTGGGGATGGGGAAAGAGTGGGAGGGGGTCGTGGAGAATTACTGAATTTGCAGTACGTCATTGAATCATCCACTCTGATTTTAGTGTGCCATGATGTTATCATATGTTCCCTCTCCCATGGTCTGTTGAGCCAGCTTTGAATGTAATGCTGTTAAAGTGACTTTGGCCTTGAATTCCAAATGCTGCTACAAGAGGGAGGCTGGCAGAGAGATAACTGTGGGCAGAGGTTCCTTTAGTGGGGACACTTCTTTGGGTTGATCTTGTTCTTTAAACAGGGAAGGCTGGCAGTGAGGGCCACGTCAGTGATTTCAGCCTCTCTGGCTCACCATAACTCTTCCCCAGGAAGGTGGCCTCTTGATGTCCAGTGGCAGCTCCCCATCAGCTATCCAGTGCTCTAACAGCTGAGCACTTGTGTACTTAAACTTTATTTGGTCTTGGAGGGATGAAATCACTCACTGTTTTCTCAATTTAGATAAGCAAAGCTGCTATTGAGCTGTGAGAGCTGTCTGTGTGGGGGGGAGAAGCTTTTTGGTAACCCAGTTCAGTGAAGTTGTGCTTGCTGCAGGGCTACAGGGAAGCAAGCTTGGGCTGCTTTGTCCACCCCACTCTCCCTGGAGCAGGAAGCAAGGACTTCAGATGGGAAAGAGTGAACAGCATGGTGATCACCAAATGGTTTAGTGAAACAGCCCAGAGTTCCGCTCGAAATGTAAAAATAAACATCTTCCAGTAGTTGTTGTGCCCATCCCTCCCTGGCCTGAATGGCTCGGGTAGTGAGCTGAGCTCAAAAGGTGTTGATTTTGACCTGCAGTGGAGTCTCTTTGGGGAGGAGCACAGTTTCCTATTTTAGAGTGTCTCCTGATACAACGTACATCTTGTACTCTGGATGCGAAATCAAATAGCCACTGCAGCTGGCCCAGACAGCTCTGTTACCCTGGTCTTGCCATGGCATGTGGCACCAGCTCCAAAGTGGAATTGGGCCCCCAGGAACGGCACGTGGTGGGCCCTTGGCACAAACAGAGGAGGGTATGCAGTTAATTCCTATTGCCTTGCTCAAGCCTCTGCTGTTTGCAACGGTAGCCATTTCTTCAAGCACGAGCATGGGGCTGGTCAGAGAACAGACAAATTTGTCATGGAAGTGCCAGCAGTTCAGCCTTCTTGTCCTTTGAATTCCAGCTGGACCTGGCTTAAACCCAGGTCATTTCATGGACTGCAGAGATTTGAGGGACTTAAATTGAATGAATTAACAGTATTCCACAGAAGTTACAATTTTGGGTCTGTTTCTTACCACAGGAACTTGTACTGCTTTGCCTATCAGTTTATAGCTGTAAACCCTCCTGAATGGTGCAGCTGTTTGCCTGGGAAAGGCAAATGTGATCTGTGGCATAAAGAGCTTTATCAGTGAGACATGTCTGTGCTATAGCTTGGACTACTCCATTGGTTCTCAAAGAAGTGCAGCCTGTCGTTAGGACAGGCAGTACGTGGGCGCATGGACAGAAAGCAGCATCAGTGTGGCTGACTGAAAACAGTGCTGCTGAAGGGGGCATTCAGCCAGCCCCTTCTTGGGGGCAGCTCCGTCATAGCAGAGCTCTCTGTGCTGCTCAAGATGCAGGACAGTATCAGGCTTCATCTTTCAACTTCACACCTACTAAGCTGTGAGAGAAGATGAGAAAAGGAATGAACAGCTGGGAGATACAATCCTCATTTTTGCTGTGCTCCAGGCAAGAATTGATCTGTGATGTTTTTATTTTTTATAAAAATAGATTTTAGATTTAAAATCTGGTTTAGATTAAAACCTGTTGCTGACTAAACCTGTTTTGCAGTTTGTTAGCTATTGGGCCTGCCCTCTTGTCTCTTGCACGTCTCCTGCCGAGGTCCTGCTGGCCTCAACCTTGGCTACAGCTCTGTGCTCAGTAGTGCTGAAGATTAACAAGGGAGCAGGTCCAAGCCGTGGCAGCTCCTGGGAAGGGAATCGTTGTTGCAGAGTGCTGCTCTCCTAGAATCTTGGCTCCTCTTTGATGTCATTCTGTATTCCTTCCAGGAAGGAGGAGCCTTGACCCCTCTACCTCTCACCTGGTGGGTTCCTTAGGAGATGT
The DNA here is from genome assembly GCA_013396875.1 of Vireo altiloquus. Lineage (NCBI taxonomy): Eukaryota > Metazoa > Chordata > Aves > Passeriformes > Vireonidae > Vireo > Vireo altiloquus. The sequence continues at coordinate 115,955 of VZRF01001489.1, forward strand.
AATGTGTTTCCAGCTGGAAAAAAATCTTGTTTTGGACACCTAGAAACTGTGAATATGCAGTTACCTGTGAAAACTCAGTACATATGTGCTGAATAGTTATGGTAATGCTAAGCCTGGGGTTGTAATGGGATCCTTATGACTGGCAGCATAAAAATAAATTAATGAGACCTGTCTGCCTGGCCACAGAGCTGGTGTTTACTCCCAAGGCTGCTAAAAAGGGGATGTCTGCTGTCTTGTAAGAGCCCTGAGATCTGTTCCTTGGCTAAAGAGGAGCTGATAAGAACAGAGGTGGCATGGAAATTATTTAGTGATGACATTACCAGCTCAGAAGGAATGGCTATCTCCACCAAGAACAGATCAGACTTTGGTTTGGCCTTTTAAAGAAAGACACAAAAAAAAGGGAAATGTGCAGGAGAAAGAAGGATAGTGGAATGAGGAGGAGGCTTACCAAAAACAGGAAACTGTATCCAAGCAAGAAGACAAAAAAACTGATCTATTTCAGCAGATTACATTTAAAATCAAAATAAGGCAGGCCAGATTAAGACTTTTGAAGAGTGAATTTGCCAAATATTATTAACTTTCAAATGCATCAGAAGCCTTTTGGAAACTGGCAGCAGAAGAGATCAAAGTGTGAGAGGCACAGAATATAAAGCTATCACAAAAAAATTTAAACCATTTTGGCCATCTTGACTCCTGTGGAGGAGCTTTGCAAACTACAAGCTTGCTACAGAAGAGCTGTCTGAGAAGTTGTCTCACATCGGTAGAAATAGCTTTAGAGCAAATAGAGGAACTGATAAAAAACTAAGGAACAGATAGCATTTATTCAAGGGTTTCAAAGGATCTTAAATCTGAAATTGCTGAGATACTTTCATGTGTATCCTGCTGCTAAAGTGCCCTTGGTATCACATAAATTGGTGGTGGCAAATGCAATGGCATTTTTAAAAGTGGAGTCTTGAGGAAATTGGGGAAGTGGCTCAGTATTTGTCCTGGAGCGCTGCTAGAGAAGGGCTGTGGGAGTATCCAGGGTTCGATGGGCTGTTGGGTCTGACCCCTCTGCCTAAGTCTCTGCAACGAAAAACAAGTTTGCTGAAGGCATGGCCAAGCACAGCTGCTTGGAGCAGTGTTAGTAGGGCTACTGTAAAGGCAAACCCTGCGTCTGCCCCACAGACCTGCTGGAGGTCAATGAGCATGCTGGGAGCAGGATCACTAGGCTTCATGAATCTCTGTTTTCAGACAGCCTTTGGCAAGAGAGAGTCACCATGGGCATGGAGGAAGGGTTTTGTTATGGACTGAGAGCTGGTGAAAGCATAGGCTGTGAAGGGTTGGGCTCGCTGGTCATTTTTCTGCCTGGGGCAGAGGCAGCAGCAAGGCTCGAGAAACTGGTGCTGGGAGTGTTTTGCATCTTATGGGTAACCTCAGGTACAGAGGGGTGCAGTGACATTCCCAGGTTTGCAAAGTGGGTTGAGTAGCTCACTGAAGGTGAGGAAATCCAAAAGGACCTCACAGAACTGAGCAAGTGGACCGGTATGTAACAGATAAGCTACAGTGTAGGAAAATGTGGTGAACAGGGAAAAATTACCTGTGCTGGGCCTATTTGATACTCAGCCTGGAATTAGTGATTATAGCTTGAGAAGGAGCTTGGAGTCATTGACAGTTCTCTGAAGTCATCAGTTCTGTCTGTGGTGTTAGCCAAAGAAAACAATCAGTTTTGGTCACCATCAGCAAGGGAATTGATAACAAAGCAGAGGGCATTATTTTGACCCTCTCTAACTCTTCGTTCATGTCTTGGAGGCTGCATACTGTTCTGATTTCTGCATTGTAAAAAGGACAGTGGTGTTAGAAAGACTGCAGCGAAGATGATTAAGTGACAGAGCAACTGCCTTATGAGGAGAGAGCATAAAATTTGTGACCCATTGGTTTGGAAAAGTCTTGCATACCTTGTATGATCAAGGTATGTAAAGTCATGAAGAACAGAATAATAAAATGGTTTGGGTTGTAAGGGGTCTTAAAGATCACCAACTTCCAACCGCCTGCCATGGACAGGGAGACCTTTCACTAGGCCAGGTTGCTCAGAGTTCCATCCAGCCTGGCGTTGAACACTTCCAAGGAAGGGGCAGCCACAACTACTCTGGGCAACTTGTTCCAGTGCCTCACCACCTTCACAGCAAAGAATTTCCCCCAATATCTAATCTAAACCTACTCTCAGTTTGAATTGATTCCTCTTTGTCCTGTCACTCCGTGCTCTTGTAAAAAATCCCCATTTTTCTTGTAAGCTCCCCTTAGGAACTGGGAGGCTGCAGTTACGTCACCCCTAAGCCTCCTCTTTTCCAGGCTGAACAAACCCAGTTGTCTCAGCCTTTCCTCATAAGAGAGGTGCTCCATCCCTCTGATCAGCTCAGTGGCCTCCTCTGGACTGGCTCCAGCAGGTCCATGTCTGTCTGGCACTGAGGACTCCAGAGCTGGATGCAGCACTGCAGGTGGGGCCTCACCTGAGGGGAGCAGAGGGGCAGAATCCCCTCCCTTGACCTGCTGCCCTTCTTTTGGGCAGCCCAGGACATGATTAGTTTCTGGGTGCCAGCGCACACAGCTGGGCATGTGGAGCCTCTCATCCACCAGCAGCCCCAAAATCCTTCTCGGCGGGGCTGCTCTCGATCTGTTCCTGCCCCAGTCTGGATCAGTACTGCCGCTAGATACCCAGCCCAGGTGCAGCACCAGTATCTGGCCTTGTTAAACCTCATGAGATTCCCATGGGCCACTTCTCAAGCTTGTCCAGCTCCCTCTGGATGGCCCTGTCCTTCAGGTATGTCATCTGCAAACCTGATGAGGGTACACTTGTTCCCTTCATGTATTAATGAAGATATTAAATAGCGCTGGTCCCAGTACGGACCCCTGAGGGACCCCACTTGTCACTGATGTCCACTGGGACTCTGAGCCATTGAGCACTACCCTCTGGATGCGACTGTCCAACCACTTTCTTATCCATCTAACAGTCCACTCATCCAATCCATCTCTCTCTGATTTAGAGAGAAGGATGTTGTGGGGGTCTGTGTCAAAGGCTTTACAGAAGTCCAGATGAAGGACGTGTGTGTCCCCTCCCTTGTCTATTGAGCTACACCATCGTACAAGGCCACTGGCTCGGTCAGGGAGGACTTGCCCTTGATGAAGCAATGCTGACTGTCCTGAATCACCTCCATGTCCTTAGCAGAGCTTCCAGGAGGGTCTGTTCCATGATCTTCCCAGGCACAGGGGTGAGACTGACAGGCCGGTAGTTCCCAGGGTCCTCCTTCCTACCCTTTTAAAAGATGGGGACAGTGTTTCACCTTTTTATGAATGAGTTGATTTTTTTTCTACCAAGTCTTGTGGCCCTAGAACTATGGGTACTTGGTGAAACCTAAAGGAAATTGGTTTATAGCAGATAGGAGGAAGGCCATTTATTTTACACAATCTGTGATGAACTTCTGATTTCAGTGTTCTTGCGGGTTGTGGATGCAAAAGACTTCAAAATGGCTTTCAGCCATCAGGTTGAAAAAGCATTTGGGTAAACTTATGGACAACCAGTCTGAAATAGTTATTAGGAAGAACAGCCAGCCCTGTGCCTTTACCATCTATAATACATGTGTGGGTTCTTGAGGAATGAGGGAGAAGATGGAGAAAGGGCATGACAAGGCTTACATGTTTTGCTTAACAAACCTCTTTGAGTGTCTCACCTGTAGGCAGAATGGAGGAGGCACTTGGTTTTACCAAAGGTGCATGTCTTATGCTCTTCAAAATTTCCAGAAACCAGCATTAAGTCGGAACATAAATAGGTGTGACATGTTGGGGAAGAGCCAATATGGCTTTTGTAGACCAAAACTGAGCTACGTGACTCCACTGGTACTTGGAAGGTGTTTCCAAGTACATGGCAGGAGTGATCAAGTGGAGTGGTCTAGTGGACCTCACTGAAAGGTTTCATCACTGGGTATCATGGAAAACTCCATCATGGGATGCATCGGTGTTTAAATGGTTAAAAGATAGGCTGCAAAGATGAGGAGTGGATGGTCAGACTTTATAGAGGAGGGAAGTCCTGGGGGAGCCAGGCTGGGATCTCTGCTGCTCAGAGTGTTTGTACCTGATCTAGAAATGGGGATGAAAGTGGTGGCTGGGGAAGGGCAAATGAGGGAAGAAATCCCTAGCACTGAAATTCAGGAATGAATTGAGGGTAGCAGGTGGTTCTGGAAGGTATCAGCACCCTGTGCTTGGTGCTTAGCAGTGCTGCAGGAAGGGGAGGCTGGGAACAGCAAAGACGGAAGCAAAAGACAGAATTGTCGCATCATCATGGTCTGCTCCCAGGTTGGATATTGAATGTCAGGTCACCCCATCTTGGAAGAGGCCTTGCTTTAAGTGCCTCTGCAGTTTTTTGCTCTTATTTATCAGTGGCAAATACTATGTACTGGGTACATAGTATTTGGCAGATGAAGACTGTCTAGGTGAATATCAAATAAAAAGCGAAGTTGAATATGGTCCAGGTTTCTGCTCCAATCCATCAGCCATGCCATTGCAGAAGGACAGAGAGTGGTGCCTGCTTTGACGTCTTCTTGGATTTGTCTCTTTTTTACTATCTTCCTTGCCACTGCTGAAAGTGAAAAGCTCAGTTTTGGACTGAACACAAGCTAATAAATGCATGGGGTTTTGGTGAGAGAAAACAAAAGGAACTTGTTTTGGGCACCAAATCAAAAAGTGTATTGTTCTCACCCCACTGTTCCCTGTTACCATGTATAGCAATTACTGCCATGGCAACACATATTTTCATGAACCAGCCAAGATCTTCCAGGGCTGCAACATAACTTCTGATACTTGCTCACTGTGATGCTATTAATAACTGTGTTTCCCCCCATCATAGCCAGGAAGCTGCTTCTTCCTCATGTACGAAGTGCATGGAATAAGCTCATTTTAAATCAATTGTGGGGAGAAGTGACACTGCGGATTTCCTGGATTTTTTTTTTGTTCTGGAGATCCTGTCTAGTGCTGCCAGCTCTGTGGCCACCTCCTGAGCTGAGCTGTCTCTTTTGTGCCATTTGTAAGAAAGGCAAGTCTCAATTTTCTTTTTATTTCCTTTTGGGTTTTTTGCCCCTTTCTCCCCCTTCCTTTAAACCAGACAAACAGATGACACGTATTTACTCCTCCAGCTATGTAAAGTAGCTTAAGTATTTGTTTCTGACTGACTCAGAAGGTCAAGGGGAGAACCTGGCACAAATTAAACATGATCTGGGCCCGGCTCTGGTCTGCATGATTTCTTTACTTACCTCCTGGTTATTTAAACAAGATAAACCCTGAGCATTTAAAATTGCAGTTCAACTGTTCTTGGCACTAGCTGAATTTAACTGTGTTTAAAACCCCCGAGTGCGTATCCACTTTTTCCAGTTGCAGTAGCCTGCCTTCATGAATCTTCTTTGAGTTAGAACTGTGTCAAAAATACCATCACCAGGTCTTCTGGCACCTTTTAAAGAGCTGTGGAAAAGGTGAAACCTGGGCTTTTGCTTATGATGGTGGTTCCATTTGAAAGGCTATAATGGGTGCTTGCAAACCAGGGTCATGAGCCTGTCCCCAGCTCTGATTCTGGATGTACACAAGTCACAGCTGCAGTTGTCCAGTTTCAGCCCTCCAGAGGAAGGAGTTCTTTTGCCTGGCCAGTCTCCTCTCATTCAGCTATAATACAGCTAATAGTTAATAAAGCTACTAAGTGTAAAACCTTCCCTCCCTTTCCTCACCAACTTGAAAGGTTTTTGGCAGTCTTGAAACTCGCAGCTTCAGATGTCACTGTCTTTGATACTGCACTTTCCTTGATCTCCCTGACCTGCTGGATTGATAGCCTACTGTCGTTAAGAGAGAGAAAAAGATATAGTAAGAACAGGGCATTCTTTATCCTACCAACCTCCTTGGAGAAGCTGGAGAACTGAGTGTGTGCCCTGCAAAAGGTTGGTCCAAAGCAAGGAGTAATTGTGATGTCCACAGTGAGTGACTGCATCTTTCTTTTATTGCTGCTCTCCCCATTTCCTGGGAGGGTCTGTTCAAGGTGGTACCTCTAGAGGTGCTGCCAAAGGCTGAGTCTTCCTGGGGAGGCAGCATATGCCATGAGGGACTACCTCCTTCTGCAGCCCAGATGGTTTTTCCTGGACATCTCCAAGGAACAACTGAGACCCTTTTTGAGAGCCTTCGGTGACTGACACTCTCACCACAAACTGCCTTCTTGTGGACTTTTGGGAGTCGTAGAATATGCTGAGTTGAATGGGACCCATCAGGATCGCTGAGTCTACCTCCTGGCCCTGCACAGGATACTCCAGTTATCCCAGCCTGTGCCTGAGAGCGTTGTCCAAATGCTTCTTGAGCTGACAGGCTTGGTGCTGTGACCGGTATCCTGGGGAGCCTGTTCCAGTGCTCAGCCACCCTCTGGGTGAAAAACCTTTTCTTGATACCCAACCTAAACCTCCTCTGACTCAGCTTCATGCTGTTTCCTTGAGTCCTGTCACTGGTTGCAAGGGAAAAGAGATCAGTAGCTGCCCCTCTACTTCCTCTTGTGAGTATGTTGAAGACCACAATGACATCTCCCCTGGTTAATCCCACCTTTGTTTCTGTGACATGGTGAGAGCAGAGGCATATTTGGGGCTTTAATTAATTACGCTTTGTTTTGTGAAGTCTTACATCTGCGAGATTGTAGAGATGTTCAGTTTTAAAAAAAACTGTGGCTGAATTTTGAGGCAAGGTCAAGCACCTCCATCTTTGTTTCTGATAAAATCAAGCCAGAGCTTTTTAATGACCAAGTACTGGTACTATACATAACTAGTACTTTTGTTTACTTGGAGTTCAAGGTGTTACTGTAGTCACTGCTGGTCTTGCAGATGCGAGTGTGTAGCAGACAAAGCAGAGGTTGAAATACTTCACGGGATGTGATGCCTACTAACACTGTAATGTTGTAGGGACAGTCAGGAAAATAATGTCAGTTTGGGGCAACAATTAAGCATGCCTTTCCTTTTGGAGGAAGCTTTTTTTTCATGGTTATTACACCAGAATAAAAAACAATATAAAATAGTCAAACATGGGCTATGTTTTTCATCCCAAACTGAGAATTCACTCAGGGATAGGTGAGCTTTCCAGAGCTGGAGCTGTGCATAGAGCAGGGACCCGTGTGCTTCTCTGTGGGGCAGGCATGCAGGAGGGGAACCTCTGGGGCTGCACAAGGGACTGATGCTGTGGGTCCAGTGCATTGGCTTTGCAATATCCTGATTCTGTTGTGTCTAATGTGCTTGTCATTCAGCAATTCCTGTAGGCAAAACAAATGGAAGGACCTCTGTTCCATGAGATATAATTTTTTCTTCCTTATTGTTTTATAAAGAGTTTATGAACTTTGTGCCTGAGGTTTTCAGCTATTTACTTACCGCCTCTCTTTCTTTGCCAGAGGAAATTGGTGTGCTTTGGGCTGGAGAAAATGATGACACTGAAGTGGCTCCTCTGCACAGAGTCCTGTTGGGATGAGCTTCCTGATGGCAGCTCGCAGCACAGGAGAGAGTTGTTTGTTTGCAGACGGTTATTCCTTTGACTCGCTGCCAACTCACTCTTATTTCTTGCCTTTGACTTGCAAGCAAATTCCTCTGCCAGCCTGGCATTGTAGTGGTTAACTTGAGTCACACATAACAAGCTCGGACAGCTAATACTTTCAAGAGCTTCACTGCATTTGTTCCTTCATGGTTTTTTCAACAGAGTTGGCAGAGACAGCTGCAACTGGAGAGATTTGCTGAAGAACAAATCAGCCTAAAAAAGTTGTGATGAAACACTGTTATATTTGTTTTGTGCTTTTAGCCTACAGTGTTTTGTAGACTCTGCTATCTGAAAAATAACCTGGTCCATTGCTGTCCGTGGCTGTGTTGTGCATTGAGTTTTCAAGGGACCCTGTTTTTTGCTTGTAAATGACTGGCAGCCCTTTAAATGAACAGAGACAGAGGGCCATTATTTTGCTAATGTCACACTTCCAGGAACGTAGCTGCCTCAAATATGTAGCTTTGCTGAGTGGTGCTTGAAAGCATTATGCTCTGTGATCTGACTGTTTGTAGGGCATCCTCAGCTGGCACCTGAGGTGACACTGTCTGGTTGTGCATGGCCTGGTTGAGCAGGTTCTCCACCCTGTAATGACAGTCTCGGTCTTTGTGACCTCTCATGTTTGTGACCACTGCCGGCTCATGTGCTGCCTTTAGAAAAGCTAAAGTTGTCTTTTTTTTTTTTTTTTTTTTTTAATGGTCTGATGGAGTTATTTTAGATCAGAGATGGGTGTCTTGAGAGGTCCTTCAAGTCCCCAACCCTGCATGCTCTCACTTTGGTGGCCATTCGGTCCAGAGGTTCTGGCTCAACGGGTTTCCCTTTGCTGGTTCTGGAAGTTTCTTTTCTGTTCCCATCTTCCTCGTCTTCACCCTCTGACACTGTTCAGAAATCTCTGTTAATGTTTTCATGTCATCGCTCAGTGTTCCCTTCTGCAGCAAACAAGTAACCCTGTACATGATGCAAATGCGCCTTGGGACTTGGCTATTTACTTTGTTCTGTTGTGGCTGCTGTGGGCTCTCTCTTCCCTTCAGTGAAGATGGTACAAGAATGGTAGTTCTTTTGCCCTCCTCTATGGGGAAACTACACCGCACTGCAGTGTGTTTACGTCTGTGTGATGCCTGGTGTCACGTCGCTGAGCCCAGGATGATCCATGTACAGAAATGATGAAGATCACTCACTGCAGAGTCCTGTTCCTCGCACAGTGTGCAGGTTGTGGGTTGCTCCCACGGTACTGGAGCAATTGTCGAGTTTATGTGGTGGTGCAGCTTTTCTAGAACAGCTTCTGATTGTGGAGCCTCCTGTTCCCAGACTGCTTTCCTTGGCATCAACTGTCTGAGGCAGCAGCTGCTGTGCCCCTGGCTGCAAGGGCTTCATGGCAATGCTGGGAGGAATCCCTGAAATCAGTAGTGGTGACATAGGAGGCGGTGAAGAATAAATCTCAGTCCTGAAGCAGCTGGGCAGCAAGATAGATAAATCAAAACCTTTGTCAGTAATTATAGAATGACAGGGCAGCGGGTCCTGCCGTGTCCTTGAAATAGCAGGGATATCATTGACGTGACATTACTTGCTTTGGCTCAGGGAGAGCACTTAATGCATGCTGCTTCTCCAGGGCTCTGGGTTCTTGCCCTACGTCGTTTTGGCAGGTACAACTTCTTCACCTCGTTCCTGCAGCTTAACAGCACAATGCTCTTAACCCAGGGTGCATTGGGAAATCTCACCCTGCTTTGGTCCAGTTTACTTCTGTTCAGCAGCTGCCAAGAGTTGTGGGTGTCTTGTAGGTCTGTGGAGCCATGTTCAGCTTTCTAGTCACTGACCAGGGTTTTAATCAGCGGGTAGTGCTAACAGGTGCTGGGGCCCATTGAGAAGGCAGGAGACTCATGCATGGGTTCCATCTCCATCCTTTCCTTTTTGTTTTGTTTGTATGCATCCCCGTTATAAAAACACAAGCAGCCCAGACCTGATTTTAGAGTTTAATTAATGCTGGGAGGCTCTTAGCTACTTTGAGTGCCAATGTGGGCAGATCCTGTCTGACTTGGTGCCTGCAGACACTCTCAGAAGTGGATGAAGCTCAGGTGTGCTCCAAGTGGCATCATTTTTCTTAGCTTGGTGTGTCCCAAGAAGATGGTGGAGAAAGTAGATCTATGACCTTGGATACCTGCCTGCAGAGATTTATACTCCTGGAAGGATGTGGCTGGTGCATCTGGCAGTGGCCTTGCAGAGTCCTGCTGCCCCCTTTGGTGTGACCCTGTACGGGTGGGATGACCATGGTGATGATCATTGAGCCCTGCTTGCAGTGTACCTGCACAAATCCTCCCTGAAACTAGGGGCATCGCCATGGGGGCGATGGGAGGGCATCAGGCTGCTTCCGTGGGGCTGAGCCCAACGTGCCACCATGGGGGAGCACCAGGGGTGGAAGGTAGGCAGTATGTGTTCCAGCCATGGTCATCATTTGTTGCTGAACTTGCAGGTTGTCCTGCAACATCTTTGCCTAAGCAACTGTGAAATATTGCCTCTCTAGGATATTGATAAAATTTAAGTTTTCCCATGTAATCCTGTCTGTCGGGGACAAAGTCTAGTTATGAGCCTGTTGAGGTGGGATGCAATCACCGTCAGGTGCAGTGGTGCTAGTACCGGTCCCAGTCCAGTGACAGACCTGACCACATGTCCTGGGATTGATACAGCCTGAGGCTGTGCATGTAGGAGGCCAGCACCGAGCTGTGCCAGGCCTCAGCTCCCTGCCAGGGCACCTCGTGTCCCCTGGGCAGGGACTGTTCGGCTGGCACCAGGCTTCCCCCCACAGCCGCCTGCCCTCCAGCAGCTGGGGTTTGGATGCAGCTGTGGATGCATGCAGCACATTTTGGAAGGAGAGGGGATGAAAACTGCCAGGTTTTTTTTTTTTTCCTTCTGCAACTTGTTCTTAAATGCTCAGCCCTTAAAAGGAAAAATAACTCTGCTGAAGCCTTCATTGAGCTTAGAAGGTGCCACTGTGTCTGGGGCAAACCAGAGCTTTGGGGAGGCTGTCTAAGTACTGGGGTTTTGAGCTTGTGCTCTGACCTGCAAAATGAAAACTCCAGCTATGGTGGCAGGAGAGACCCAGCGTATGCCATGACAGCAGCTTTGGGGCTGGTCATGGTGTCAAGGCAGGTCCCGAAGCCCAAGGAAGCTGGCTCACTTCTCTGCTGTGACCTGGGACTCAAGCTCCACAAATGATTTTGCTCCCCTCAGCCTGTGAAATCCCTTGGGCTGGATGGCACAGATAGGCAGGAGAGGCTGCCCACCAGATCTGTATCCCTAGCCAGCCTGTGGATCACTGCAAAGAGCAGAGGGAAGCAGCCATAAACTTCTTGATGTGGCATGCTTTTTGACATGTATTTTGCCTTCTGCTGAGGCTGAAGTGTCCATAGCTGGTCTCTATAGCCATAACCCAGTCCAAGGTGCTCACCCTCAATGACAGTTCGGGGACAGGGAGAAGTGAGAGTCCCTTGGCCTCCAAGGGAGCAGCAGGTAGCCCTCTGTGTCTCCAACAGAGGAGCTGCAGCAGGAGCCTGTACTTACCATAGCTCTCCAGTGAAGAGCTGTGCCTGGACTGCATCACCAAGATTTTTTTGAGCAGTCCCCTGGTGCCTGTGTCTCCAGCACATTAACTCCTCCTGCTCAGAGTACCCATCCAGCAGGTACTTTGTGTTTTGTCTCAGAGCTGTGAAAATAGGAGTGTTTTCTGTCCCTTGCTCTTCCCTCTGTTGCAGAATCCTACATCCTTTGAAGGGGAATGAATGATGGGGTGGGGATGAGCAGCAGTTCAAGCCCTTCTGTCTTCCCCTCCCCTTGGGGTGCTCTCTGTGTGGCTCCATGGAGTGATTTCAGGACCTGAATCAGTCCAAACCTGGTGGGCAGCACATAGCGCAGAGTGGATGATGGAGAAACGTGAAGGTTGGTGTGGGAGTATCTGTGCGAGCCAGCAGTGCTGGCACCTGGGCTGGGGGAAAGTTTGGGAAAGCCAGGAAAGTGGCAAGAGCCGATAGAGTCCAAGTGAGCAGAAGGCCACCAAGTTTCCCATCTGACGTCTTCATCTTTGAAAATACTACCTAGCAGAAGACTTAGGGCTTTGGTTATGTTTGTTTTGTTGGTTTTTGGGTTTTTATAAATTAAAAACACCAAAGTAATGAGATGCTTTTTGTGGTAAGACCTTTTCCAGGCTCTCTTGTACCCTTAACCCACCCAAACTGTGGTGTTATTCTCTCTTCTCTGTGCAATGTGTTGCCAAACTAGGCTCTGCTTTCAGAGGCCTGTCCCTTCTCCACTCTTGCTGGAGCTAAGTGTATGTGCTTTGAGCAATCAGCATTTGTTCTAGATTTTCACAGTGTGCTTTGTCTCTGGCAAAGCAGAGGTTGGTTTGTTTGCATAGTGCTTATTTTCAGGAGCAGGAGGGTTTTATGAACAGGCTGACATATATTTATTTTAGTTCCTCTATAATTTTTGTTAGAAGGAGATGTGTATTTAAAGAAGTTCATTTTGTATATATATATATGTATGTATATATATGTGTGTGTAGGAAGGAGATGTTTGTTTTGGGTACTTTTTTCGTCCTAAGATGTAAATTACAGCTTTTCTGGACTCGCTAAAGCCTGAATTGTCTGACTCAGCTGCTGGAGGATTACCATAAGGAGGCGATACTAGAGACCTTCTGGAGGCTCTCTACAGTTCCAGGATAGAGATGAGTTTTACAGCCTTGTCCTGGCTTTGAAATGCAAATCTGAGCTAATCGGAGCCACCTGGAGGTTGCACTTGGTTTCTCAGCATCTGCACTAAGTGAATTTTTCTGAGGTGGCTTTGCCTGTTGTGCAGAAGGTGAAGGAGCAAGCATGACTGTCCTAAAAAAAATCTGTTGTGATGTTTGAGTTCTTGAACACAGCCCAGGCTGTTCTTCAGTCAGCCAGGAGCCTGGACCCACAGAGGAGCAGCAGTGTCAGCAGCAATGGTGCCTCTGGGATGGTACCCACTCTCCATTCCTGAACTGGTTTGCCGCAGTCTGCTTCTGGGGCCTCCTTTTAGAGGACTCAGGATGGTGAACGTGTCTTCATTCTCCGTACAACTGCTTCTGCTCCTTTTCATGGGTCCTTTGTCCTACGCTCTTTTAAAAGCAGATGAAAGAGGATTTGAACTCGCCTCTGTAGGGGAGATAATTTCAGATGCCCATCCCCGTCACCCCAGTTGTTTGCTACAGCAAGTAGCCCTGCACGTACTTCCCTGCCTTTGGCTGGTGTCACACCGTGGCCAGTCTCTGGGAATTGTACTTAACTCTGTGTGTGTGATGGCCAAACTTCATTCCTCCTCCTCCAGGAGGACCTGTTAACAAGGCACTTAGTTTTGGCATTGGCACGTCCTCAGCTGGATTATCTCTGATGTTGGCAACAACTGGCATCTTTGTCTTGGGGCCAGCTTTGAGTTTGCTGCAGGCCTCCTTTGAGGGCATTAGTCTTGAAAAATCCCACTTGGATTTTTGGAGTCATGTTTGGCCAAGAAGGACTTAGTAGTGCCCCAGCTCTCTGCAGGGCTCATCCCAAAGAAGGAAAGTGAGGGAATGAGGTGGGATCTTGGCTTGGAGCACAGAAGTACAAAAATTAGAGCATGGAAGTGAGATGGCAGACCAAGTCATAAGAGGTCTCCTTGCAGCCATGCAGAGGGGTTTGCTGCCAGCCTGATGTGAAGCTGCCTGAGGCAGGTGATTCCCATGGCTATCTTTTGTGCTCTCTTCCCCTTGGTGGGGGTTTGCCTCCTCAAGCTGGTGCTGAGCAGCTTCCACAGGTAATCAGTGGGGCTGAAGATCACATCAAGCCAATCTTGAGCTGGCAGCTCTGGCTAAGAAAACATCTCTGCTATTCTTACCTTTGAACAACCTTGAAAAGAACTTGTGGTGTCCCAGGACTGTACTTGGCTGCCTGGGCTGTGTTGTGACTTGGGTGATGGTGGCAGGGAAAGCAGCTCTCCTGTGAGGGAGTGGCTATTTGATTTCTTGAGATTCCTCAGCTCTTCCTGCAAGGGACTTTTCTCCTGTACCTGGTCCTTTCCATTTCTGGTCCTGTTCAATTCTCTGTAGTTAAAAAAATTTTATTCCTTCCTAGACCTCCTACTAAGTATTTACAGTCTTTGTGAGAAAATCTTACCCAGGAGATGCTTGCAGATGCTCTTTCAGGATAAAATACCATTTTTTAAAAAACTACTGCTATTATTTTTTATTCCAAGGCTTTGCCAAGCAGGAATGGCAGCCAGGAGGAACTCAAGCTGGTTTTGAAGGAGCAAAGTTTGTACATGTCCATCCCCTGTGTCCTTGAGGCTGCAGGACAGAGCGCAGCAGCTTGGCTCTTACTGTACTGTCTATTACAACACTTCATAAAAAGAACAGCTGCCCATTTGTTAGGCAAAGCCTTCAGATGGGACCAAATCTGTCTGCCTATATGAGATTTGATGGTGCACAAAAAGCCTTATGCTTCCTCCTGCTTTTTGCATGCCTTGTGCACCATTCCGTTCACAGCACCCTGCTGCTTGGGGACGGACCCCTGCTCGAGGCACAAGCCTTCACAGTCGAGGGCTTTGCTTGCTGGAGTGAGCAGCTGGAGCTGTGTCCTGTTTCCCAGCTATGAGGTCTGGAAGGTATTACTCAGGACACACAGGAAGCTCCTGGAATCTTTGGCAATACAGGAGGACGCACATTGGGAATGTGGGTTGTTTTGGGAAGCAAGTGGGGATTTTGTTGAAATCCCTCCTCCTTGCAGGCTCTGGTGACTGCGTTAGTTCCCTGGAACCATTGTGATGCCAGCAGGCTGCCTGTCCTGTGCTCAGGCTGCAGAGAGGTTTGGTCTGGGCCTGCAAATGGGGCCTGCAGGGAAGTCCTGTTTTGGGAGTGAGCTGAATCCCGGGAACTGAGACAAACCAAAAGCACTGCTGTGATCCTGCAGTGCTAGTGCATTCCTGCCACAGTGCTAGTGGGAGTGGGTGCACACTCTGTGGCTGCTGCATCCCTCAGCGCTTGGAGCTGAAAGGGAGGGAAAAGCATTATTTAAACCGTTCCCAGGAAACTTCTTTAACCTTGTGAAGTGGAATATGAATTAATATTTTTTTATGTCCAAGTTACAGCCTTATCTCTCTGCAATCCGGGGTTTATCACGTCTTTCCAGAGTTCCTGATGTTATGTTCGAGGTTTGTGTGGCAGCCTGGAGCTGGCCCTGCTCCAGGAATGTGCTCCTTGCTTTTCCTCTTCTTTCTTTACGTGAGTGTGATTGTACCAAACTCTTACTAAAGACATTTCAATGTGTTTTGTGCAGATTTTTTTCCCTGGTTAAACTCCACGTCAGTCATCCTCAGCCCCTCAATTTTAAGGGGAGCAAAGAGGTCACCCACCTAAGTCATCCGCTTAAATGTCTTTGCAAAGAAAAGATAAATGTAAGGTTGTTAAAACGGAAAACAGTAGTTAGCAGCACACGCTTGGTTATGGCCAAGTGCTATGAGAAAAATTTATTCTTTTTAATAGCTTGCACTTAACAGAAAATAGCTGACCTCTCCTCTCTGCTGAGGAGCAGCACCATGGGCACAGCCACTGGTATTCCAAAGCTTTGCTAACCCATTTGCCGGCAAAACAGATCAAACACAGTGTGCTCTTGAACATTAAGAATGCTACTGGCTCAACTGACTCTTGATCACTCAGGATCTTTCAAGGTGTTTTGTATTTTTTTTCCTTGCCCGGCAAATCCTCCAGAACTGTCTCTGGTCTTCCTCCCAAGCTCGTCACCATGTGTGGTTTTGTGGTGCTTTCCTCTTCCAGCCCTTCCAACCTGCTCTCTTCCTCTTGTCCCCTCCCAGGAGTGGCAGGCCATGCCCCTCACCTTTGGGTGAAGCTCCCCCACATTCCTGCACCAACAGCAGCCTCTCTCCACTCTCTGAAGCTGCCAGTGAACCACGTGGGTCTAAGTGCCCTTCTCAGTCCTCTCTGCCCTTTTCCTGTTGTGTGCCTGTCCTTGTGAAGAGTTGTGGTGGTCTTGGACACTGCTCACCTTGTGTCCCCTCTGAGCTCTCCCTTGGACCCTCCATGCCAGTTCCTTGTCCTGCCTGCACTTTGTAGTTGCTCTCTCCATAGACATGCTCATCTTGCTCTGCTCCCAGCACTGCTCGGCTCTGCTGCTGCTCTTGGTTTTCCCTTTTATACTCTGTTTATGGATGATTCCTCTGCAGTTGCTGATGCCCTTGATGATCTCAGTGATTTCCTTTTTTGTGCCTGCTTGCACAAAGATTGACATTGCAATTGCAGAACAGGGCTGTTTCTGCGATTCCCAAACTGAGCCGTGGCATGAGGTACTGGTGTGGCTGTTGTGTTGCACCTTAAACAGAGGAACTGATGTTATGACCCAAAACCAGCAAACGACAAACCAGGTGTTTTCCGAACACAGGGTTTTCTAAATGGGATCCATTTGCAAGCACGCTCCTGTGCCTTGCCGTGCTCTGGTGAGGGCGGGAGACCAGCAGGAACTTGTGCCATGGGGAAAGGCAGTGTGCTCTGTTCCCAGCTCCTTTTTGGTCAGTGTGAACAGTTGTGATGGTGGTACTCTGTGGTGGGTGAGCGCATCTGCCTGAAAACTGACCTGTGACACAAAAGAAGTGGCCTCCACGCAGATCAGCTCTCCAAACCAGCCTGTCTGCCGTAGCCTGATCATCAACCTTTCATGAGAAGGCATGGAGGTCAGCGTTGCATAGTAGATATTGTGGCAGGGGAATTGCACCTTTTCAGAGACAGTTAATGTTTATTTTGTGTTGAATTGACATTGTACCTATCCATTTTGAATCCTCAGAGCATTGAGGAATGGTCTGCTTTTTATGGGTGCATGCCAGACTGCTCAGCATTGATTGCTGTCAATCAAACCCAGGGTTTTCCTAGCAGGGAGGTGGAAAGTGCGACTAAACCCTCACCTAGACTTGCCTGGTGATAGGAGACATGCTGACCTTCCTCAGAAAGCCAGGGCAGAGCCTAAGACTTGACTGCATTGTCAGCAACTGCCTCCTCTCCCATGACCATGCCAGCAGGGCTGGGCACAGGAGCCTGGGCTGCCGTTTCGGGTACTGCAGTGCTGCCACCATCACTTCTGACCCTTCTGAGGACCTGCAGGCTGGCAGCAGAGCGTGTGAGAGGGATGCTGTGGGATCTCCCTTCTGCTTCTGCTGTGGGAATGGCTTCTGCTGTCATGCCCTCGCTGCAGGGCAGCTGGAGGTTGTGTCAGAGTGAGCCCCTGGGCAGGAGCAGGTTTCAAGGGGGACCTTGGACCTGTCCTCTTCATATGGCTTTTATCAATAACAAAAGTAACTTGGGTTAACTAGGGCCTCCTTCCTGCAGCCTCCACCAACACAGGGTGGAGGCCCGGCCTTGGGGGGTGGGAGCAGGAGCTGAGGGGCACATGTTGTTTTTCAGCATACTGAGCATGTCACCAGGTTCAGGACTGCTTTAGTGGCAGCATCTCTCCTTTGTTGAGGGAAACCTTGGGGTTTGCACTCTATTCTTCCATTTGCCTGGGCTCTCCAAAATGGTTTCGGCTACTGCATTGGGGAGACATTTGCTGAGCTCCTCAGGGCAGCTCTTTAGGGTTGGTGTGTCAGTGATAAGGTCAATGTATGATGGCTGTGCAGCCCAACATCTCTGCATCTAAACCACTATGCTGATCTACCTGAAAATCAGTCCTACAGCACTGCCTGCCTTACTCTCGCTGACTGGGCCGGCATGGGTGCTGGTAAAGAACCCTGGGGCTCAAGGGGTTCTTTAGGGCTGCAAAAAGGTTGAGGATCAGCAGCAGGGTCCATTGGGTCACCTTACACCTTACTGAAAGCTCTGTCCCATCCACCAAGGGGGAGGGGGAAGAGCCTGCAATGGAGATGGTCTCATCCACCAGTCATTCCCCACATGTATTTTTGGACAGGTAAGTGTGGGCTCCGAGCAGGGTCCGTGGGAGCCAGAGGTCCCTTCCAGCCCCACAGCATGTTGAGGCTGCGGGCAGGCACTCGCATGGAGCAGGCTACCTGCACTGTTGGGAGCTGGGCCTTTGGTCTCCCCCGGTGGAATGCACAGCTCTCAAAAGGAGCAGATCCTGCTCTGCAGATCCTCCCTGCTCCCGAAAACGAGGTCCTCTGAACATCTCCCAGGCACTGGCACTCCTTTGACTGGGCCAGCCCTTGATGTGAGTCATCCCAGCATCAGCAGAAAGTGCTTGCCAGCCCTGCGGGCTTGTCCGGGGCTGGTGAGTGGGGAGCGAGGGGACCAGACTGATGGGGGTGACCTCCCCTTCCCTGTGCCAAAGAACTGCTCTTTTGTCTCAACCTCATCTCAAACCCTTGCCCTGGCTTCTCCTAAGATCATTACATTGCTGAATAGCCCCAAGCAATGCTTTGATCTGCAAGGAGGCTGCCTGGTCTAGTGGCAGTAGCTCTGTAGGACTCTCAGACAACCTGTTTGCTTTCAGCCTCTGGCCCAGACTAATGTGGCTCTTGTGTCCCCGCAGCAGCTCGGACTGGGTGGAGATCATCGAGCCCCGCTCCCAGGAGCGGATGTATGTGAACCTGACCACCGGGGAGTGCAGCTGGGAGCCCCCTCCCAACCTGAAGGTGCGCCAGTCAGACCAGAAGCAGTGGTGGGAGCTCTTCGACCAGAACAACAACCGCTTCTACTACTACAATGCCATCACGCGGCAGACGGTGTGGCACCGGCCCCAGGGCTGTGACATTGTGCCCTTGGCACAGCTCCAGGCCATGAAGGGCAGCTCCCAGCCTGACTGCTGTGGCCGGCAGCACCGAGGCAGCGCTGGCAGCGGTGGCAGAAGCACCCCCATCCAAATGGCCCTCCTGCAGGAGATGGAGAAGGGCAAGTGGGATGGTGCGGTGGAGAAGAGGAAAGATCCTGCCAGGTAGGGGGAGAGCTTCAGCCTTCTCTGTTTATATTTAATGCACTCCTTCAGCTGCCAGGCAGGGCCTGTCAGGAATGTTGGGAACTGTGCTTTCCCAGGTGAAAGAGGGTGCTGTTCTGCCCCAGGAGGGTGCAGCACTGGGGCAAATTACTGCCAGGGCCCTGATCGCTGCCACGTGTCCTCCTCTTCTCAGGATACAGCTGTCTGCTTTCACCACTACCTGAATATCCCCAGCTTGGGCCAGGCCGTCTTTGTGCAGGACACCATAAAAATACACCTCAAAAGATATCATCTCTCTGGGTGTTAAGCAGAGGGAGAGGAGACAGGCAAGAGTGTTGTGCAGTGATGAGAACTCTCTCAAAAACTTGCAATAGGGCTCGTTGGGATGGCATAGCTCCTGTGCAAAGGGTCAGGCTGCTGTGGGGTAAGTCCATCTGATCTGGCTCTTTCCCACTTGCTCAGCTGCTGATAATGTCCTTGCAACTTCAGCCAGGGCAGGAGGTGGAGCTGCAGGGATAGAGCTCCTGGGCACAGTTATTTGGTCACATCAAGCCTGAAATAAAAAAACAATAATGGGATGCTATTTTGTTTGACTAAGAGATTTTTTTTTTTTGCACTCAAACTAGTCTGAGAGCAATTGGGGATTTTTTATTGTATTGGAACCGTGACTTTAACTTCAGTTGCACAAAAGCACCCCTTCCCCAGTCTCTGTCAGGTTGGCCCCTCTGGCTGGGATACTGTCTGGGGCTGCTCTGCCTCCCTCCTGCCCTGTATGGGCATCGTCCTGCCCTGGAGAATGTGCTACTGGCAACTGGGGAAGCCGTGCAGCGAGCAAAGTTGGGTGATACTGAGAACTGACCTGAGGGCTAGAGCAGTGCTTGGGTGAGCCTGACTCTTCTGCCATCTATGCTGGGATGCCTTGTCCTGGTTCTGGGCAGTGCAGCAAGTGCTAGCATCTTGGTTTTTGGATCAAGGCTGACTCTGTGTGTGTGTGGTGCAGGCAAGGCTGGAAAAAAATTACCAAGTTATTGAAAACCACATAGGATGGCAGCTTGGGAAAGTATATGCACCCTGAAGTGAGGCTTATCATGTGTCTGCTGCTCCCTGCAAGGCCCTCCTGTATTCAGCGCAGGTCTTAATGACTGCGAGACACTGGTGGTGCACATGAAGTGCACCAGAAAGAGCCCAGCGCTTTACTGGTGCTTGTGATGCTTCCAGTGCCTCCTGCCCCAGAAGCAGCCCCTCTTGAGCTTCATACCCATCCAGAGAATGATCCCTGCCCTGCCAGGAGAAATCCAGTAAGAAATGTCTTAAGCTGTACCTGAGTAGCTCCCAGTTCCCTCAGGTCACCCCGTGTGACCACCATTGAGCCACAGGCACATGGGATTTGCCATGAGACAGGTGACTTTCCTTCCCTGTCTGTCTACAGCCTGGCACTCTGAGGCAACCAGGATGGGCACCACCAAAACTACATTACATGTTTCCAGAGGAGTGAGTGTAAGAGCCCTGATAGGCTGTAGGATATCCTGAGCTTCACAGAGTTCAAAGTATTTCTGACTGTGCTGGTTTTAACACCAGCTGGAATTAAACTCCAAATAAACCACTCCCCTTTCCCTCGCTGTTTCCGGTAAGGGAGAGACAAAAGCAGAGATTAAGGGTTGAAATAACAATTTACTGAAAGCACAAAGCAGTGGAATAAGACACAAACAATAACAACAGCAATGTTAATAGCAATAGTATACCAAAAGTGGAGGTGTTTTGCCCACAGATGCCCCTTGTCAGCCACATCCCCATGGCTTCCCCAGACAGAGGCCATTTGTGTGCCGCCCATGTGGCCACCGGGAACAAAAGCATGATGGTGGGAGGACTTCTGTGACTGATGTGTGCCACCCCCAGCCAGAAACTGCAAAAACCAGTGACAAACAAACCCCCCGAAAGCTGGATCATGCGAGTGAGGTCATGCAGCTGCTCCGCTGGGCACAGTTCCGCACAGGTGCCTGTGCCACCGTTTCTACTGCTCTGCCGCGCTAGAGGTCAACCCCGCAGGTCACTGCTGCTTTTTTTGTCCTACTGCTCATCTGCGCTGCTCTTGGCTGGCTTCGGCTGGGTTGCCAGGCCTCTTTTCTGCTTGGCCTGACGGGCTGAGCAGAGCTGGACTGCTCCCTGCCAGCAGCCTCCCTGCCGGCGCTGGTGGCTCAGCACTGCGATCAGTTTGTGTTTTCACCACTCTCCCTCTCCTGTAGTTTCGTACCAAGAAAACAGGAGGGGAACTGGCAGGAGAGCGAAGGGACCGCAGGGGTTGATGCCAACAGTCCCTCCGCTGGAGAGAGAGGCAGAAGGGCACACTTTGAGTGGGATGCCCAGCTTTCCCTGCTGAAACCATGGCCCCAGCCATGATGTGCGTGGTATAGCAATAACAGCAGCGCTAAGCTCTGGCCCTCTCTGTTACCAGAATGCTGACTTAGTCTCTCAGGAGGGAACATGGCCTTCTCTACCTTCATATGGGGAGTTGCTGTGCCTCGAGGAAAAAACAAGTTATGACCCATCCCTCATTTCTCCAGCCCTCTCAGTAGGGAAGATCTCACACAAGTCCCCACTTACAGAGGGAAGGGGAGTGATGCAACATGGGCAGGGGCTTGCTATACCTTTCCTATGCCAGGGCAGCATCACCATCACTGCTGATTCTCCTGCAAGGAAGGGAGGTGGGAAGGAGTCCTCCCTTGTTCCATCCCTAGCTCAGGTTTTTGCAGCAATCTTGGGGCACCTTGAGCCTGCAATGAATTGAAGGGCAAGTGCTGAAAAAGGCAAGAGTGGCAGCTTGCTTGGGAGCTAACAGGCTGCTTGGACATGCAAGGCTCTTTCAGATTACAAGGCTCATACCAGCAAACTGACAGTATTTGTCTAGGAACTGTGCTTTCTTGGAAGCAGGAGACTGGGGACTGTTTCCTTGCACATCTATCATGTGAGCAAGGGTTGTGTATCTGGTTATGGTGCAGAATTTGATTTTCCTTATCTGAGTCCGATAGGAGAGATTTATTGCCTTTTGCTGTCTCATAAAATGGGGAGCAAAGAGCTGAACCAGAAGCAAATGCTCTCAGGTGGGATCTAATGCCATTGCTGGCATGTCTGGTATACTAACAGCATAACCACACTGAACTTTTCAGCTCCATTGTCTGCATTGTTCTCCAAAGACAACCTCAAGCATGTCCTCCTCAGCTCAGGAGAGATGCAGCTGCATAAACAGCAGGAGGATGAACATGTTGAGTGCTGTTGGTAGCGTTTGATGTCTTTATAGCTACCTGCACCCAAGACGGTTTTGCTTTTGTCTCTTAATGCCGGTGCGAAAAATAGTGTTTTTCTTTCCTTCACATTTGTCATCCTGTGATAGATGGAGAGGCCAGCAGAGACCAGTGTAGTCCCCAAGAGGGGCCTCCTTCAAGCCCATGCCACAAAGATCTGGGGAAGGGATTTCATCCTTTTTCTAGTTGTACTTTGTGGCCGAGGTTTTTTTTTCTCTTAGTAAACTGGTTTTTATCACCTTTCCTCTCTTTTGCCTTCTATCAGCACTGCTGAATTTGTTGTGCCCCCTGCCACATCTTAGTGCTGCCAAACCCCCAGCAGCCTCGAGAAGAACAGAGAAGCTCTCCAGACCTTGCTGCCTGTCCCCTCTGTCTCCATGCCCATGCCACCCCTCCCTCACTGCCCCACAGCTTGCTACTGCTCTTCCAGCTCTCGCAGCGACTTGGAGCACCCTTCTCTAGACATCAGCCTTTGGCCTCCCCAGGCAGCACAGGAGGGTCAACCCCTTAGGGAAGTGGCAGCTTCTTGCAGGGGGGTAAGACACTGCTGCCCTTGACCATCTCTGGAGCCTCCTGGGGAAGCTCCTCTGCCCATGCTCTTGTTCCCATGTTGTTTTCAGCTGTGCTTCCTGGGGCTGCCCAGCCCAACACTGACTCTGCTTCTCCCTTTGCTGGACAAGGACAGCAAACAGCACTTGCCTCATAACTCCAGACTCTTCCTGAACTCTGGCAATCATATTAGGAAGCAAGATGCACTCTCTTCAGGGGGAAATGATGGCCCAATTATCCTTTCATGCACTGGAAAGCTCTGCAGAGGATTGACATGCTCCCTTGGGGACTGTGAGACCAGCCTGGGGCTGAATACAGCATTTTGGAAGTGTCCTCTGAGCTACTGCAGCCATGCTGAGGTTTGCTGGAACTCCAAGGTAATGGGTGAGAAAGGGCTTGGCAGAGGGCCAAGGTATGAAGAAGGAAGTCTTTCTGGGAGTGTTGCCTCTGCGCTGGTATGTAGCATTTCAGCACACTGCAGCTCAGGACTGTGAGGAGTCCCTGCTGTCCCCAGCCCCACTGTCCATGCAGATCAGCCCCTTTCCTCCTCTTCCCGTTTCTTCCAGGGTCAGCACTGGGAGTTTCAGAGTGTTGTTTCCAAGATTCTCTTTGCAATAATGGGGTATCTTAAAATCCTTCACAAGAAAGCTGCCTTCCCTAGGAACATCCTGTCCCCCAGATGAGGAAGGTGAGGGTCCTTACTGCATGGGCAGCAGGTTGTGCTGCCTAACCCCTCCTCACCCACTTTTCCCACAGCTCAGCATCCTCGACTGGGGAGGAGTAGGGACTTGGTCTTAAGAGTGAAAGGGAATGTGTGATGAGAAGGTGGCTGTAACCTCTGCCTCTTCCAAATCTGTTTTGTCTTCTCATGGGCTCATGTCTCTCAAGGCACAGCATAAGTAATGCCACTATTAAGTTTTCATAATCAAGCAAGAAAGACCATCAGAATCCGTAATACAGGTTTGTTTCCTTCTTGTGCAGTTGGCCTTGGGGTAGGATATGCAAACACGATGTTCTTTGCACACGTCTGCAGAGTTTTTGGTTTGGGCAGGTTGTATCCCTGCCTCCAGTATGGGAATGGGGAGCAGAGCAGCAGTGCTGCTGGAATACAAACATCCCTGTTCACTCAACTTTGTCACAGCACCAGGAAAACAACTACTAGAAAAGGCAGAGCTGAAGTGCAGGGCCTTTCCTCCAGGCTTCTGGGAGGGAGAAAAACAAACAGTGTAGATCTGGAGCCTGAGGAGAGCTGCTGGATGATGCCTTGGGTTTTCACTTTTATATTTTTCAAATTCTGTACTGCCTAATGTATAACTCTGGAGTTTCTTGTAGTCTGTTAGCTTCTG
The DNA here is from genome assembly GCA_013396875.1 of Vireo altiloquus. Taxonomy (NCBI): domain Eukaryota; kingdom Metazoa; phylum Chordata; class Aves; order Passeriformes; family Vireonidae; genus Vireo; species Vireo altiloquus. The sequence goes on from VZRF01001489.1 coordinate 139,655, forward strand.
CTCTCTTATACTAAGATAGACATAACAAAGCCTCCCCAGCTCGCTCTTCAAGGACACCCAGACTGTCCTAGGCCCAAAAAGTGTAAACCAACATCTTGGAGAGGGGGGCAAGCTTGGGGAAATTACATCATTAACTAAAGCTTTAATTGGAGAATTAACCCTGATATGCAAATGGACCAAAACTATAAAAGTGTGAAGAACTCATGACCTGTCGTCCATCTTGGGATCCACTGAGGCAGGAGCCTCTGGACTCCCCAGGGTGTCTTTCAAATAAATACCTACCTTTATTCCCTTATTCCTGTCTAGTCTTTGGTTTTAGGTAGCCATTTAAGGCATCAGGATATGCTGATCCTGCTGGAGCTAGGTGAAGGCTGGGAAAACCAGTGCCAAGTTGAAGCCTTTATATTGGAGCTACTTGAAAGCATTCTTCACAGGAACAGTCCCAGCAAATTCATCAGGGTCTCTGCTGCTGGTGGCTGAAGAGCTTGGCTAAGAGGCTGCGTTGGGACACTTTTCCACCATTCGCTTTGCTTTTTGTCGTGGCTTTCACCATTCAGAAGGACAAGACTTAATCTTTCTCCGTGCTGGGAAGTCAGGAAGTCCCTGTTATCCTCTACTTGCTCTTTCCAGCAGCCTGGAGTTGAAGGAAGCTGTATCCAGACACAGCCCCAAGAGATCATTTATGGCTGTGGAAAGGGTCTTTTCAAGAGAGCCTTTTCTGTGATGGTGCTTCTTTTCTCTCATCTCTGGCAGCCAGGGAGGCTGGAAATAGCATGATGTGTCCACGATGAGACTGACAGGCGAGGTGGGGTACAGCACACATTTAGAAGTTTCCCTTCTCCATCACATTTCTGGGTAGGGGAGCATGGTGGTCCTCGGTGACATGTGAGCGGCACAGCTTTCCGGTTTCCTCTGGTCCCTGCAGGGCACCTAGGTGCTTTGCCTCTTACCAGTATCCATGGTAGCACAGCTGTGGCAATCCCACGTGTTTGTGCTTTTCCTCACACAGAAGCAGTGTCAGTGGGTGCCCTTGGTGCTGGGCTCTGCCGGCTCCAGGGGTTTGCAGTGGTCTGGAGTGGGCTGGGTCCCAGGGTGGGCTTTGACCTAGGCCTGAAGGAGGGAACATATTGGGACATGGACTGCAAATGCCAGAATCCTGCTGCAGGGAGGCTTGCTGCTTGTGGCAGAACCACTCGTTTGTTGCCTTGCTGTGGCTGTCTGTCCAGCTCATCTTGCTGTCTTGCTGTCCTGCCAGCTGGGCTCAGGGCAGGTGCAGAGAGAGCCCTGTGGCAGTGCAGAGCTCCTGCCGCTCTCCATCATGTCCCACCCATGTGGCCAAGTCTGTGCTAAAGGCCCAGCACATCTTCCTGTCCTGGGCAGGCCCAAGGCAAGGGATGGCTTCCTTGCACCCTGGTGCAAGGGACTCTGGGCAGTGAAGAGCTGTCATGCTTTGGAGTGCCTTTTGCCCTTGGGCTGATGAGGGGCTCACAGGTAGGCAGTTTGTCTCTGCAGGAGGCCATGAGCACAGTATCCTCTTTTCTTTTTCAGATCAAATCATCATTCATCTGAGGACTAAAATCTGGGCTGTACTCTTTCTCACAGATGCAGGGGCAGAGTTGCCAGTTGAGGTCCCACAGGGCCCTAAAGTTATAATGCCGTGCTGGAGCAGGAACCCATCTCTGGTGAACAAGTTGGTGGTGCTGTGCCGATGCCCAGGCCCACACCTGAGCAGGGACCGACTGGGATGTGCCCAGTGCTGCTGTGTGGGTGTGAACTGGGATGGATGGGGCAGGAGATGGTGCCAGTGCCTGCTGTGTGGACAGGGAGGGGCTCCTCCCTGATCAGAACTGATTGAGGGGGTGGCAGAGCTTCGGGCTGAGTTCCTACTGCTCCGAATCCCTGGGGGTTTGATTTCCCGATGCCAGACAGTACCAGAACATGATGAACCTGCACAGGGGGCACAAGTCTGGCCATGCTGTGCCTGGCTGAGGCAGGTGTGCCAAGCCTTGGCCGAGTGGATGTTTCAGCTGTGCAGAGCTGACTGGGACTTCAATGGTGTGAGTCAGGGAGAGGAGAAACTTCAGGAGGTGGCTTGTGGGATGTGAGGGTCCAGCACCTTTCCACAGAGCACAGGGTTATTTTCCAGCCCTGCCATAGCTGGAGGTCTTGTAAGACAGGGGGACACATCTGCAGCTCGGGGCTATTGCTCCGCTACCCTGCAACCCTGCAGATCGAGGTACAGTGATGCTCTGGCTGTAGGGTTGAGCTGAAATATGTTCTGGTCACACACTTGTGGCCTGCCTGCTGAGTCAGGAGCCTGTGGATGGCTCTGTCCTGCTTGCTCTTTGCCAGTCTCTCTTCTGTGCCATTAAATGAGCTACTGGTACAGCCATGGGGGTGTCAGAAATCCTAATTTAAAAGCCTACCTAGTGTTGTTGTTCTGGTTCTTCCTGTTATTCCAGGCACTCTTCGAGGAAGAGCCAGGTCTTCAGCAGAGCTTGGGATTGAGACTGGGGCTTGGCCATACACAGGAGAGATGCAAGGATCAGGCCCTGTGTCCCCCAGGGAAGGATATCTGTGGAGCTGGGTGTCCTCACGAATGCCACCCTCAGCCTGCTGTTACTGCTGGTGGTTTCCTGTGTGCGTCCTCACCTGGCACCATTGGTGCTCAACCCCTGCATAGGGCATCATGCCCCAGGAAAAAGCATGTGGAGGACAAGCCACTGAGGGCTAAACAGGAGTGGGAGAGCAGGGGCTGTGTTTGATGGTGGCTTGGGCAGATGGAGAGAGGCCAATCCCAAATTTGTCAGTGTTTCCCAAGCTGCTCTTGGCATAGGGCTCAGGTCAGCACTGGGCTGCAGTGCTGTGAACAGAATAAAGGTGGAGGCTGGGAGACAGGCCTTCCTAATGGCAGTGGCATCACCATCCTGAAGTAGTGTCAGGAGCTTTCTTAAAATAAAGTCCTCTGTGCCTCAGTGGGAGATACTTAGGAGGTCCCAGAGCAAGAGGGGGCCCCAGGGTGCGAAGCGAGGATGACAGCCCTTTCTCAACCTTCTCTGGTCGCACCTGGGTGGTTGCACAAGAGTGCTACATGGACTTTGTTGCGGGAAAGGAGCCAGCCCTGCAAAGGCAGAGGTGCAGCAAGTGTGATGAGAGTGTGGTGAGGCCTTTGGACCCGGCCAGGGGTCAGGCACCGCGCCCATGGCAGGGTAGTGCCAGCCTCGCCCGTGCCACTCCCAGTGCCGTTGTGTTGAGGTGGGATTCACAGTGACGTGTTGCCAACAGAGAGCGTGTTTCACCAAAAATACAGTAAGCAGTGGATGGGGAAGGAGCATGCCACACCCTTAGGAGGGCAGTGACCGGGAACAGATGTGAGGCATTAGGTGTGGGACAGAGGATATGGGCAAGGTGATCAGAGTGGAGCAGGTGAAATAAGACACACACGGTGATATGGGGCAGGTGTGTCCTGTTGGACTGCAGTGTAGGGAGAGCAGGGGGCATGCAGATGCATTGGCAGGATAACCATGGGGGAAGGACAGGCAGGACACCCCAAGGAAACCGTGCTGAAGGAGGAGGCTGGGATCTAGCCAGGTGAAAGGGCTCTGGAAAGCAGGAGCAGAGAGCAAGAGGGCCGGGGTGTCCATTTATCCTGGGGTTTGGCAGGGAAGGCACAAGAGGGCCTAACATTGGTGGGAGGCAGCTCTGGACATGCAGCAGAGGTGGTTGTGTCCGCCAGCACAGAGGCCATAGAGGACAGGTCAGCCATGTAGAGTGGGCAGCAAGGTCAAGGTGCAGACAGAGCAAAGTAGCTATGAAGGTGTTGGGGGAACATCTGTCTCAGATGGGACACATGCAGTATGCCCTCAGGTCTTACCCAGTGATGGCTGGTAGCAGATACATGGAGGTAGGGCACAATATAGGGTGCGATTCAAGTGCACCTTCCTGGGGACTGTGATGCCTTGGAAAACCTGGAAGCTCAGCTGGTTTAATATCCTTTCCTTTCCCTTTTCCTCAGAGCTCACAAACACAGACTGGCTGTGGCCACAGCCCAACAGCAGGTTGTTGTTGTTACACTGTGGAATTTACCCTGGGAACTGGTGTGTTGCAGTGGGCATGTTGGGTTGTGGTGGATCCCGAGTACCACCACGGATCAGAGGCTACTCCCAGCAAAGGGTTTCACAGCCATGAGAGCTGAGCAGGGCCAGTTGGTGTGGCCAAGAGAACCAAATCCAAGTGCATCTGGACAAGACTGGGTGGAGGCTTGGCAGGTTGTGTGGGAATGTAAACTGTGAGTGAAGGTTGGCCATCCCCATATACCTCCTGTAGACCTCATAGGATTTTCTACTAAAGAAATGCACATCTGGAAACTTAAATTTAAAAAATAGCATGGTCTGGAAGGACTGTCATCATAGTTGGATAATCTGAAGGCAGGTATTTGGAATTATTTTCCAATTTAGTGCTTGGCTGTTCCACAATAACTTGCTGGTCTTCAGCTGGGTGCCATGCTATCTGCTGAACCTTGAGAAGCATGGGTTGTGTCCTATATCAGTACTGCTGATACCAGACAGATTATAATGTCATGACTTGTTTCATCTCATTGTTTTGCTCTTCATGACTTAGAAATTTATTATGTGTCTAACAACGTTTTTCTGTTTCAGCAAGGGGGATCTCCAGGAAAAATAACTTGCTGATTTAACTGGTTGGGGAATCTTCAGGCACTTTGAGACTAACAATTTGGTATTTGGGTAGATGTAGAAGGTCTTAAATAATTCTTAAATTATTATGGGTGTTTGTATCTTTCTTCTTTTAGGGAGACTCCTACCCACTGGCAGCCTCTGCCAGGCACGAAAGCAGCCATGTTGGTCAAAGTGAACAGTTTGAGGCAGATACAGAGCTTTTCAAACAGTTCGCTTCAGCTGCAGGGTGCTCCAAAGCCTAACAGCCCAAAATCTCCTCCCAAACCAGCTGTATATGCTCAGCCTCAATCCACGTCTCAAAGCCCTGAAGCCACAAAGCAAATGCCTGCTGGAGAAACAAAGCAGTCTATGCAGATCAAAAAGACAGAGAGTGGTGGGTTTTGCCTGGTGCTGATGAATGGTCCTACTTCTCAAACACCTCCAAGGAGCCGGACAGGAACGCCCCAGCCTGCATCCCCCACGTACGCCTCTCCTGCACCTATATACGATGAGCCATCTTTAGAGTCGCCAATTTATGATGAGCCACCAGTAGATATGGACACTGAAAACATTGGTGTGAGTGGGATGTTTCCACCAAGGTCACCAAGCAATAGCTTAAAAAAGCAGCTGCAACCAACGAAATTATTGCAGCATCCCAGTATGCAACAACAACAAGCTGCAAAGAAGCATGCAAGAAATCCTTCTTCCACTGAATACAGCCCAGCTGGCAGAGAATACATAAAACATATGGTCAACATTGACCAATCTGCCCAACTCTCCCACTCTTCTGCTGCAACAAGTGATGCCTCCACTAAACTGCCTGGTCAGCTTGCTTCAAAGGACAGCTTCAAGCAGTCTTGGAGGATCTTGGAAGCCAATGTCCTCAAGAACATGGAACTCCACCACAGTCGGCAAAACAGCCTGCAGACTCAGGAGTACCCAACTGGTATAAGCCATCAGGATTCTGGTTATTCAACTGGCCCCTCTCCAAGCTTGAGAAAAAGAAAAGGAAGGCGTCAAGGAACAGGTCAAGCAAGACCTGGCTCTGTGGGCAGCAGCAGTGAGCTCACAGCTCTGAATGATAAAGTGATCGCTGAGATGCGTGCTGTTGTGGGCAGGTCAGCAGCTTGCAGGGGAAGCAAAGCCAGCCTGGATGCTGAGAACCTGGAGAGCAGTGTCCCAGCAGAGAGCAGCAAGGTCAGGTTTCAGTCTGACCCCTTGAAAAAATGTGTCAGCCGGAGCTCCAGGGATGATGTCTCAGCCAGCAACAGGTCTCTGTACAGACAGGACCTGGATATGAGGGAAGGCTTTCCCAGCAGTGTGGCTGCTCCACAGGACACAATGAGGCAGAAGAGGACTTTTGAGAAAATAGATTCTTTAGAAAAGAATGTGACTAGCCAGACAAGCTTGGCTTCATTGGGTGCTACCCGCCACTCCTCACAGGTACCTCCCCATCCGTGCCGTGTTAATTTTTCTTTTTTTTGCTAGACTCATCATGCAGAGCCTGCTCCCAGGGGAGTTTAGTTCCAATGGTGTGCTCCAGGCAAGACACGTCTGCTCCTGCAGAATAGCAGACAGGTCACACAGCTTCACAGCTGTTCCTGCAGAATAGCAAACAGGTCAGAAAGCTTCACAGCTTTGCAGGTGGAAACGCTGTTTCAGGCCAGTGGTTTGAGAGGAGGGAGAATTGTGGGGTGGGGCTCATGTCCAGCAAGCCCTCAGCATTGCAGGTAGCTCTGCTCTGTTATTTGGGTAAATGTGCTTGCCTGATCATGTTACTGTCACTCATGTCTTTATGGGTAACCCTCCTTGACTATTCCAGATAGCAGACCTGTGAGGTGTAACTTTTCTTTGAAAGCCAGGCGGACACCTCATGTGTTCTCTTTATTGCCATTTTATATCAATAAGTGCCTTGCTTTCATCTGAAACTGTTTGGAAAACTGATATAATGTTCCTATATTTCCCATTTTTCAGGCACAGAGAGACACATCAAGTTTACATGACTTACATGTTACTATTAATAGTTCAGAAATTTCATTTCACAGCCTATTTAGACTTGGTAGGAAACCACTCTCCAGTCTGCTGGCTCTGTTACACCTTGTTGCATTGACAGGGAGAGCTGAAACTTGATGTCTTGATTATTCACAAGAGATGGTGGGTTGGGAATAGGTTGTGAATGGCCTTGAAAGTGAATAAAAATATGTGTCATATGTGGTATAATGGAGAAGCGGAAGATGTAAGGAGATGGATGTTGTGGTAAAGGCAAAAATAGTAAAAAATATTCACAGAAATACTCAGAGTCCAAGTAAAGAGGGGAGGAAGTTGCAAGAAAATATGGCCGTAAAATCGCTGCCTCACCTAAAAATGGCATCAAGTGGCTTGAGTGAGCTGTGATGTCCTGTGCTGGGCTTGCACGATAGAGAGGAAAATCAGGAGATAAGGAAACTCAGTATCAGAGGAGGGTGGGCAGAAGTTCTGGGACAGGCTAAGCAGAGGTGGCTGTGTACTGTCAGTACAAATATAACAGCTGTGGAGTTGTGTGAATGAGATATGAGAGAGAAACCTTAGAAAGACCAGAGGAGAGAACCTGAAGCCTCCTGAACCTTGAGAGAGTATGAGGAGGTTACTCCTCAGAAAGAACATGCTGAAGGAGCAGGAGGGATGATAGGAGGAAAACCAGCTCCAGGCAGGGAGGGTGGTTTGAAGGAGACTGAGGATGTGGAGATGGCAGAGAACTGCAGGCAGGAATTTTTATTCAGTGTGTTGAGTGAATTCGGAGAGGGTGAGAAGGTAGAGGAGTAACTAAAAGGATAAAAAGAACAAAGTAAAAAACCAGGAGAAATTATTGTGCTCCTGGCTGGCAATAAGGGGTGGAATGGGATGTGTGCTAATCCCATCATCCACGTACAGGGACATGTGGGAAGAGGAGACAGGAGACAGGGAAGGGTTAAGCTGCAGAAGCCTCTGTCATGAATTCACGAGTTCCTCTATACTAACAAGGAAACACTGACTTGCTCTAAACTTCTAAGAGCTAATGTGTATTTTGGGGTTAACTGTAGAGCACTGTCTCACCTTCCTCCTGGGCTCCTGGAGCTCCATAGGAGCTGAGGGGTGAGGAGTGTAGAGACGCTAGTTCCTCAGTGTGGCTATGCTGCTGCTCTGGAAATCAGCTCCTGCCTGGGCTGTCCCTGTGAACTCTGCAACAGCAGGGACACTCAGCCCTGTTGCTCCACATCCCAGCACTTCCCTTAAGGACGGCATTAGCGTGTGGCTGTGCCAGCCAGGCTCTTGCACAACTATAAGTGTCATCCACCAATTCTACACCAAGTCATATTTTTACAGACTCACCACTGTGCAGGTGCTGGTAGCTTCATGTCTCACTGTGGATAATTTTCCTAGCTGGGTAAGGAGGCACCTAGGCTGCTTTTAACACGTCTATTCTCCTTTGCAGCCCGAGACCATAGAGCTGGAGGCCAAGCAGGAGGGCAGCAGCCAGCGTGGTGGCTGTGTGGGATGCCATTTCCCTTACAACACTCTACGGAAACCCATCTCCCAGAGCAGCATGGCAGACTGGGCTTCCAAAAACCTGAACATGCACACGCAGGGCATCTTCCGCCGAAGGATCTCCATCTCCAACATGCTGTCCTGGAATGGTGGCTCCATCAAAAAGCCAATGCTCATCACTAGCAACCGCACCATCAAAAAAGAGGCATGTGAGATGTTCAAACTGGTGCAGAGCTACATGGGAGATCGTCAGACTCGCATGGACCGCAATCACGTGGCATTGGTGACGGTCACCAAGTGCTGGAGCATGCAAGGGTTACGGGATGAGCTCTACATACAGCTGATCCGGCAGACAACAGATAACATGTGCTACCGAAGCCTGGCATGGGGCTGGGAACTGATGGCCATCAGTCTGGCCTTTTTCTCCCCATCACCCAAATTTCAGTCTTACCTGGAAGGATACATTTATCGCCACCTTGACAGTGATGAAAACAGTAAGTGCCTCATGCACCTCCTCTGTACCAACAGCATCTTGGTGGTTGTGCCACATAGTCAGGGTCATCTTGATTTTAAAAATACAGGTAGTCCCCAGCTGGTGCTGTGGGCTCTCAGTGAGAGCGCAGTGCATTGGCCGAGTTCACCTTTGCTTGGTGAGAGGAAGCTGCCACCAGCTTGTGCCTGGCAAAGAAATGCGAGCCCCAGACTGTGCTCATCCATTAGCACTGAAATGAACTGATGTTAACACACCCAAGGCAGAGCTTTTCTGGGTTCTCTGATGACATAATTTACTTCTGAGTTCCTTGAAGAAGGCAAAGAAAAAGGATTGTTAATATCTAACTTTTTAAGGGAGCCATTGCAAGCACTGAGAACAGGCCATGGCTGTTCGGGGATCCTGAAGAATGCAATGTATTTGTCTTTCAGAAGTCTGGGGACCAACCCAGCTTATAGTCTGTTATTACCCCAATTTTAAATTGCTATAGCATCATGTGGAGGAAGGAAAAAAAGTTTTAAAAAGAAAAGAAAAAAACCAAGTGCCAGCCTGGAGAGTATTAACTGGTATTTATTGGCTGATTTGTCACAATTTCAGCTGCACTCACTGTGTCTTGTCCAATCTCAGGCCAGAAGCCAGAGCATTTTCTACTTGATCTCTGGGGCCTTCAAGCTGTGTTTGAAGCCCCCCCAAGTTTCCAGGGTGGCTACCGGAGTTCTGTCTCAGCACCCCCTGGCCCTGCTCATAAGTGTGGCAGCAGAGGTTGGACCAATGGGCAAGTGCTACACTGGCAATATTTGCCTTCTGGTCTTGTGATTGTAGCCTTAATGTGGGATTTCTTCACTGAACTTCCAGGTGTGCAGCACTAGTTTGGGTTTTATGAAGATCCTCAACCCTTGTCACTTCTGTCCAAAACCATTCCCTCCAGCTGTGCTTGGCCCAGAATGCAGGCAGCAAGGAGGAGTACTCTGAGCTATTGAGAAGATGGTTCTTTTGCTGGTATTTAGGCAGCAAGTTTATTTAAGTGTGAACTTTTCAACTGTTTGGCCATTTGGAGAAGCTGAGTGATGCTCTGGGTGCACCATTCGGGTTCATTGGGAGCTGGCGGTGATGCAGGACCTTTCCTCAGGCAGAGTTTCTTGTGCTGGAGTCAGGCTGGGGCACACATCTAAGGGCAGTTCTGGGCTTTGGTATTTCAGTATAGCACATTATTAATCCAGACCCTCTTCTGAATTTTCAGTTGCCCAGCGCATCAAGGAGCTTGTGGATCTGAAAAACAAGAAGATCACAAAATCCAGGAAAAAGAGGAAACAAAATACAGAGGATGAAGGTAAGGAGAGGCACAGGGAGCCAAGAGAGGTCTGCACTGACTTCAGGCAGGTGGCAATGCTGAGCTCTGCTGAAAATCAGACCATTTCTTTAAGTACAGAGACTTGGATTTGGGAAAATTTATCTGGTGGGGGGCTGGTATGCAAGGTTAGATCAGAGCATGGATCAGCAGTGTGGGTGGCAGCTGGGCTGCATTTGGGACAGGTGGGGGCCCTTTCAGTCACAGTTCTGTGAGGGATTTTCATTTGGATGCAGACCTGGGGCTGTAATTTAGCCGATCTGTGCATGCCACGGAGTTTCCTAGAGCACATTCTGGTGCTAGAAGTCATATGAGCCAATGTGTTGACAAGAACCTGTCTCAATATTATTAATGGATTTTGTAAATCACCTGAGGCTCTTCAGGGAGGGTGCTGGTACCTGGCGAAGGACACTACCTTTCTTTGTCTCCAGAACTGTCTTCCCTTGCCTACACTTTCTGAGCACTGCAGCCCAGGGCTTGCCCTGGCATCTGTGCAGAATGAACAAGAGCTCACGCATTCCTCCAGACTCAGTTTAACTGCTGGCTGCAGGATAACACTTTATCTGGCTAAAGTATTGCTAAACAAAGTCCATTCAATATTTTGTATATTGCTTTCAGGAAACTTGAGTTAACCCTGTGAATTCCTCTCAGGCAGCAGTTTATATCAAGTGGCTTCAGTGTTTCTAATCTGTGAGAGCTGGAGTCCAGCTTTCTGCATTCCTGAGCCCTCCCTGACACCAGTAGGCAGCTGCTCCCTGTGGTGGCTTCTCTGTGTCATTGCTATGTCACCCTGTGTCACGAGGCAGCTGCACAGGGCAGGGGCTGAGGACAGCCCTGGGTTGAAGCTCCTGCACTAACAGTGTTCATTGTTTCTCTGTCTCTGGTGGGATTCAGAGTAGAGAGACCTGCAGTTGCACAGAGGGATTATATTTCTGGTAGGGATATGTGCTTTTTCTTTCCTGCTCAGGCCCAGGAGAGTTCAGGCCATTCTGAGCCTTTGAAAATTCATTTTGCTTGTTCTCAGAGGGACTTAGACATCTTTATGGGACAACTCCATGGAGATTGTTCTGTGCAGGCCGTGCTGCCTGTGGGCTGAGCAGGCTGTTCTGTGCAATTGCATTTCTAAATTGGGTGTGCTGGAGGTGTGCTTAGGAATACAGATGTAGTTTTTACCTAAAAACAAACATCAAATTTCAAATGAAAAAAACCAAAGCCAAACATCAGCAGTTGGACTCCTTGTAGGTCCCTTCCAACTC